>JALGPY010000009.1:0-600000 GCA_023055425.1 Linanthus parryae
CCCCTTTTAATGAAATTTCCCTTTTTTCAACAAAAAAAGAATGAGTGAAAACCTGGGTTAGCCATGACTTCCTTTTATAGTAATGATGATACAATTTCATAATTGCTCAAACTTCAACTACTCATATTTTAAAGGGTAAAATACACTTCCCACCCTATCTTTTGATGAAATACCACTTTGTTCCCCTGAAATTTGAACAATTCCACTTTACACCCTTGTTAACGGAAAATCAGTGGACACTTAGCACCCTTCTGTCATATTCCGTTAGAAAAGTTGACGGAACAAATTTTTCGAACCATATTGCCCCTTAGTACTGGTTCTTGACTTTATTGCCATACTCTTCATCAAGAACACCAACGTTTCTAATCAAGAGAACCAAGATTGCAACAACAATAGAATGTGAAAAGAGCCTCAGATTGTATTTGAAAACAACGAGATTGTACCTACCATGAATGAAAACTCATTTGCCTCGCCATGGAAGTAACAAATTCTCACAATTGAATTCGATTTATGAAAATAATCATTGCCTAATGAGGCACTAGATAAGGAAACACACATGTAGTGAAGAAAAAATCGATGACGAAAATGACCACCAACTTTTAGATCGAGGAAACAAATTCCTCACCAGAGCCATGGAAACCATCTCTATCACAACCCTCAACACACTACTGCAACCACCATTTCTCCCTCACACTCTATTTTTTTTTTGGCGAAACCCAAAACGACCACCAGAACACACCACTCTCTGAGAAAACCATCTCCAACTACACCCTCAACTCACCACTGCTACCACCATCTGTCCCTCACCATCTGTTTTTCGAAAACCCAACACCACCACCGCAACACACTCTCAGCCTGCCTCTCTCACGATCCCTCCATTTCTCTCCCTCTCACTCTGTCTCCTCTTGGCACCAATGAAGCAAAAACTGATGCAGAGCAGGAGCCACGGTAGCAGTAGTGGCAACCGAAGCATCGAGCTCCAACCACTGCCACGGGCTTCTCCTCCATCACCGGTCAACAAAAATAATCGACCCACTAATATAGATCGATACCTCCACCTTAATATCTATGTATCTCTTTCTCTCTCACTGTCAATATCTGAATCCAACATTTTCTCTCAATCAATAACCTTGAATTATCTTTCTTGTACCCTATATGTTTCATGTTCTTGAAGTGAAACCCACACATCCCAAACTAGAATTGAACCTAGAGAAAATTGACCATCTCTTTGTCCAGTAAATGGACTGCCTCCCTAGATCAGCAGCGCAATCAATTCACCATGCTCACTTACTCTTCGACTCCCAAATCTCCCTTATTCCAATCGACCCACTAATCTAGATCGAGAACTCCACCTTAATATCTATGTCTCTCTCTCTCACTGTTAATATCTAATTCCACCATTTTTCTCTTAATCAGAGAGAGCGAGAGCGAGAGAGAGAGAGAGAGAGAGAGAGAGAGAGAGAGAGAGGGAGGGATTGGTGTTTTGGAAGTGTTGGTTGGAAGGCGAGTTTTTAATGAAACGTCGAAGAGACAAGGAGATAGGGGTAGGCGGCTAGGGTTAGAAATGTGAGGGGAGGGAGAAGAGCCAATTTATAGTGGTGTAGTTCGCGTCTAAGGTAGGGCTAAAATTGTCTTTATAATGGTTCCGTTAGGTCTGTCCGTTAGTAGGGGTGCAAAGTGGAATTGTTCAAACGTGAGGGGAGCAAAGTGGAATTTCATAAAAATATAAGGGTGGAAAGTGTCTTTTACCCTATTTTAAATTAGCTTAAAATTTCATTTATTTTTTTGAGAAACAATTTCATTTATTTTCAACTATAAGAGTAAAAAAATATTCGAAACGTCACCTGGACACAATTACTGGGGATTTAAACTTGAATAGTTAGAGTTTATGTTTTAATTCAAATTTCAACATTGACAATTATTTACGTAAATAAGTTAATGTATTGAAGATAATTTTGAAAATTATCGCAATGTTAGCACCCTTGCACTTTTTTTTTGGGAGACCCCTACACTTCGAGAGAGAATGAAAGATATACTCAACATGTCAGTTATTCACATATTGAAATAAAAATTGACATATTTAAGAAAAATAACGGACTTACATTACACTTATACCCACAACAAAACCCATAACAAGTTATTGGAATCAAGAACAAATAATGCCCCAAATAAGATAATACGAATAAATTGGAGAACGACGGAAGCCCCATATACAGATAACATGATCTACGAATTGGTAAATGAAATTATATAGTGACATTTCCTACTCGACTATTGAGGCAAAATTGAGATTCAATTTTGATTCTTCGACGATGTTCCCCGCAATTCCAATCGATGACAAACGAAGGGTTCCAGATCAAAATGCCTCGTCGATCACTCCCTCATTCGATTGACCTCTCACCGCAAAACAATAGGCTTGTGGTTATGGTATGCTGCAGAAAACAAACGTGTTCTCAGTCACTTGCTATTCCTGAATCATTATGATTAAAGTAAACATGAATAGTGATCAACATGCCATATGAGTACATACCCAAGCAACATGCCATATGAGTACATTGCTTGAATGGAGCAGCGGTGAGCTGGAAGAGTTCCAAGCAAGAGACGGTGGCTGATTCTACAACAGAGGTTGAGTACATTGCTGCAAATGGCGCAGCAAAGGAACCTGTTTGGATCAGAAATTTTTTTTCTGAACTTGGTGTGGTTCCTAGCATTGCGGATCCAGTAGAGTTGTATTGTGCCAACACTGGGGAGATCGCGCAATCAAAGGAGCACAGGTCGCACCAGAGATCCATGCACGTGCTCAGGAAGTTTCATCTTATTCGAGATATTATCGATAGAAGAGATGTTCGGATATGCAAGATTCCTATAGATGAGAATCTGTCAGATCCACTTACAAAGCCGCTTGTTCAGTGGAATCATGAAGGGCATACTAAGAGTATTGGCATACGTGATGCATCAGATTGGCTCTAGTACAAGTGGGAGACTGTTGGAATAGATGCCCTAGAGGCAATCTAGTTTAGTATGAATTTATTTTGGCTAGAACATTCATTGTATTATTTATTGGATATTTAATATAATGAAGTCGTTAGATTTACATTCGTGTTGTTGATCTTAAATATCCCTAGTCCAGTACAATGATTAATAGGACAATCATCTATAGACTAGTATGGGGTTGGATTGATATGGAGATATCATGATCCAACACATAGGTGTGCAGTAAGGGTAATGGCGCACTGGATTGACCCATCTCCGGGAAGGCTACATACATGTTATATAAATTCACAAGCGCTTCTCATGGTGACAGCGGTATTGTCATCCTTAGACTTGAAGTCACTAGATCATCTAGTTGTGGATTATTGTGATTTTGGTAGCGTCAAACGCTACACCGTAACTGGGTAGCTATAAAGGCGTGTACCAGATACAATAAGATGCAAGCTTAGAATTCGTAGTGGACGTAGATAGAATTTTTCCCTCCCACATAACGGGATCAAATATCCGAGACCACTCGAGGGATAGTGCTTATAGAATGTCAGGCAAGACTCAAATAAATCAATATAGGATATTGATGTTATTTGCACGAATAAGGATATTCCCAGGATCGAGAAACTATGGATTGGATATACGAGTGTGACTTGTATGTCTCGTGTCCAATCCGGATATAGAGACAAAGGGATTTGACAATTACTTGCACAAGGTTTGTCGGATGACTATTCTATTAGTTGGCTAGAATGGATGCTTTCTAGAGACCCTCCATATTAGCAAATTGTTGCTACCAACTAGATAGAACCTATGGGGTCACACGCTCTATAGAGTTGAACTAGATTTTGGAATTAATTAATATGATTAATTAATTAGAATGATCACTTTGCAACACCTTGCAAACTTAGTAGGACTAATTTCAAAGGAAGGGACTAAACCGAATTCTAGTAGGACTAGAATAGGTCCTTTAGGTAGTTAACAAGGATTTTTTGGACTATATAAAAGATTCTCCATCCTTCCTTCCCATACTTATGAACTCATTATTCATAACTTGAGTGGGAGAGAACAAATGAGAGAGAGCAAGCAAGCAAGAGGGCCGAACCGACCCCCTTGTTGCCACGTTCTGTGTGATTTCTTCTTCGTCTTCCTCCGGTCCAAGCTAGCACTAAGGAGAAGTAAGATCTAGATCTCAACTCTAGGCGTGGATCAATGCAACGACCCCCTTATCTGACTCGGACGAATCGGGGAGGCCGAAGCTAAAAGTAACGGTGTAAAATCCAATGCACAACCTTCAACCTTTATATTACATATTATTAAACAATACAGTACTTCTCAAGTCCTCATACGTGACTATTATACATTATTCTTGCCTTATTCAAAATATCTTACAACATTCAAACTATCTTACAACTCGTGAACTGACTTCCTCAGTGAGTCTCGTACCCATCCATACCATAGCCTTCTTCCTCTAATCCTGCGGTGGGAAAGAAAACGGAACCGCGGTTTCTAAAGTCTGCTGGTAAATGCTGAGTAAATAAATACCTTAGCTCGTAAACAGATGACGAGGCATAAATTATTTTCAAAAAACAGTAACAAGAGGAAGTAAATCTTTAAAAGAGTAAACAAGGCACACATCAAGCTTTAAACTTCTCAACCTTTCAATTTCCTTCTTTCTTGATCTTGAAACGGGGAGTAAATCCCAATCTTATCTTCCTATATACTCATAGACATTCTTGTCCTTGAAGAAAACCCATTTTAACTTTGTTGATACGGGGAAGATCTACTATCACTACTGTAGGGTTTTGATTCATGGATCGCACAACGGAAGCATAATCAAACATAAACCATGCAAAACCCTCCAAGGATCACAAGTCTAGATGCATAACGATAGTAAAGGTTGGAAATCATAAACACACCTTTGGGTTCTCCTTGATGACTTCAAACGCGAATAATGTCACGTTCTCTATAGTTGATCCACGCCTAGAGTTGATCCTAGATCTCCCAAACTCCTTGGTGCTAGCCCGGATTAGGAAGAGGAAGAACGAATCACGCAAAATGAGATAAAAAGAGGCCTTCGGCCTCTTTTTGGTCGACGGGGGCGAAGGCGGCGGCAAGGGGCGGCGTCGGGCTCCTTGTTGCTTGCTCTCTCTCCTTTGTTCTCTCCCACTCTTGTTATGTTCACTAACGAGCATAAGTTATGAGGAAGGAAGGAAGGAGGGTCCTTTATATAGTCCAACAACTCCTTGTTAACTACCTAAAGGACTTATTCTAGTCCAACTAGAATTCAATTTAGTCCCTTCCTTGCAAGTTAGTCCCTACTAAGTTTGCAAGGGTTTGCAAAGTGATCCTTCTAATTAATTAATCCAATTAATTAATTCCCTAATCTAGTTCAACTCTATATAGCGTGTGACCCCATAGGTTCTATCTAGTTGGTAGCAACTATTTGCTAATATTGAGCGGTTTCTAGCAAAACATCCATTCTAGCCAACTAATAGAATAGTCATCTTGACAACCTTTGTACAAGTAATTGTCTCATCCCTTTGCCTCCATATCCAGATTGGACACGAGACATACAAGTCACACTCATATATCCAATCCATAGTTTCTCGATCCATGGGAATAGCCTTATTCGTGCAAATAACATCAATATCCCATATTGATTTATTTGAGTCTGGCCAGACATTCTATAAGCACTATCCCTCGAGTGGCCTAGGATATTTGCTCCCGTTATGTGGAAGGGGCAAATCCTCTCTACGTCCACTACGATCTCTAAGCTTGCTTATCATTGCATCCAGTACACGCCTTTATAACTACCCAGTCACGGTGTAGCGTTTAACGCTACCAAGATCACAATGATCCACAACTAGAATATCTAGTGACTTCAAGTCTAAGGATGACAATACCATTGCACCGCGAGAAGAGCTTGTGACTCAACATAACGTGTATGTAGACTTCTCGGAGATGGGTCAATCCGGTGCAACATTCCCTAATGCAAACCTATGTGCTGGATCATGATATCTCCATATCAATCCAACCCCATACTAGTCTATAGATGATTGTCCCATTTATTCATTATACTTGACTAGGGATATTTAAGATAAACAACACAATTGTAAATCTAAGGACTTCATTATATTAAATATACAATAAATAATAAATGAATTTTCTATCCATGTACAAATTCATACTAAACTAGATTGCCTCTAGGGCATCTATTCCAACAGTCCCCCACTTGCACTAGAGCCAATCTGGCGCATCTCGTATGCCCATACTCCTAGTGTGCCCTTCATGCTTCCACTACGTGAGAGGCTTCGTAAGCGGGTCTGGCAGATTATCATATGTAGGAATCTTGCATATTCGAACGTCTCCTCTATCGATAATATCTCGAATCAGATGAAACTTCCTGAGCACGTACTTGGACTTCTAGTGCGATCTGGGTTCCTTTGATTGCGTGATCGCCCCAGTGTTGTCACAAAACAACTCCACTGGATCCGCAATGCTAGGGACCACACCAAGTTCAGAAACAAACTTTCTGATCCAAACAGCCTCCTTTGTTGCGCCATTTGCAGCAATGTACTCAGCCTCTGTTGTAGAATCAGCTACCGTCTCTTGCTTGGAACTCTTCCAGCTCACCGCTGCTCCATTCAGGCAAAACACATATCCCGATTGTGATCTAAAGTCATCTCTGTCGTTTTGGAAGCTTGCATCAGTGTAACCCCTTACACGCAACTCTTCCTCACCGCCAAATATCAAGAAAGCATCCTTAGTTCTTCTCAAGTACTTTAGGATGTTCTTGACAGCAATCCAGTGACTCTCACTCGGATTGGATTGGTATCTGCTTGTCATACTTAGGGCATATGACACATCTGGTCTAGTACATAACATGGCGTACATGACAACTCCTATGGCCGAGGCATAGGGAATCCTACTCATGCGTTCCTTCTCAATCTCATTGGAAGGACAACCACTCTTCGAAAGAGTGATAACATGTGACATGGGCAAGAATCCCTTCTTGGAATCTTGCATGTTGAACCGTTTCAACACCTTGTCAATATATGTACTTTGACTTAGGCCTAGCAACCTCTTAGATATATCTCTATAGATCTTTATACCGAGTATATAGGCTGCTTCCCCTAAGTCCTTCAGTGAGAAACACTTTCCTAGCCAATCTTTCACAGATTGCAGCATGAGAATGTCGTTTCCAATGAGTAGTATGTCATCCACATACAAGACCAGAAAAGCTACAGAGCTCCCACTAACCTTCTTGTAGACACAAGATTCATCTTCGTTTATGATGAATCCAAACTCTTTGACCACTTCATCAAAACGTCGATTCCAACTCCTAGAAGCTTGCTTCAATCCATAAATGGACCGTTGCAGCTTACAGACTTTGTTGGCTTGCTTTGGATCCTCAAAACCCTCCGGCTGTATCATATACACGCCCTCGAGGAGATTCCCATAAAGGAATGTTGTTTTGACATCCATCTGCCAAATCTCATAGTCGTGGTATGCTGCAATCGCATGTAGGATTCGGATGGATTTAGTCATAGCGACTGGTGAAAAGGTTTCATCATAGTCAATACCATGAATCTGTCTGAATCTTTTAGCCACCAATCGGCCCTTATAGGTAATCACATTACCATCCATGTCGATCTTCTTCTTGAAGACCCACTTGCACCCTATGGGCCGCGCCCCATGGGGTGGTTCCACCAAAGTCCATACTTTGTTGGTATACATGGATTGCATCTCGGATCTCATGGCTTCCAGCCACTTCTGAGAGTCTGGGCCACTCATGGCCTCCTCATAGGTAGTAGGCTCATCATCTATGAGCATCGTGTCACCGGAATCGGTTACGAGAAGTCCATACCTCTCGGGTTCCTGGCGCACTCTACTAGATCTACGAAGCTCTTGTGTTACCTGAACAGGTTGCTCCACAACTACTTGTGGTTCCTGTTCATGTCCCATAATCGGTTCAGTGATTTGTGGTTCTTGAACCTCTTCAAGTTCTACATTCCTCCCACTTGCTTCTTTACAGACAAATTCTCTTTCTAGAAACACGCTGGTCCGAGCAACAAACACTTTGTTCTCGGTTGGATTGTAGAAGTAGTATCCCTTAGTTTCCTTAGGGTACCCCACAAATTTACACTTATCCGATTTAGGCCCTAGCTTGTCTGATTGTAAACGTTTTACATAGACATCGCAGCCCCAAATCCTCATGAACGACAGTGTGGGACGCCTCCCACTCCACATCTCATATGGTGTCTTCATGACTGATTTAGATGGAACACGGTTAATGGTGAAAGCTGCACTTAATAGAGCGTAGCCCAGAAATGATAATGGAAGATCGGTTTGACACATCATAGATCGAACCATATCCAATAGGGTTCGATTCCTCCTCTCGGACACGCCATTCCATTGTGGCGTTCCGGGTGGAGTGAGTTGGGACACGATCCCACACTCTCTAAGATAGTCGTCAAACTCTTGGCTCAAGTATTCTGCTCCACGATCCGATCGTAGAGCCCTGATAATTTTGACAAGTTGCTTCTCTACTTCATTCTTGAATTCTTTGAACACTTCAAATGATTCGGATTTGGCCGTCGTGAGGTACACAAATCCATATCTACTGTAGTCATCAGTAAACGTAATGAAGTAGACATAACCACCCCTGGCAGGCGTGGCAAATGGTCCACACACATCGGTATGTATGAGCGCCAATTGCTAACTAGTCCTCTCACCTTTCTTATTGGAAGGGGACTTTGTCATTTTTCCCAATAAACAAGTGTGCACAAGAGATTCCGGCGGGGAGACCTCCGTGTACACCGTATGTAGAGGATCGAGGATCGCACAGGAAGAGTGGGGTTGTGTGTAGGGAGAGAGTAAGTCAGTAGCAATGTCTGAGAGAGAGACAGAGGTTTGGCAGAGCTTCCGCGTATGGCAAGTGTGTTCTCCTTTGTATGGAAAGGGTAACGTCCTATATATAGCAGAGAACGTGACCGTTGTAGTGTGGTTAATGCGCCCATTGATGGCGGCTTAATTAGCTTAACCATAACGGCACGTTCGTACGAGTATATAGGGACCGTTACAGCACGTGGTGCGCGAATACCAGAACCGTTACGAGGTTGACCGGGTTTGACCGGATTGACCGGGTTTATGGAGCTCGTGCCATAAATCTCTCAAAACAGTTACTAAAGGTCGCGTGCGGGCTTGACTCGCACGCGACAGGTCTTACTCTAGCCTCCAAACCACTAAGTCCCTACAAGTCCCGTGCAGTGGTATGCGAGGGCTCTATCTCGCAGCCCCCACATGGATCAGCTCGGCTGGTGATCCAGTGTGTGTGGAGCACAATATGGTGTGCTGGATGGTTGCCACGTGGCCAAGATCTGTCAGCTCAGAAAGCACTATCTACATTAGCCCCCTTTCCGCGCGTGAAGACTCATAGCTGTATAGACTTCCATGCGCGGAAACCAACATACGCGTTGCCGCCACGCACAAATTCAAATACGGGTAAGTTCAGCCCCCGTGCGTGCCATTATGACCTAAAACCCCTAGAGTCGTGCCGCCTGGCTTCTAGGGTTTTAGGCGTGACGTCAGCTTATCCTGTGATTGCGCGATTCGATGGTGACGGTTGCGATTCGACTACTGAAAGGACGCAACCCTTCATTGTTTTTGGATAAATACTTGGTATCCACTGTTGCAAAGCATCACTTCTTTCTATTAAAGTGAATGGTACCCGGAGATCTTAAAGAGCAGATTCAAATAATCAATCATCAGTTCAGAACTGCAAATCGTGTTCTTCAGTTGTGCATATCCAAGCAGGCTTCAAGAAAACAAGGTTGGCCTTGTCCAATTTTGATTTAAGATACCAGCGTATGCCTTGAACTGCGTTGAATCTGTAAGCCCAGAACATATAATCTGTTGAAACTTGCAAAGAAGCTTTGATCTTTGAACCCACTTTTGCTTTAATCCTTCGATAATAAGGGCTTCGGATGTGAGATCTTGAACTCACTGATAATGCAACCCTTGATTTCTGAAATTGATACCAGAAACTGTTCATCTTTCTTTTCATAATAGATCTTGGATTTCGAATTTCAAACTGAAGCGTAGCACCCTTCTCCCCCTTTTTTTCTTGCTCTTCCGCAGGAATGGCCAAGACAAAGGGAAACAAATCCGTCAAAGAGGATGAAGAGATACCCGACCTCCCGCAGGCCTTGTGGCGAAAAGCCCCCTATCTAGGTGGCCAAGATTTCTATCATGCGAGAGTTAAGGCGAAGAGGATGCCTGATCCTGTCCCGGTTGAGAGATTGCTGACACTGACTCGCCCAGTTAACTCAGTGCTGCTCGAGTTGATTGGTTCCGAGGATGTGGTTCGATTGGGGGTCGAAAACGGGTACTTCCCCTACACTGCGATTTCTACCCAAGCTTTCGTCCAGAAATTGGACTATATGGATGAGTGGATTGACCATGTGTTGGACACTCATGCCGCGACTCTCGATGAAGCCGGCGTATACTTTGCTATCCGTGCTATGAAGGGTGCTGCCGTGAAGCTGGACCAGTCCATGCTTCTAGACCTTCTGTCCCGCTACTCGCCTGCGACTCACACATTCCACTTTGCTGAGTTCGAGGCTGCTCCTACACTCGAGGACGTGCAGATGCTGTACGATCTTTCCCCCATGGGTGAGGTAGACCCTTTGAGTCCTTTGAGGACGCCTGCGGAGATTGCCTTGTACACGCAGATGGAGGAATGCCTGGCAGAGGTAAAGAAAATCTCCACCTGGTGGACTACTACGAGAGCCCTTCCAAACTGGCAGTTGGTTGATACGTCTGCGAAGAATACCTGGAACAAATGGTTGCAGTATTTCTTTCGAGACTATGCGAACAGCAGCATCACTAAGAAACTTCTGAGTGAGAATCTAGACGCCGAGAATTATGTGGAGGGTAAAGGCTATCACTTGACCCTCTGTGCATTCCTTTGTGCTTGGTTGTCGAGGTACTTGATCGACGGTCACCCACATGATGGGGTCTTTTACCATGGTTTGCCACTTGCTGTGAGGCTCGCTCTTGGCCAGAGAGTCGCACTCGGGCCCTTGGTCTTGGGCACGTTGTATTACAGGCTTGATCAGCTAGTTCTGGCCATGAAAGAGTCGCGTGGCCGCCTCGATGTACTGACTTTTGTCAATATTTCCTTTTTGACAATGTGGGTCTTCGAGCGGTGGCCATCCTATGCCCCAACCGCTCTCAAACCCGACAAGTGGTGTCCCCCAGGCGAGACGGAGGCGCGCAACAGTGGCAGAGATGCGAGGTGGTTCGGAGCGAGCAACACCAAGTGTGTTTGGAGCTTGATATGCGACAAACGGAAAGAGTTCACCGCCAGGCCCTATGCCACACGTGTTGAGAACGTGCGATGGTTTCCAAAGCTGTACCCCTCTAAGGGTGTTGTCTTCTCAGAAGAACTCCTCTTCGAAGACGGACCGGATTTCCATGAACGCTATCGCGAGTTCTTTTGCTGGTGTCTACGAGGTTCTCTCCCTGCCCTCGCAGAGCATATTCGTGAGCTCGTGCCAAGGTATGAGAGGATTACCGTGGACGTTGACCCCACTCGAGTTTCTCCCCAGTTTGGCTTTGATGCAGTGGCACCATCAATCTGGCCCCAGTCCATCATCAGAGGTTGCTATAAGCGCTTGCTGACAAAGGAGTGTAAGACATTATTCATGAACAATCTTCCCTTTGAGCAGCCTGCAGGGACCCGCGAGGGCGGTTGTTCTAGGAACTGGCTCGCATACTGGATCGCCCAGCAAACGAGGATTGAGACGCAGTCGGCCGCGCAGCCAAGTAGAGCCCCCTTGATCAAGAGAAATTCTTTCCCGTTTCGCCCCAATTGCAGTTTGAGCGAGTCTGAGTATGGTTGTTACTCACTGTTGGATCACGAGAACCATTTGTGTCCTGACATCATTCTGAAGGAGAAGGTCGCCGCAGTTAAGAAGGGCGACACGCATGTCGTTAGATACAGCAAGGCATTTGCAGAGGTAAGCAATTTCTTAGCGTGCGTTAAGCTTCTTGATTTCCTTATGCTGACACCTTTACTTTGTACTATCTGCTGTAGTGTCATGTGCGACGGTTCGCATCTGGTGATCGCTCTAAGTCATTGGTTAACGCCATTGTTGCCACCAGAAGACAAAAGTAGTCGTTTCGGCTAGCATGGAGGATGGACCCTGAGGTCGAAACCAAGATCCGCGCAGTCATGAATGCTTTTGCTGACTCGCTGATAGACAATGCTCCGGCTTCGTCTCCTCCCGGAGATGATCCGTCCCCTCCAGCGGCTGCGGCGCCGAGAGTGAAAAGACCTAGGCAAAAGGGAATTACAATTTCTTCCCCTAGAAGTGCTCCAACTTCTCCTCCGGTGAGGTCCCTTTCTGTCAAGGACAAAGGCAAAGGTCGCATGCCCAGCAAAGTGCGGAAAGAGCTCGCAGTTGAGACTTTCGTTCCATTCAACCAAGAGGAAGAAGGAGAGAGGCAGGAGCCCAGAGAAAGTGATGAAGAAGAAGAAGAAAGAACAGTTGTGATATATGAGGAAGAATCAGGAGGTACCCCCGTCGCATTTCCTTTCCCATTATCGTAACTTCTTTGCACTTCTTTTCTTAAACCAATCATATCTTCGCAGATGATGATGATGATGAGACCATTGGTGGCCTTTTGGCCAAGAGACAAAAGAGAGATACCCATTCTGGCACTCCAGACGATCCCATCAGCGAGGACATTCTTGCTGAGTCCAGGAAGACAGCCGCGGAGGCTGCTGAAAGAAGAAGGCAGCGAGAAGAGGAGGAGCTCGAGCGTGTGAGACAGCGAAGCCTCGAAGAGCAGCATGTTGACGACCTAGTGCGTCCGGTTGACGAGGAAGATGAGCTTCCCGAAGAAGTGGCTCCCCAGGCGGAGGGGGAGGATGCAGTTCCAGAAGAGGATGCAGCAGCCCTGGAGCAAGTCCAAGCGGACTTTGAAGAAATCGCAGGCGGCGATAAAGGTGAGATCTTCAATCTCGCAGTAACTTATAGAGATGTTATTGTGGGTGCGTTAAAGCATGGTGTGTCAAAGGCTGACATTCGCCGTTGGTTAGTAGACAAATGCGGAGAACCCTCAGGTAATTATTTGAGCGATACGCATGTACTAGGCTTTAGCAACTTGAGACAGAATCATGACTGGTTTATTCGCATCCCAGGTCACGCTCCTCTTAAGGACTTGCTCAGTGAGGACACACTAATAGGACATGGTTCCTCGTCTTTAGTGTATGACGAAGAGGCTTCAATCCCACCTTCGCGTGGAGGTGCTTGCTCTTAGCTTAAGTAAAGATAGCAAAATATTATTCGATGCGAGTTACCTCATACCATCGCATTTTGTATTGCAGGCAATGTTGAAGAACATGCGCCGGAGCAAAGAAGTCAGTTTTCTGCATCCTATGTTCCGATTCCGAGCCCCCATACTGAGAAGCCCGTCGCAGCTACTGCTCATGCAGGTGAGCCTTTCGAGGACATCATCGAACTTTCCGACGATGCTGAAGCTGGTGCTGTGCTAATGGATGAAGATGCCCATGCTGGCGCTGAGGAAGTAAGGACAAATACTGCCGATGCTTTCTGCATCTGAGAATGTTCCTCGCCAAGCGACCTCGGCTGTCACTTCGCCTCCGGCGATGACTGAGTCGGCGGCACCCATTCCTGCGTGGGGCTTTTGGGGCTCGCAGGTTAGGAATGCAGTCGCAGCTGGTGCGGCCTACACCCTTCCTTCTAACTATGAGGAGTTAGAGCTCGCAGCTGACAGGAGAGCCATGGAGCAAGGGCAGTCTTCAACGACCCCAGTAATGCGCATTCCTTCTCTTCGTGAGATTCTCGAAGGAACTGGTGAGTAGTGATTCACTGTTTGCATCTCGCATGGTGCATTTGCGAGTTTGATAGCATAACTTAGTTTTGACATTGCTTCAGGTTTGAAGCAAACTGATGTGGACTGGCTAGTTCGGATGCGCCTCTCCTACTCCCGATCGTTTGCAAGATCTCTGGAGATAGGGCCCTTTGACAGGAGGCTGTTTCTTACCGAAGCCATTTGGATTTTGGAGCAGCTGTCTGCGGCCACGCCTGAGACCATCTCTGTCCAGAGCGCCGAATTGCTTCATGGCATGTGCGAAAATCTTCTTACCAAAGTTCAGGGCAGACTGGGTTTCAGATTTCTTATGAAAAGAGTCACTCTGATTCGCGCAGCCGTAACCTTGCAGCTCGGCCACCAGAACCTCGCAGCTGAAAAGCAGAAGGTGGAGCAGCAGAAGCAAAAGGCTGAAGAAGCTATGAAGCTCTATCATGAGATGAATGCCAAATGCGAGCAATTGAAGCGAGAAGTGGATCAGGTGGAGAAGCTGAGCCATCAGTTCGCACCCCATGACTCCTTGATCAAGAATTTGCTTTTGACTTTTTGAATTTTGAAAATAGCAAGGAAATGGCTGAAACATTAATGTAATGTTTGAAACATGAATGTAATGTTGCTAGGGTTTCTCCCCCCCCTTTTTTTTAACAACAAGAATTTACTTGCCCGTTTTGCCCTTTCCGGGATTTGATAGGATATCTCTGTGCATATCCAATTATGACATCAGCAATTGATACTCTGCTTGATTTTCGCGCTAATTTCTCGGAAGATAAGCACGCTTTCGTTGGGAAGTCCATCCGAATCATGACTATCCGTCATTTATTAGGATACGCAACTGAATCATCGTAGCCTTTAGTAGGGTAGTTGATGGTTACCGCTTTTCAAGGCGTAAGTGATTGGCCTTACCCTCTTTTCAAATTCTGCTGACTCATCTTTGGCAACTGAAGAGTCTCCGCAAGGTCTATATAAACCCTGTGTTTGCCATTTGGGTTCTTCATCCCAAAAATGTGCTTTGCCGTGAGTCCTTACGACTGCTGGCTTCAACGCTTGTTTTTCGTTGATTCATGGCAACCTCAAGTTGTGAATCCTGAGTTTGCACTTTGTGCTGTAGAAATAATTTCCAAGATCCACTTTATGAGGCTTATTGCTCTTTATAACCATCATAAAGAAGATGGAGATGATATCTCATGTGTGTTCGAAGAAATTTCTTCGTGTATTATGTTTGCAGGTCATGTTTCCGGCCGCCTCCCGGTGAGGTGCAGCGCCGAAGTGACCGTGCTACCGTCTCGTAATGAACGGCGGAATTCTTCTCCAGCCTCCCTGGAGAAGAACTTGTTGCCCCCACGTTCGTGGGCTCAGGGTGGCGGAACGCTGCGTTCATCCCCGTCTACAAGGAGCCCTAGCCCTTTGGAGCTTCTGCTTGCCTGTTGATTGCTCGAGGCTTGTGCTCGTACCTCACATCGCAAAACTGCTGTACCAGCTTTTGCACTAAGGTGCGGTAAGACAGAAGATTAATCTCCTTCAAACCGTATTCGCCCGAGGCTTGCTTGACGATCAACTTGGAGTCTCCCATGACCGTCAGATTGCTTACTTCCAAAGCTTTTGCTGCGCGCAGTCCCGCTATGAGTGCTTCATATTCTGCTTCATTGTTTGTGACTGCGAAGTTGAGCTTTGCGGACATCTGTATGACCTCCCCATCTGGTTTGGTCAAAACTATCCCAATGCCTCCACCTTTTCTTGTGGACGAGCCGTCAAAGTGGAGCGTCCAATAGGGCACGTCAATTGCATAGATCTCAAGACCTTCGAGCTCTTCCTCGATCACGGGCTCGTGGCTGTTATCGGGGAACTGTTCCAACAGATCCGCCACCGCCTGCGACTTGATCGCTCGCGGTCGCACGCATGTAATATCATATTGAGAGATGGTCATGTACCATTTCGCCAATCTCCCGCCAGGAGTAGTGTGAGTTAGCAAATATCGTATGGGGTCGCTCTTGGTGACCACTACCACTTTGTGTGATGCAAAATAGTGTTTTAACTTCTCTATCACAAAGAATAGGGCAAGGCAATGACGTTCGATGTCAGTGTACCTTGATTCAGCAGGTTGCACAATGCGAGAGATGTAGTAGATAGGCCTTTCCTGACCTTCGTACTCCTGAGCCAAGAGAGCTCCTATGGATCTCCTTGTTGATGTCAGATATAGCAGAAGCGGTGATCCCAGTTGAGGCGCGATCATTATTTTTGAGGATGTCAGCAAATCCTTCAGCTTTTCGAATGCGGCTTCGTGCTCCGGAGCCCAGTTGTACACGGCGTCCTTCTTGAGAAGAGTGCTAAAACAGCATGTGATTTCGGCAATCGCTGGGATGAATCTTCGCAGATAGGAGAGCTTTCCTAAAAATGTCTTCAATGCACTCTGGTTATGGGGCGGCGTCATGCCGGTTATGGCTGATACTTTCGCAGGGTCAGGCTCGATTCCTTGGCGATGAACTACGCATCCCAAGAACTTCCCCGATGTTACCCCAAATGCGCATTTCATGGGATTCATCTTTAGTTGAAAGCGCCTACATCTGTTGAACACCTTGCGTAGATCTGCAAGGTGATCTGCTTCGTGCTTGGATTTAACCACCAGGTCATCCACATAGAATTCCACTTCTTTGTGCATCATGTCGTGGAATAGAGCCATCACTGCCCGCTGATAGGTCGCACCCGCGTTCTTAAGACCGAACGGCATCACTGTGTAGTTGAACACTCCCACCGGAGTGATGAATGCAGTTTTCCGCGCATCTTCGGGATCCATCTTGATCTGGTTGTACCCGCTGAAGCCGTCCATGAAACTGAACATGCGATGGCCCGCTGTTGAATCGATAAGCAAATCGATATTGGGCAATGGGAATTCGTCCTTGGGGAAGAAGCGATTGAGATCTCGGAAGTCCACGCAGATGCGGAGCTGTCCGTTCTTTTTCACCACCGGCACGATGTTGGCCAGCCATGTGGGATGGTGGTTCGGCTCTTTGAATTTTGCATCTAGGAGTTTGACAATTTCCTGCTTGATTTTCACGTTAAGCTCCGGTCTGAAGCTCCTTGTGCTCTGCTTTACCGGTTTAGACCCTGGGATGATGTCTAAACGGTGCATGGTGATGCTTGTATCCAGACCTGGCATTTCATCGTACTCCCATGCGAACACATCCTTGTATTCAGTTAGGAGTTGTAGTAGCCCTCGCTCCTCTTCGCTTGTGAGGTCCGCACTGAGAAAGACTGGCCTTTTCTTTTCCTCATTCGGGCTGAGGAACACTTCCTTTAGCTCTTGCTTTTGCGGTCTGGGCCTGTCTTCCATGCATTCAGGCGCTTCTTTGAGCATCTCATCTGGAGTAATCTGCATTGGCTTTTCCGTCAGTGCAATCTGCTCGATCTGATTGATTTGCCCAGGGATATCCCCATGCCCGTGTGAGGACATCCCCGCGCACCTTCATATGCGATAGCATTTCTTCCCATTGGCGTAGAAGCTCTCTATCTCCTTGCCCTCGGGATCATGCTTTGCGATTCTCTTCAGAGTATACACATTCTTCCGGTGGTATGCGATACGCGGCGCCTCTTCGCGTGTAGGCGGCTTATCCTTGGCATCTTCCCTTGTCACCATTACTCCCGCAGGTGACTGGTCCTTGATGTCCTCCCAGAGAGGCAAAGGAGTAGGGTTGAATGGTCCCGGTGTTTGCTCATCCGCCATCTCGGTGAACCACACCGCCTCGCTGAGATGTGCTTCGTCCAGGTTGAATGGGTTCGTCGAAGCCGGTACCTCGACTACTCTGTCGTTCCAGATAGCTTTCATAACTTGGTGAGCTGTTGAAGGAACCGCATCGAAGCGATGAATCCAGGCTCGACCAATAATCATGTGGTATGTAGTGTTCGCGTCTATGACATAGAACTTTGCTGAGCACTTCATTTTGCCAATCTGAACACCCAGGCGGATCCATCCGATCGTCATTCTAGAGTCGCTTCCGAATCCCATCAGCGGAGATGGACGCTTAACGATCTTATGCTCGGGGATCCCTGCTAGCTTTAGTGTGTGGAGCGAAACGACGTTGACCGCTGCTCCGCCATCGACGAATGCTCGTTTGAACTCGACGCCGTTGATGATGGCTGTCACGTACAGAGGCCTCTGGTGGCTCGCATCTGTCTTCTTGTCCCTGGCAGAAAAGGTCATAATCTTTTCTGTAGAGCGAGACGCCCTGATAACTTTCCCGTTGGATACTACAAGATCCTCCTCGTAGTCTTCCGCTATTCTCAAGATCGCTTTCGTCATATCTGTCCGGCATTTCTCCGAGAAATTCATCTCGTCGAAGAATCTGCTGAAGCCGTGCGACCCTTTCATCCGGTCAGCACGTTCATCCTCCGTGTCCATGCTGTAGTCTTCGTCTTCATGGACCTCAGCAACGATGGGTAGACCATCCTCTGCGACTTCTTCCAAGTCGACGATCGAGATCATGGCGACCTCTTTGCCTTTCGAGCCCTGCTCCGCATGAGCAGGAAGCGGGTTGTTGCGCACATCCTTCCGGGGATCGCTGACGATAAGCTCGCCGTTCTTCATCTTCTGGTCGAACGCGAACCTAAGCTTCTTGCATTCAGCCGTGGGGTGCATGACCTTGCCGTGGTACTCGCACCACTTGGGGTCTCTCACCATCTCCTTGGAAGGTATCTTCTCGAGTGGCGGTAGGACACCGTCCTTACGCCACTGCCTGCAGAGGTCGCTTGCCTCCTCTACCGAGCATGGTAGGGGTGGTACGCCGAAGTTCACAACCTTCACTTGCTTCTGGGGTGAAACTGTATTGACCTCCGCTTCGCGTCCTCTTTTGTAACCGAACCTCCCGATCTTATAGGTGGTGGCGCTCGGAGGTCGCTCCGGAGCGTTCTTCTTTTTCTGCCTCTCGACTATAGGCTCGATGTTCTTCGTGCATTTAATTAGCTTTGAAAACGTAGGTGTTTGCAAATTAATGAGCATACCTTTGTATTCATCTCGCATGCACTGCATGCATATCTCTACGAGCCGGCTTTCGAGAATTGGATCTTTGCATTCCAAGGATTTCACCCTGAATTTTTTGATGAAAGTGATCCCGTCCTCCTCGCGCTTCTGATACATCCGCGAGAGATGAATCATTGTCACCTTTTCTTCCATCTGGAAGAATTTGGTGTAGAACTTCTGGACCATGTCGTCCCAAGTCTTGACGGATCCGGCTTCCAACGTTCGGTACCACTTGTACGCCACGTTCCCTAAAGATTTTGGGAACTCTCGCATCAGCAGTTTGGAATCAGCTCCGTATGGCCCCATGACATCAATGAAACGCATGACATGCTCATGAGCGTTTCCGTTGACATCCTCGAACTTGTCCCATTTGGGAGCTTTGTACCCCGCTGGGTTGGGCATGAGATAGATCTCTCGTGGAATGGGTGGATCATTGTCCAGCTTCGGGATTATGGTATCCGCGAATGACTGATGAGCCAGAATAGTGTCCATGCGCTTCTGCAGAGACGTCATGCATTCTGGAATGCTTCCCTCGGTCGTTGAAGGAGGGGTTGCCGCAGGCGGAGGCGACACATACGCCGTCGAAGGATTGGGGACATATGGACTGCTCGCATTGCCCCAGATCGCCGTTGGAGGAGGCAGAGGGTACTGCAGAGTCGGGTTAGACGCCAAAGCCGAGGGCTGAGGAGTGTGAGCAGTGAGAGGCAATATCTGAGCCGTTGACCCCTGAATCGAAGGTGGCTGCGCGGTCGCCGGTGGAGTTTGTAGGTTGGGGTTGGGAGGTGTGGTTGACACTCCCAGTCCCGGAGCGGTAGGGGCTCCTCCTCCTTGAGAGACGGCGGTGGCCGACGAAGGATTTGGTGCAAGGGTACCCAAAACGGCCAAGATCCGTTCTAGCTGCTCGGATTGGGCCTTGAGAGCTTTCGCCTGGCCTTGAACAGTGGCGTCCAAAGACTCTAGCGTCGGTGTCTCGCCGGGAGTGGTAGGAGTACGGCGGGTCCCCTATCCCGAGGCGGTTTCGGTGGAGGGCGATCTGTTGCTGATATCATCCTCCTGAGACATGGTTGCTTTTGCTGGTAAGTTCACGTCGGGTTCACCAAAATGTGCACAAGAGATTCCGGCGGGGAGACCTCCGTGTACACCGTATGTAGAGGATCGAGGATCGCACTGGAAGAGTGGGGTTGTGTGTAGGGAGAGAGTAAGTCAGTAGCAATGTCTGAGAGAGAGACAGAGGTTTGGCAGAGCTTCCGCGTATGGCAAGTGTGTTCTCCTTTGTATGGAAAGGGTAACATCCTATATATAGCAGAGAACGTGACCGTTGTAGTGTGGTTAATGCGCCCATTGATGGCGGCTTAATTAGCTTAACCATAACGGCACGATCGTACGAGTATATAGGGACCGTTACAGCACGTGGTGCGCGAATACCGGAACCGTTACGAGGTTGACCGGGTTTGACCGGATTGACCGGGTTTATGGAGCTCGTGCCATAAATCTCTCAAAACAGTTACTAAAGGTCGCGTGCGGGCTTGACTCGCACGCGACAGGGCTTACTCTAGCCTCCAAACCACTAAGTCCCTACAAGTCCCGTGCAGTGGTATGCGAGGGCTCTGTCTCGCAGCCCCCACATGGATCAGCTCGGCTGGTGATCCAGTGTGTGTGGAGCACAATATGGTGTGCTGGATGGTTGCCACGTGGCCAAGATCTGTCAGCTCAGAAAGCACTATCTACAACAAGCCTCACATGTCTCATATGATTCAAAATCAAATGAGTCTAGTAATCCATCCTTATGGAGTCTAGATACACGTTTCTCATTTATGTAGCCTAAACGACAGTGCCATAAATAAGCAGGATTTAAATCATTTATTTTAATCCGCTTGGTATTAATGTTGTAGACAGGATTGCTTAGATCAAGGACATAAAGTCCATTAAATAATTGCGCACTAAAATAGTGAATATTATTCAAATAAAAGGAACAACAATTGTTCTTTATTGAAATAATAAAACCATCCTTGTCCAAACAAGAAATAGAAATAATGTTTCTGCTCATAGCAGGCACAAAATAGCAATTATTTAATTCTAAAACTAATCCTGAAGGCAGAGATAGCTCGCACACGCCTATGGCCAACGCAGCAACCTTTGCTCCATTCCCCACGCGCGGATCTACCTCCCCTTTAGCCAATCTTTTACTTCTCTTTAGATCCTGCATATTTAGACAAATATGAGATCCACATCCAGTATCTAATACCCATGATGTAGAGACAGTTAAATTGACATCTACAACAAAAATACCTGGTGGTGGTGGAATCACTATTCCAAGCCTCTTGTCCTCCAAATATTTTGGGAAGTTCCTCCTCCAGTGTCCAGGCTGACTGCAGTAGTGACATTCACCCTTAGTCACGGCCTTGGCAATGCCACCAACAGGCTTAAGGGCCGGTTCCTTGGACTTGGCAACTGACTTGCCTTTTCCCTTGGAGGAAGAGGTAAACCTTTTGCCCTTTCCTTTCTGTACCATCATTATGGCCTTGCCCTTACCCTTGTTGATGCTCTGTTCAGCCGTCCTCAACATTTTGAGCAAATCTGGCAGGTTGTTTAACGATCTTGTTCATGTTATAGTTCATAATGAACTGTCCATAACTCTCGGGCAACGATTGCAACACGAGATCGGTTGCCAACTCTTGGCCGACCGGGAACCCTAGTCGGGCGAGATTCTCCAAGTACCCGATCATTCGGAGTACATGGGGTCCCACCGGGTTCCCTTATGCCAAATGACATTTGAACAGTGCCTTTGAGACCTCATACCTCTCTACCCTCGCCTGCTCTTGGAAGAGCTGCTTTAGATGTTCGATCATATCGACAGCATTCATGTTTTCGTGTTGCTTCTGAAGCTCAGAAGTCATGGTGCAAAGCATAAGGCAGGCTGCATCATTAGCGTCATCAACACGCTTCTGATACGCCTTTAAGGCAGCAGGTGTTTGGTTCTCTGGACCTTCTGGAACATGCTCCTCTATTGCGTACAGTTTCTTCTCTTGCTTGAGAACAATTCTCAAGTTTCTGTACCAATCAAGAAAGTTGGTTCCAGAGAGCTTGTCCTTCTCAAGGACAGATCGTAGGGAATGTTGTGAACTCGATGAGTTGTTTGCCATTTGGAATTCTACAAAAAGGAAAATACGCAAGTTTTAGTATTTGTGAATTTTTGACTATATTTAATAATGGCTAGTTTATTAAATATAGCTCCCACTATTTTTCTACGGATTAATAACCCTCAAGATATTAATGCGGAAAATATCCTTATATTTTCTAGTGGGCCAAGATCCATCTTTCATCTCCTTATGAGCTTGCTTTGGCAAGTCACCCATAATTTGACTACTTTAGGTAGGAACAATTTCAATTGCATCCAATATGCAACTCTTGGTTCAATCGGGCAAACAACTCCTTATTTATCCATCCATATGGATAATCCCAATTGATTGCCTCTAGGTTTCTTAATCAAACTAATAGCCTAGTTGTGTTCAACCTCTTATCTAAACAATTGCACATTGTTACGTGCCATCGCATTCCATCATTATGAACCAAGTCGCCATGCTTTGGCACGCACGAGCTTGATAAATAATGATGATAATGAGTGTTTAAATAACGAGAAGGAAAGAACACAATATTTGAATTTCGAGGTATTTTAAATTCAATTTTAATTATTTTGTTGATCAATATCAACTAATCTATCTATTTGAGTTTGGGCACAACTCCAAATAATAGATCCGGTTTGTCTAATTATCTTATTATCCTAATTTCATGCATCATCCATACACCAACCACACAAATAATAAGACAATAAATAAACAACCACAAAATAGAAATTAAACGTGATGTGGATATGGCCGTTTCTAGAATAAGATAATTCCAAGCTAATGGAATTATCTATGAACCCTAAAGCAAACACATCTCCATGCGTCTTGATCTTTTGGTCCATCCTTCATAGTCATGTGGAATGCTCCATGCTCCATGCTCCATCTTTTGTGGCTTCTTTGGCTTTGGGCTTCTTTTCTCCAATCTTGGCTAACAATCTACTTTATCTAGCACTAGCTAATATCTATACTAAATAAAATAAATCTCACAAGTTGAGAAAAAAAATGCCACGCAGGCCATAAAACCCTAATTAATTATTACAATTAATTGATCAGCTCGCAGGCCGTAAAACCAAACCACAAAATTAAACATCCACATCAAACCACATCCTAAGGTCATATCCAATCACCATGCGATTTGCACATAAACAGTTAAAATCCAATTTTAACGCGCTTGGTCAATTTTAATTGATTTTAGGATTTCTAGGGTTAAAAGGGTCCATTGGCCCAACAATCAATTTGCCCGGGCCCATTAAAGTGAACCACAAGGCCCTAGGGCCGGCCCGGCCCAAAACCCGCAAGCTAGGCCCGCGGGTTAGGGCCGCCCGGCCCCTTAGGGCTCCCAAGCTTGGGTGGCAAGAAAGGGGGCGGTCCCTAGGGGGGCCGAACCCTTCTATGGGAGTTGTTTCCAAAACAACTCCCTTGCTTGGTGCCCAAGTTTGGTTGTTTCCTTGTTTTGGGAGAACTCCTTCTTCCCAAAGGATGCCCAAACCCTAGATCTAAGATCCTAAAATTTCTCAAACTCACCAATTCATGCATCCAATGCAAAAATTGGATCTTGTTATGATTAATTATTGACAAATTGCATCCCATGCTTGATTTGTCTTGTTTTACGCGATAAACAATCAAATTAAGGTGTAAAACAACAAAAACGTAACACATAAACCACGTTTATGCTCTACGACCTGTGGCTCTGATACCACTGTAGGGTTTTGATTCTTGGATTGCACAACGGAAGCATAATCAAACATAAACCATGCAAAACCCTCCAAGGATCACAAGTCTAGATGCATAACGATAGTAAAGGTTAGAAATCATAAACACACCTTTGGGTTCTCCTTGATGACTTCAAACGCGAATAATATCACGTTCTCTATAGTTGATCCACGCCTAGAGTTGATCCTAGATCTCCCAAACTCCTTGGTGCTAGCCTGGATTAGGAAGAGGAAGAACGAATCACGCAAAACGAGACAAAAAGAGGGCTTCGGCCTCTTTTTGGTCGACAGGGACGAGGGCGGCGGCAAGGGGCGGCGTCGGGCTCCTTGTTGCTTGCTCTCTCTCCTTTTTTCTCTCCCACTCTTGTTATGTTCACTAATGAGCATACGTTATGAGGAAGGAAGGAAGGAGGGTCCTTTATATAGTCCAACAACTCCTTGTTAACTACCTAAAGGACTTATTCTAGTCCAACTAGAATTCAATTTAGTCCCTTCCTTGCAAGTTAGTCCCTACTAAGTTTGCAAGGGTTTGCAAAGTGATCCTTCTAATTAATTAATCCAATTAATTAATTCCCTAATCTAGTTCAACTCTATATAGCGTGTGACCCCATAGGTTCTATCTAGTTGGTAGCAACTATTTGCTAATATGGAGAGGTTTTTAGCAAAACATCCATTCTAGCCAACTAATAGAATAGTCATCTTGACAACCTTTGTACAAGTAATTGTCTCATCCCTTTGCCTCCATATCCGGATTGGACACGAGACATACAAGTCACACTCGTATATCCATTCCATAGTTTCTCGATCCATGGGAATAGCCTTATTCGTGCAAATAACATCAATATCCCATATTGATTTATTTGAGTCTGGCCAGACATTCTATAAGCACTATCCCTCGAGTGGCCTAGGATATTTTCTCCCGTTATGTGGGAGGGGCAAATCCTCTCTACGTCCACTATGATCTCTAAGCTTGCTTCTCATTGCATCCAGTACACGCCTTTATAACTACCCAGTCACGGTGTAGCGTTTAACGCTACCAAGATCACAATGATCCACAACTAGAATATCTAGTGACTTCAAGTCTAAGGATTACAATACCATTGCACCGCAAGAAGCGCTTGTGACTCAACATAACGTGTATGTAGCCTTCTCGGAGATGGTTCAATCCGGTGCAACATTCCCTAATGCACACCTATGTGTTGGATCATGATATCTCCATATCAATCCAACCCCATACTAGTCTATAGATGATTGTCCCATTTAATCATTATACTTGACTAGGGATATTTAAGATAAACAGCACAATTGTAAATCTAAGGACTTCATTATATTAAATATCCAATAAATAATAAATGAATTTTCTAGCCATGTACAAATTCATACTAAACTAGATTGCCTCTAGGGCATCTATTCCAACAACTACGCATCCAATACCTTAAGTGCCGGCACCCCTCTAAGAGTACTCGCGGCCAGAGAGGTGAGTACATGGAGCGATCCGGCAGGTTGCGACCGGATTAAAATAAACGGGTCGGGTGAACGTAGTCAGCCACGACCAATCTTATAAACGGGTCGGGTGAACGTAGTCAGCCACGACCAATCTTATAGAAAAGCGAATATAACGATCCCCGCACAACTCTTTCCACTTTACGTTATTAGTGGATTAATATTATTCGTGTGACAATTCGCAGTAAAACAACTTCTTTAACATGTAAAGAGATTTCAAACAAAACACGTAACTCAAAAATATAATTTTGAGACAAGTATTAAAAGCATACTCTGACACGAACAGGAGCTAGCACGCTAGGCTAGGCATATTTACTTACCTGGATTCCGTAGCGTCAAATCGTCCTACTTGTAGTCGTTTCTTACAAATCCGTTACCTACAAATCGGAGCTTCTAAATCGTCAAAACTCTGTATAATTCTACGAGTCTTATTAACAACCCTAGTCATCAATTCTTAAAATTACCCTGAACTCGCGTATTAATTTCTTAACGTTTCTTTAGTTAGTTATATTTTTTCTTATTAGCAAAATTAGTAAACAATGAGTGTTTATTTGAAGAGTTATTAAATTTTATGTTACAAAAGTCTCATTATTTATAGGAATTATTTTTATAAAACACCAGTAAAAATTAATAGTAGTTTGTATTTTTACATAAAGTAAATATTAATATTATCAACTATCCGATTTTGGATTTTTATGAAAAATCACTTCTAAATACTTGCAATGACGTAACGATATTTATAAGCTCGAAAAAGTCATTTTTTATAAATATTTAAACAACCAATTTTAAAGTTAAACAATTAAACGCAACGTTCGTTTAGTTTTTAATAAAAATATTACTCGTTTAATTTTTAACGAGCGATCCGTACACTAATTCAATGCCCGAATCACTTTTTCGTAACCGGGTCGAAATCTATTATTTTTAGAAAATATTTTAAATCCAAAAATATTATTTTTATTTTTCGCGAATAATATAAAGTTTATATAAACTACACATATAACCCCACAAGTTATGTCAAAAGACAGCGGGATACCCCATCCTACTCAATGGCAGTTTATTTAAGAGATAATTACTTCCCACCATGTTCTCAAAATACAAACAGTTACCCCCCCTTTATATGTTGTCATGCTGTAAGCAGTTTAGGGTAAAGACACTTTAACCCCTTTTTACAAAATCATCAAATTTGACAAGCTAAACATGGAATCAAGCATACGAGATACGATTTTGATTGTTTAAATGGAATCACGGCGAGATTTAGAGCATACCTGGGCCAAGAATGGCCGGAATCGGTCAAGAAACGAAGCTTTCCGGGTTTGCCGACGGTGAGTCGCGCAGTGCTCTTCCTCGCCGGTGATGGAGTACCTCCTAGCTTCGGTTAGGACCTGGGTTCGTCTCCTGGGAGCTCCAGGAGTTGTTTGGTGGTGGTTTTGGTAGGTGGGAGTTGGCGGGTCGCTAGGGCCAAGCTCCCCGTCGGCAACAATGGTGGCCGACAGTGGTGGTTTTGTTGCTTTGTTTTTTGAGTTGTTGTTTTCGTTGCTTCTTTCAGCTCTTGTTGGGTCTGAATCAGTTGGGAGAAGAGAGGGAGAAAGATAGCATAGAAGAAGGGGAGATGGTGGGGCTTCGGGTCTCTTTCCGACGGCAGAAGCGGCGGCGTGGATGGGTTTGCTGCTGCTGCTTGCTTGCTATTGTTGTTGTTGTCTCTGTTTCTGTACGGGTCAGAGGCAGAAAGTGAAAAACAGAGGGAGAGAAATAGAGGAAGGTGAAGATAAAGAGATGGTGCTTGGTGGGTTGTTCCCGTCGGGCAACGGTGGAGATGGTGGTGGCGGCTTTTGCCGCTGCTCCTGTTGTGCTCTTTTCTATCCAGAACAGAGTATGAGACAGAGAGAGATGGAGGGGAGGAAGAAAGAGAGAGGGATGGCAGTGGGTGTTGGTGGTGGTGGTGATCGGTGATGTTGGCGGTGTGGTGTTGGTGTTGGCAGGAGAAAAGAAGGTGAAGAAGATGATGAAGATGAAGGTGGTGATGATTGCTATGGAATAATGGACTTGGTGACTCATTATATAGGTAGACAAAAAGGAGGGTGAATGATGATGTTGGAGGCGGTGATGGTTATTTCTTTGGCGGTGAGAAAAATCTCCGAAGGAGATAGGAAGAAGTAGGAGATGAAGTTAGGAGGAGTTATAAGGTGTGGTTGACACACTAACTTCGCGGTGGTCGTACCCGCGTGAAAGGTCAAATAATAAAGATAAATAAACATCGCGTATTCACCTACGAATACTAACTTAATATTTTTCTGAAATTTTACGAGTATTTCTCGTCTGTAAAATACTACAATTTATGCGACTTTATTTTTCGCAATTAAATAATATATTCATCTATTTAAAATTACTATTTTGTCCTTGTCAATTTTACGGGGTATTACAGTCTCTCCCCCTTAAACAGAGCTTCGTCCTCGAAGCTTAAACAATCCAAATATTCCTGATATTAAAATTTCTTCCTCGAAGCTAATTCAGTCAAATACTCTTGATGCTAAAACGTTTACCTCGAGGCTAAAATCAGCCAAATACTCTTGAGGCTGAAGCTTTTACCTCGAATCTAAAATCAGCCCAGTACTCCTGGTGCTGAAGTTTTCTAATAAGCAACTAATGATCACATCTACGATCATATAGCAAGCATGAAATTTCACATAGCAAGTATTACTTTCTAATGCATGCAGTGCAACAAATATTTTATCACGTAAAGCCGTAGTCAAGTCTATCTTAATTATGTGATTTTAGTCTCATTTGGTTACTAAAGGTCAGAGTTAACTATGTGATAAGGGTACAAACGTGTAATGGCACTAAATAAAGGGTTGCGTCCTCTCCCCCTTAGAGAGTGACGTCACCGGAACTCCTTCTGAGTCTACCATCTAACTTTACCTTGCTTATTCAGTCGGAGGTCGACTTTGTAGAACACAAAATAGGATATGACTTTCACTAGACTCTTACCTCGCAATTCACAAAATCTGTTGACAAATACGTGAAACCTCTGGTATAATCGAATTCAAACGTAGGGTGGCTCTATGAAATGGTACAACCTCTAAAATCAATTGATAAGAGAATCAGCATCTCATGGCCCCAAATATCTGATCCAGTTTGCACGGTCCCACTGATGAATCATACCAACTATCTGAATTTACATTCTAAACGACAATCCTGTAGATAAATCCCAAACACCTCCAAATAATAAAATTATCGTGGTAAAATATTCTGAAGTCCTGATAAACAACCAAAGCCACCTTTATTGCTTACTTTATATTAATGGTAACCCCAGACATAAATCAACAAATGAACTATAATATATCCCCATTATACAAAGCACATAATTATATGGGTTCCCTGACTCCAAAGGTAAATCAATACCAATATTTATGCTCATTTAGTAATAGTTAAGCAACAAAACTCCAAGTAATAATGCCCAAACAACTATTAACCTTTTAATCACATAAATCACTATATTCATCACAACGGAGGATCGACGAAAATAGATAACAAAATCTCATGATACAGTGGATTGTAACCACCGATCCAATAAGTGAGTTGTCACTCTAAAATTCCCGAGATTTCGTAATAATTTAAGAACTATAATTTTGATGACCAGACTCCCAAACACTTTAACATTCGAACTCCGAGAACCAAACATGAACAAAGTTTTAGTAAGAAAACCTCAAAGTGAAAGAAGGACATCAATCAGAACTTATTTGAAGAATGTATACTGCGATAATACATTAACAACAATACTTCAAATAAAATTGATGTGAAAAGAATATGGGCCACCCAGAAATGAATCTTAGATCACCGAGACATATTATTATGTAACATAACTCCAAAAAGAGAACTCCCAAAAATATCAGTAACTAAATTCTTAGAGTAGTTGATCTGATGACAATATAACTCCAAATGGAAACTCCAAACTGTAGCAACACCTCAAAGTGGTCTTGTCGAAAGCATCTGGAATCTAGTGGGTGAATCCTATGACCGTTGGTCAAATTCCAACGTCTCCCCAATTTCTCCTTGTTACAAACTTTTCTTATCTTAACTGTTGATTGTCTGCTATCCATATCTGACTCATATCCGGTTGATTCCTCCTAAATTGAACGTCCTTTGCTTGGTCAGCAACGAACTATCTAAAACTTCGTCCTTAGATCTCATGGTTCTAGGTATGTTCATGGAGAGATTAAATCTTTAGTTCTTACTTCTCACTTCACAAAAGGATTATCACTAAGTTAAATATCCTTGTCCAATTTATATTTCTGGTGACTATGATCGATTCAGTGATTTATTATATAGCTACGTTGATTGTGTATGATATGGTGGTGGTGGAATCTATCGGTTCTACTATTTCGGGATACATTGGGGCTTATTCCCTTAATTTAGTATGTAGTAATAAGTAAAGGGAACATACATAAAATGCAAAGTGCATATAGGCATGCAATATAGCACAGGGTTCATAATCACCATCATTGTCAAAATACAATCAGCTATGAAATTTCCATATAAGTTGTTCTTCTATGCTTCCTTTCCCTTGAAAACTAACTTTGGCCCAATCGGGCAACCTGATTCCTTATTTTATCATGATTTCATGCCATATCCTCAGATCAATTCCTTCAATCAAGTCCTGGTTGACTACCACAATATCATGGTCTCAATAATAAGTCAATAACACCAAATCATACCTTTCATGCCACGATATAGACATATAGGATTAACGCATATTACCAACATGCTATAAAAGTCAAATATTCGAGCTGACAGAAGTCTTTAACTTTACAATTTGTCATTTTCGCAGATCTGTTACTGAATTGGCTACTCTTTGAAGCTTTTAACTACTCCTTGTATTCATATCCGGAGCCGAGTTTCTTACGATAGTTTCTTCTAAGGAGTTCAGTATATAAGAAAACTTATGGTAGAACTTCAATAACCAATTGTTGCAACAATCAAAATTTAACGTCCCTTTTGTTTCATCCATGTGACCACGCCCATACATTCCCACCATATATTCTAACCAAACCCCAAGTATTGAAATGCTGCTAGTTTGTCACTCCCGTAATCGACCAAATAACTTGGAATACTGCTTGGCCGCTTCTTTATACTTAAACAAGTATCCAATTGCGAGCTAGAATACGCTTCCAATTTCCAACGTTTAACGCAGGCTCCAAACTCTTCTCAACCTTTTTCACGTATCATTATTATTTCCACAAAATTCTTACCACGATCCATAAGCTATACATAACATTGTGGCATCTATAACGCTTCGTTGAACATCCAAGTAACATACGCGAAATCACTTGGGAAAAACTCATATATGAGCATACATCCCAAAATGTAACACAAAGACAATGTAACATTACTCCAAGTATTCTCCCAGTAGCTAAGTCAATATAAGAAGCCACCAATAGTTTTCATACCCGAATGATAACTCCAAAATAAATGTCATGCACTAACACCAAATACAAACTTAACAGACTCCAAATATAACTCCTGAAATCTGAGTTAAAACTCCTAAATGATCTCCAAGTGACCACCAAGCTAAATCCTATAACTTCAAGAGGTACACCTAACCGAATAGACATCATGATCTTCAAGCAAGGTATTTATACTCGAAGTAACACCTCAAATGATTAAATATCACCAGTACCCTCAAATTATTCACGACAAACCAACATAACATAGCCATCTGCATACGAATTATGGATAAGTAGACGTCAATCAATCATTGGCACCTCAAAACCATTCAATAACTAAGATTGTAAAATTATAGTTGAAACAAGTCGAAAACCAAATAGATTGACTTCATAGTTTCTCAGGTGAGGGTGGGTGGGACCTTCCTCGACTACTTCTAAAATAAATCTCTTTGATCGCCAGATAAGACTCTTAAAATGATTTGGAGGGTTCACTATTTCAAGCACCTAACCATTCCCATTACGTCTCTTAAACTCAAAATGACCAATGGCTAAAACTTGGTACTTCCCCCCAGAGAGTTGTCATACGAGTCACATACCCTATCAACATTCTATCAAACGACAATTTCCCTGTGTGATTATTGCTCTAAGCCGTCCGTTCATGTCGAATCTCCCTAGCGTAATATCATAATGGTCTGTCAATCGCCTCCTATCATATCCTTGTTTATGTTGTCACGGTCTCAGGGGTCCGAATAAACCATCTCTCATAATTATCATATGAAGCAGCCTATCATGCATCGCCTAGCAACTTTATATTAAAGCACCATAACTCATGTCCACAAACTATAGTTCGTCTCTTCAATTTAAGATATGCATCAAATACGAATCATATTCTATTCCCATCCTTCTTTCTTTGGAAAAGTAATAACCAATAAATTTCATCTTAAGCTAAATTGGGTAAGCCAGGTATTACTCCCTAGCAGGTAACACTTCTTGAAACAGGATGAGGGAGGGAGTAAGCAAGACTTATACTTAACCTACCCTTAACCCAAGCGGCTTTCTAATTTTAATTATCTTTCCCTATGTTCATTTTAAGTTGCCCTACAAGTTTAATTCCATTTTACTGGACTGCCTGCTCTGATACCACCTGCAACGACCCCCTTATCCGACTCGGACGAATCGGGGAGGCCGAAGCTAAAAGTAACGGTTGAAAATCCAAAGCACAACCTCCAACCTTTATATTACATATTATTAAACAATACAGTACTTCTCAAGTCCTCATACGTGACTATTATACATTATTCTTGCCTTATTCAAACTATCTTACAATATTCAAACTATCTTACAACTCGTGAACTGACTTCCTCAGTGAGTCTCGTACCCATCCATACCATAGCCTTCTTCCTCTAATCCTGCGGTGGGAAAGAAAACGGAACCGCAGTTTCTAAAGTCAGCTGGGAAATGCTGAGTAAATATATACCCTAGCTCGTAAACAGATGACGAGGCAAAAATTATTTTCAAAAAAGTGTAACAAGAGGAAGTAAATCTTTAAAAGAGTAAACAAGGCACACATCAAGCTTTAAACTTCTCAACCTTTCAATTTCCTTCTTTCTTGATCTTGAAACGGGGAGTAAATCCCAATCTTGTCTTCCTTTATACTCATAGACATTCTTGTCCTTGAAGAAAACCACATTTTAACTTTGTTGATACGGGGAAGATCTACTATCACTACCCATCCAAGACCTTAAGTGCCGGTACCCCTCTAAGAGTACTCGCGGCCAGAGAGGTGAGTACATGGAGCGATCCGGCAGGTTGCGACCGGATTAAAATAAACGGGTCGGGTGAACGTAGTCAGCCACGACCAATCTTATAAACGGGTCGGGTGAACGTAGTCAGCCACGACCAATCTTATAGAAAAGCGAATATAACGATCCCCGCACAACTCTTTCCACTTTACGTTATTAGTGGATTAATATTATTCGTGTGACAATTCGCAGTAAAACAACTTCTTTAACATGTAAAGAGATTTCAAACAAAACACGTAACTCAAAAATATAATTTTGAGACAAGTATTAAAAGCATACTCTGACACGAACAGGAGCTAGCACGCTAGGCTAGGCATATTTACTCACCTGGATTCCGTAGCGTCAAATCGTCCTACTTGTAGTCGTTGCTTACGATTCCGTTACCTAAAAATCGGAGCTTCTAAATCGTCAAAACTTTGTATAATTCTACGAGTCTTATTAACAACCCTAGTTATCAATTCTTAAAATTAGCCTGAACTCGCGTATTAATTTCTTAACGTTTCTTTAGTTAGTTATATTTTTCCTTATTAGCAAAATTAGTAAACAATGAGTGTTTATTTGAAGGGTTATTAAATTTTATGTTACAAAAGTCTCATTATTTATAGGAATTATTTTTATAAAACACCTGTAAAAATTAATAGTAGTTTTTATTATTACATAAAGTAAATATTAATATTATCAACTATCCGATTTTGGATTTTTATGAAAAATCACTTCTAAATACTTGCAATGACGTAACGATATTTATAAGCTCGAAAAAGTAATTTTTTATAAATATTTAAACAACCAATTTTAAAGTTAAACAATTAAACGCAACGTTCGTTTAGTTTTTAATAAAAATATTACTCGTTTAATTTTTAACGAGCGATCCGTACACTAATTCAATGCCCGAATCACTTTTTTGTAACCGGGTCGAAATCTATTATTTTTAGAAAATATTTTTAATCCAAAAATATTATTTTTATTTTCGCGAATAATATAAAGTTTATATAAACTACACATATAACCCCACAAGTTATGTCAAAAGACAGCGGGATCCCCCATCCTACTCAATGGCAGTTTATTTAAGAGATAATTACTACCCACCAAGTTCTCAAAATACAAGCAGTTACCCCCCCCCCCCCCCCCCCCCGCCCCCTTTATATGTTGTCATGCTGTAAGCAGTTTAGGGTAAAGACACTTTAACCCCGTTTTACAAAATCATCAAATTTGACAAGCTAAACATGGAATCAAGCATACGAGATACGATTTTGATTGTTTAAATGGAATCACGGCGAGATTTAGAGCATACCTAGGCCAAGAATGGCCGGAATCGATCAAGAAACGAAGCTTTCCGGGTTTGCCGACGGTGAGTCGCGCAGTGCTCTTCGTCGCCGGTGATGGAGTACCTCCTAGCTTCGGTTAGGACCTGGGTTCGTCTCCTGGGAGCTCCAGGAGTTGTTTGGTGGTGGTTTTGGTAGGTTGGAGTTGTCGGGTCGCTTGGGCCAAGCTCCCCGTCGGCAACAATGGTGGCCGACGGTGGTGGTTTTGTTGCTTTGTTTTTTGAGTTGTTGTTTTCGTTGCTTCTTTCAGCTCTTGTTGGGTCTGAATCAGTTGGAAGAAGAGAGGGAGAAAGATAGCATAAAAGAATGGGAGATGGTTGGGCTTCGGGTCTCTTCCCGACGGCAGCAGCGGCGGCGTGGCTGGGTTTGCTGCCGCTGCTTGCTTGCTGTTGTAGTTGTTGTCTCTGTTTATGCACGGGTCAGAGGCAGAGAGTGAAAAACAGAGGGAGAGAAATAGAGGAAGGTGAAGATAAAGAGATGGTGCTTGGTGGGTTGTTCCCATCGGGGAACGGTGGAGATGGTGGTGGCGGCTTTTGCCGATGCTCCTATTGTGCTCTGTTCTGTCCAGAACAGAGTGTGAGACAGAGAGAGATGGTGGGGAGGAAGAAAGAGAGAGGGATGGCAGTGGGTGTTGGTGGTGGTGGTGATCGGTGTTGTTGGCGGTGTGGTGTTGGTGTTGGCCGGAGAAAAGAAGGTGAAGAAGATGATGAAGATGAAGGTGGTGATGATTGCTAGTGAATAATGGACTTGGTGACTCATTATATAGGTAGACAAAAAGGAGGGTGAATGATGATGTTGGAGGCGGTGATGGTGATTTCTTTGGCGGTGAGAAAAATCTCCGAAGGAGATAGGAAGAAGTAGGAGATGAAGTTAGGAGGAGTTATAAGGTGTGGTTGACACACTAACTTCGCGGTGGTCGTACCAGCGTGAAAGGTCAAATAATAAAGATAAATAAACATCGCTTATTCACCTACGAATACTAACTTAATATTTTTCTAAAATTTTACGAGTATTTCTCGTCAGTAAAATACTACAATTTATGCGACTTCATTTTTCGCAATTAAATAATATATTCATCTATTTAAAATTACTATTTTGTCCTTGTCAATTTGACGGGGTATTACAATCAATCTTAGAGACGTGACACAATCCACGTTACAAGTCATCACAGGAGAAACCGTAAGTTGTGTAACATGATTCTTCCTTTACCATCGTTATGCTTCTCTTCCTATGATCCTTAGAGGGTATTGAATGGATAAATTATATCTTTCCGCTGCGTATCCATGATCAAAACCCTACACGATGGGGGTGTAGTTATGGTGGATACATGAACAGGGTAACCTTCCAAGGAGATTGTGAGGGAAAGAGAAACGGGTTGGATATTTTTTTGAGGGAATTCCAAAAGCTGGGTTGAGTTATCAGTGGTCGGGTGAAACGTCAGGTGTCTGAAAATATCCGAGAAAGGAATCGGTTGGTTATTTGAGAGAGAGTTGTATGATCGAGGATAGGTTGGTCGGGTCAACGGGCCGTACTGCAGTAGCGAGAGGGTTGGGTTGGGTGAAGAAAATGAATATGGGCTAAAAAAGGATTGGCTCAGAATAGGTCTAGCCCAAAGAACTCCATAGGAAAAGGGTTTAACAGCCCATTAGTTCGAGCCTCGTAGTCCATATTATCAAACGATGACCCGGGTGTGTAAAACCCATCCGAGAATGATCCATCAACAAAGGAAAGGACTAAATTGCCCCTTCTAAACGGGGTTGCTTCTCCATCACTCGATTGTGAAGACTCATTGAGAAGATACACAGAAGTGGTCCGACTCCGACCCAGCGCTCGGACAGCCTTAGTTTTCGCCATGTAGAGAGGTCTGCCGGAGGCGATGTAGAAGCGCAGAGAATCATGGAATTGCGAGTTATGATACCTGTCTTCAAGCAAGTGAAGGAACTCCAACATATTCTTTTCGCATGATTTGTTAGAGTGACCCATATCCCACATTTGAAACAAACTTTGAACACATCCTCATATGGGTGGCACATCAGGATCAGTAGGTATGATGTAGGCTCCAGGGGTGAGTGGTGTATTGAGGTTAATACGGACCTTAACCCTAATTTCCTCCATGTTAGCAAATCTCTTAAGCTCCCAATCAACATGCAAAACCTCACCAGCTAGTTTAGCTAACCTTTTTGATAAATCATAGTAAATCCGTCCATTGGTATCCCACAAGGGTTTTTTCATGCATGCCTATTGCTCCATAATCCAGAAGAATAGCTTTATTTTCAATGTCAAATCAATGAAACAGAAAGCATGATCCTTTCTTGTCTACCGCGATTCTGGCCTTAGTCTTCCGAACTCCGTCCACCACTTTTTGAACCACCAAATATGAAGGGAGAGAATCTTTAGAGCGACCAAAAAAATTCCCAATCAAACAGTTCTTCCATAGAGATCTGTAGATATTCACCATCTGGGGATCTAAGTCTATCATGAATCCTCGCTCGTCTAGCTGTTTTCCAGATGAGTTGTTAGAGGATCCAAGGGGGATATGGAATAGGTAGATAAGTGATAAGACATAGAAGATAAAAGGAAAATGTGGTGAAAGATAGAAGAAGGAAGAGAATAATAAAAAAGAGGAAATGTGAAAAATGGCAAAGGCGCCAAAAAAAACCGAGAGTAAGGGTGAAGAAAGAGAATATGCAGACTGGGTGATTGGGAGGGCAGGAGGCAAAAATGATGAAAATGGTTTTGGTAAAGGATGGAGAACAAAAATTTGATTTGGAAGCAAGAAAAGATGGAATCAATGATTGAAAAACTCAGGCATGAGCAATAGCTGCGATCCTAGAGAGAAAATCTTAAAGAGAGACAGATCCACTTGAGTTGTAGTTGACCAGAGGGTTTGAATGATGCCTTTGAGGTGAAAAAAATTGATTGGGGAAGTTATGTTTTCTTTATGTTTTTTCTCTGCACAGATGTTTGGATTCTCTTATAAGCCTGATTAAAATAAACTTGTTTTTTTATATTAAGTCCCTAAAGAACATAGGTTGTTTAAAAAATAATAACCAAGTTAAAGGCTTTACAAACTTTTTTTTCTAAATAGCTCATCTGTTACTTATAAACAAACAATATAATTAATTTTGATCAATCGAATCAAATAAACATAAACCCTAAGAAAATATTTTTTGAACTTTGTGAGTGAGCTGCATATTATCAGTTTAACAATGGTCTAGTGTGATTGAAAATGTTCTTTTATTTTTAATTCATAAGTTGGTGAAAGCAATATTTAATGCAACCAAATATTTTATATAATGATAATTTTTCTAAATAAATATTTGGTGGAATTTTATTTTAAATTTGAGAATATTTTATATTTATTTATCGCATTTCATAATATGTGTATTATTCAAATTAATCAACTAAAACATTTATTTATCCGCTCTTATCATTTCTACAAATTCAATTTAGTTCTAAAATTGTGGATATATAATATTGAGTAATCTAGCGCATCTTTTTTGTCATTCATCATTCTAAGACAATAGTTTTCAGATAACCGCTAAATATGAGTCAGTATTACCTTATTGTACTAAAAAATAGATGTATTTTATTCAAAACAACGCATACATTAGTGAAAAATAATTTATTTTAAAAAGCTCACCTCCATTTTCTTTTCATTTTTCTTAAGTAGTAGTTTGAAAAAAGAAATTTCACTAAGTTTTATTTGCCTAAAAAATAATTCAATAAATGACATAGCAATATTTAGAAAAACCGCTACCAGTGTCAACTGATTTACTAAGTTTTTGAAGTGCAATTTTTATCATTTATGGAAAAGAAGACTTCAATTATTATCAAAATTGAACAAACAAATCATAAAGATTTAAAGTTGGAGGCGCCGAATGAGCCGGTTGTGAATTTCTTTTTTTTTTTTTTTTTTTTTGAGAATTTTTTTTGTCGTTAAACAGGTTTGAACCCGGAACGTCATGCAGGGGCTTCCAACGCTCAACTACTTGAGCTACCAGAGCTGCAGCCGTTTGTTAACGTTAACAAATGGTATGATGTAATTAAGACTAGTTATACAATCAAAGGTATAGTTTGTAGATTGTTCCATCCCCTTAGAAGCCACAATGATTGGGACCAATGTCCCTCCTTGTAGAGGGACTTTTTAATTGTGCTTTCTTCCATGAAAAATTAATTTTCTTATAAAAGAAATATAGACGGCCAAAATATACAATCTGTTTGTTTCAATTATTTTAGAACTAAATCGCCACTAAATAATTAATATTAAACCTACTTTATTGGTATTTATGTCCTAGCAAGGCTATTCCGTTAATTCCAACTGCAATGATTTTCATAATAGGCTCTTTTAATAATTTTAGACCTTAAATTACAACTTAATTAGACTTGAAATTAACATACAGATTGTGAAATTACATGGTTTCTCCTCATGGAAAATTTTATTTATCAAAGCAAAAAACTTATCCCAACTAGAAAGACAAAAAGCATATGAAGGATGAACGATTTCTCACCTCCTACATTTTATATATAATATATATATATAATATATATATATATATATATATATATATATATATATATATATATATATATATATATATGTCGCACCCCTTTATTCCAATTGCAATTATTTGCATATTAGTTTCTTTTAATAATTTTTTTACCATAAATTACCACTTAATTGCACTTGAAATTATTAACATCATGTGGCTTGATAGTTGCATGGCGAGATTTGATTGGTCAAATCAAAAAGCTTATGCAAACTGAGAAAACAAATGTCATATGGAGGCTGAGTGATTACTCGTTATTGAAAGCAATATTTAATGTAACCAAATATTTTGAAACAGGATGATTTCTCTAAATAATATTTGGTGGAATATTATTTTTTATTTAGATTATATTTTATATTTATTTATCGCACTTCTTAAAATGTGTAGTATTTAAATAGACAAACATAACATCTATTTGTCCTCTCTTAACATTTCGAAAAATTCAATTTATTTCCAGATTTTTATATTTAGTGATTTAATGCATTGATTTATTCATCATACATAAGAAAAGACAACGGTTCACATTATTAATAAATATGTACCCGTTGTTCTTTGTTGTACTAACAAAAAATATTACATGTATCCTTCATTTTCTTTTCATTTTTCTTATATAGTTGTTCGAAAAAAGATGTTTCAGTTTTATTCGTTTTAAAAATAATGCATTGTATGACAAAGTCATATTTTGAAAACTAGTTATTAGTGTTAACTCCTTTACTAAGTTTTTTTATGTTCTTATTTTTATTAATGGAAAACAATATTTCTGTTCTTATCAAAATTGAACATACAGATCGTAAAAATTTAAATTGGGATGTGCCGAGTGAGCCTTTGGTTAACGTTAAGCAATGGTATAATGTAATTAAGAGTGATACTTTTATACTTCATTCATTAGTTGTAAAAGTTAATTTTTCATAATCAAAGGCTATGACAGTTCGTTGATTGTCCATTCCCGTGGAATAAACAATCATTGGGACCAATGTCGCTCCTTGTAATGGTACTATTTAATTGTTCTTTCTTCCATAAAAATTGGGTTTTCCTTTAAGAGAAATACAGGAACGAAACATACTATTAGTTTGTTCCAACTATTTTGACGTTAAATCACCACTAAATGATTAACATTACACCTACTTTATTGGTATTCATGTCCAACCAGGGCTCTTGCGTTTATTCCAATTGCTACTATTTGTATATGACAATCTTTGAATAATTTTAGACCTTAAATTACAACTTAATTGCACTTGAAATTAAAATACGTATCATGTCATTATATGGTTTCAATGCAAGTTTTGATTCGTCAAATCCACTTCTTAACATGTGTACTATTGACATAGTCAAATAGAACATCTATTTATCCTCTCTTATCAGTTCTAAAAATTCAATTTATTTCTAGAATTGTTAATATTTTGTAATTTTGTGCATTTTATTTTTTATTCGTCATCCTTAAGACAACAGTTTTCACATTATCTATAAATATGTACCCTTTGTTCTTTATTGTACTACATTTTCTTTTCATTTTTCTTAAGTAGTTGTTCGGAAAAAAAAAAATCTTTCAGTTTTAGCCGCATTAAACTAATGCAATAAATGACATATCATATTATGGTAAAACAGTAACCAGTGTCAACTACTTTACCGCTGTTCTTATTTTTTATTTATGGAAAAGAACACTTCAATTTTTTACGAAATTTAACAAACACATCATAAGAGCTTTTTTTTTTTTTATTGTGCTGAGTGAGCCTTCGGTCAACGTTAAACAATGGTATGATGAAATTAAGACTAATATTATTATTTTTCTTTCATAGTTTGTAAAATTTAATTTTTAGTTGAAAGAATTTGGCTTACGATAAACAAAATCAAAGGTTAGGACAGTTCGTTGATTGTTCCCTCCCCGTGGAATCCACAATAATTGGGGTCAATTTTCTTCCTTGTAATGGGATTGACAGAAATTTAATTTTTAGTTGAAAGAATTTGGCTTACGATAAACTTAATTGTGATTTTTTCCATGAAAACTGGGTCTGGCATTGACAGAAATACAAAGGGACAAAGTATACTATCAGTTTTTTCAAATTATTTTACATTAAATCACAACTAACCCATCAAACATTACACCTACTTTATTTTTCTCAAAAACACATTACACCTACTTTATTGGTACCTATGACCCACCATGGCTCTTCTATTTATTAAAATTTCAATGATTTGTATATGAGGTTCTTCTAATAATTTTAGACCTTAAATTACAACTTAATTGGCCTTGAATTATTATACATAACATGGAAATTCATGATTTCATGAAAAGTTTTGATTCGTCAAATCAGAAAGCTTATGCCAACTGAAAAATAAATGGCATATGGAGGATAGGCAATTCCTCACATCATACCTTTTATGTATTATATTGATTCATTTGTTTTTCATTCATAATTTGTAAAAGTTATTTTTATTAATTTCAGGAAGTTCGCTTACTATAAGCAAAACCAAAGGTTAGGGCAGTTTGCTGACAATCAGTTTGTTCCAATTATTTTGACATTAAATCATAACTAAAAATGATAAACATTACCCCTACTTTATTGGTATTTCTGTCCCACTGTGGCTCTTCCAATTATTCCAATTGCAATGATTTGCATATGAGGTTCTTCCAATAATTTTAGACCTTAGACCTTAATTTTTTCAAACTTAAGTTGACATAAAATTAAATACATATCATGGCGATTCATGATTTTATTGGAAGTTTTGATTCGTCAATAAAAAAACTTATGCCAACTGGAAAGACAAATGGCATATGAGGATAAGCGATAGCTCACCTCCAAGCTTTTATATGTAATAATGTAGATATAGATGACGAATTAGAAGCCATTTGATTTAACAATCCGACAATCAACCAACCATTTGGAAATTGATTAAACATCCATGTACGACATAACACAACCACTGTCCTATGAATGTAAGAAGCCACTTGAAAATGGAATAATGTAACTGCCAAAAATAGATAATTCAAAATATTTATTTGTATAACACGAATACGTATTATTTATATATAAGTTAACCACTTTGTTTGAATAATTCTTCAACCGAGCACACCCTTTTTTAACCTACACGGAGGTAGGGCGGCATAACTCCGCATGTTACTAGAGCGAAATACTCCAGCTTCCAATCTGTAAAAACGTGGGGGACAAAACCACACCCACTTCCAACCATCAAAACCCTCATGGACGGCAATAAAAAGAAAGGTCAATCCTATCCTACCTATACAAACTCCAGACCTCAGAAGAAAGCTCACTCATGAAGCTGAAGTCAACATAAGAGGAGCAAGAATGGCCAAAATCCGACAAAGCGTCAGCCACCATGTTTCCCTCCCTATGAGAATGCCTAATATGAGCGCCAAAAATAAGGGCCCGATTCCTGCACTAACGAGTAAATCCGCCATGGAATCAAAATATTATCAACACCGCTTGGACCACCAAAAGCGAATCACCATGAACCCAATCAAAAAGAATACCGTGAGCATAAGCAAAGTTGAGTCCCGATGCAATTGAGTCATTGTAATCTGGTCTAACATATCAAGCTCTCGAGAATGAGACAATAACGGGAGAAGCTCTCTCAACAGCCTCAAGACTCTACCAATAATAACACCTACTGCCATAGACTTTTGATCAGAAATTGCTGCATTTCTCCACCTCCACAATTCCCAACATACCAAACAATGAGTGACAGTGCGTAGGACATGAATCTGTGAGGAAGAACCTCGAGAGCCCTAAAAATCCTGTAAAATTCAATGAACGAATGAATGAGACAAGGTGCCCCAAAAGGAGGGGAAAGCCTCCCAAACCGCTGTGGCAACCCTGCCAAGGTTGTTATGTAAGTGTAAAAACATAATTACAATGGATTTAAAGAGAAAGTTGTAGTTCATGCTAACCGATTGTTTCTGAATGTTTGTAAGTTATGGTTCAAATATATCAGGTATATCTCAGATCATTTAGTTTTATGTATAAGAGTTATATAAATGATCTGAGAACTCTTATGTAGATATTCTTAAGGTTCTAAGCATATTTTTGCAGGAAATTCAAGATTATTTGAATATAATGCAACAAGATGAAGATCATATATCATTCAAAGGGCACTTAGGTACATTTTTTAGTGTTAATCCTTCTTCTAAGGTCTGTCATTATTCTTGCAGCATCTGTCCAATGTCTAGGGACAGAACTGACAAAACTGCAAAGGCAAGCAGTTTCAGAGAGTGGATCGGCCTCCATAGCAAGCCCACACGGTTAGAAACCCTAATTATGGATCCACATGTGTATGACGCCTAGGTTAGCCTCCTCATTTAGCTGTGCATTCACTCTTCCGTGTTTTTGAAGTTTATGCAGTCATGAATTCTTCTTATATGTTTCATAACTAGTCTAAACCTGACTCTTCCAAGTGAGAGAGTTTAACTGGATTTTGAATACCTATTTTATTATCTCTATAATATTCATATTAATAACATGTTATTATTCCGAAGTATTTTCCAATTAACTTTAAACTAGTCTTCGATTTCAAGTAAATTGGAAGAGTATTAATATAAATCATTTTCTTTATAGAAATAAGAGTGTTGCATCAATTTAATTTTCATTATTACTATATATTTTATTTGGATAACTTTGATTATTTACAAATTATTTTTTCTTAACTGATTTTCAGTTATCCCTCCATTAATTTCTTTTTTTATTAATGTTTTTAAAATATGAAGGGATTATATATTTAGGAATTTCTTAACCAATAATGAAGAATTTAATGAAAAATGTATAAATTATTCAGTCAAAGTTTTTTCTTAAGTATTAAGTATTATCATTTATTGTTTATTAATTGTGATTGTTTATATTAATTATGAATGTGGTATTTTTAGAAATAACTATTCTAGTATAAGTATAACTATTTTAACTGAAATATAATAATTCTTTAATTAGAGTTTGATTTTGAATTGATTTCTCTAGAGAGAGAGAGAGAGAGAAAGAGAGAGAGAGAGATTTTATCCCCAACGTGAGCGTTTGGCTTGAAGAGGAGTCCCCCTCCCCCTCACCTGTCGTTGACTAGAAGAGAGAGAATCAATTTGGGATTCTTGCCAGGGCTTGTCAAGTTCGACCATCAGTTGTGGTTCCCTCTGTCTGTTATGATTCAACGCTAAACACGTTTTGTAGATCTGTAGCTGCGAGTCTCCGTCAATCTTATTCATAAGCTTTTTGGTAGTCCTTTCTATGCAAGTTCAATCTTTACACTATCGTTGAGTCAGTTCTAGATCATTCTCTCTTTAGATCTAGAACTTCTATCAGTTTGTCTAACTAAGCTGAGAGAGTAAGCCATAGAAGTTTCATTGTTTTTAACCTTAATCTTTCACATCTTATTATTTAGATTAATTTTTCTTCATATTTGTTAACAAGACGATCTCTTATTATAAATGTTTGGCAGATCTTAGACTCTAGGATTATATCTCTATATTGGTGAACTTCCTTGATGCATAGCCTATTTTTGTATAGGAGTTTGTGCTACCAGGCGTATTCACCTGACAAATCCTAGAGTCAGTTTTCCAAATCTTGAAGCTGAAGTTGTTCTTGTTGGAATTGTTCCCTAGAGGCAATCAATTAATTGTCACATTTATGGATTTACGATTCATTATGTTATCGATATAGAGATATGTTAACATGAATGAAGTCCTTAGAATATAAGTGTTATATTCTTAAATATCCCTAGTCGATTATAATGATTAAATGGGACAATCATCTATAGACTAGTATGGGGTTGGATTGATATGGAGATATCATGATCCAACACATGGGTATGCATTAGGAGTAATGGCATACTGGATTGACCCATCTCCGAGAAGGCTACATACACGTTATGTTAACTCACAAGCGCTTCTCGCGGTGCAATGGTATTGTCATCCTTAGACTTGAAGTCACTAGATATTCTAGTTGTGGATTATTGTGATCTTGGTAGCGTTAAACGCTACACCGGAACTGGGTAGTTATAAAGGCGTGTACTGGATACAATAAGAAGCAAGCTTAGAGATCGTAGTGGACGTAGATAGAACTTGTCCCTCCCACATAACGGGAGCAAATATCCTAGGCCACTCAAGGGATAGTGCTTATAGAATGTCTGGCCAGACTCAAATAAATCAATATGGGATATTGATGTTATTTGCACGAATAAGGCTATTCCCAGGATCGAGAAACTATGGATTGGATATACGAGTGTGACTTGTATGTCTCGTGTCCAATCCGGATATTGGGACAAAGGGATGAGACAATTACTTGCACAAGGTTTGTCGTGATGACTATTCTATTTGTTGGCTAGAATGGATGTCTTGCTAGAGGCCGCTCCATATTAGTAAATTGTTACTACCAACTAAATAGAACCTATGGGGTCACACGCCATATAGGGGTGAACTAGACATGAGAAATAATTAATTAATATGATTAATTAATTAGAAGGATCAAATCGCAACAACTTGTTAACTTAGTAGGACTAATATGCAAGTTGGACTAATCCATGTATAGACATGATTAGGATATGCCAAGGTGGCCTAATTCATGTAGAGACATGATTAGGATTAATTTGGAAATAAAACTAATCCATGTATTGACATGATAAGGACTATTTTGCAAAAGGGACTAATCCGAACTTGAGTAGGATTATGAGGGGTTCTTTATGTAGTAGGACAAGGAGTTGTTGGACTATATAAAGAACACTCCTAGCATATTTTTCTCTCTACACACCACACATCTATATGATAGAAGTAAGGAGAGAACAAAGCAAGGAGAGAGCAAGTCCCAAAAAGAGGTCCGAACCCCCCTTTATGGGACCGCCCCCTACCCATCGGCCAAAGGAAGAGCCGCCCCACCTTTGGCACTCCATTGTTGGCGATTCCTTCTTCCTCCTCCATTCTTCCTAGCTAGCACATGGATTTGGAGGATCTAGATCTCACCTCTAGGCGTGGATCAACCATAGAGACGTGACACTATTCGCGTTTGAAGTCATCAAAGGAGAACCCTAAGGTGTGTTTATGATTTCTAACCCTTACCATCGTTATGTCTCTCGACTTGTGATCCTTGGAGGGTTTTGCATGGTTTTATGTTTGTTTATGCTTCCGTTGTGCAATCCATGAATCAAAACCCCTACAGTGGTATCAGAGCCACAGGTCGTAGAGCATAAACGTGGTTTATGTGTTACGTTTTAGTTTTTTTCACCTTAAATTGATTGTTTATCGCGTAAAACAAGACAAATCAAGCATGGGATGCAATTTGTCAATCATCTATCATAACAAGATCTAATTTTTGCATTGGATGCATGAATTAGTGAGTTTGAGAAATTTTAGGATCTTAGATCTAGGGTTTTGGCATCCTTGGGGAAGAAGGAGTTCTTTCCATACAAGGAAACAACCAAACTTGGGCACCAAGCAAGGGAGTTGTTTTGGAAACAACTCCCAAAGGAGGTTCGGCACCCCTAGGGGACCGCCCCTCCTCGCTTGCCGCCCAAGCAAGGCCGCCCTAGGGGCCGGGGCGGCCCTAGCCCGCGGCCTAGCCGCGTGGGCTAGGGGCCGGCCGGCCCTAGGGCCTTGCGGTTCACCTTTTTTTGGCCCGGGCAATTGGATTGTTGGGCCCATGGACCGTTTTAACCCTAGAATATCCTAAAATCAATTAAAATTGACCAAGCGCGTTAAAATTGGATTTTAACTGTTTATGTGCAAATCGCATGGTGATTGGATATGGCCTTAGGATGTGGTTTGATGTGGATGTTTAATTTTGTAGTTTGGTTTTACGGCCTGCGAGCTGATCAATTAATTGTAATAATTAATTAGGGTTTTATGGCCTGCGAGCCATTTTTTTTCTCAACTTGTGAGATTTATTTTATTTAGTATAGTTGTTAGCTAGTGCTAGATGAAAGTAGATTGTTAGCCAAGATTGAAGAAAAGAAGCCCAAAGCCAAAAGGAGCCACAAAAGATGGAGCATGGAGCATGGAGCATTCCACAAGACTATGAAGGATGGACCAAAATATCAAGACGCATGGAGATGTGTTTGTTTTAGGGTTCATAGATAATTCCATTGGCTTGGAATTATCTTAGTCTAGAAAAGGCCATATCCACATCACGTTTAATTTGTGTTTTGTGGTTGTTTATTTTATTGTCTTATTATTGTGTGGTTGGTGTATGGATGATGCATGCAATTAGGATAATAAGATAATTAGACAACCCGGATCTATTATTTGGAGTTGTGCCCAAACTCAAATAGATAGATTAGTTGATTTTGATCAACAAAACAATTAAAATGGAATTCAAAATCCCTCAAAATTTAAATATTGTGTTCTTGCCTTCTCGTTATTTAAACACTCATGATCATCATTATTTATCATGTTCGTGCGTTCCAAAGCATGACGACTTGGTTCATAATGATGGAATGCGATGGCACGTAACAATGTGCAATTGTTTAAATAAGAGGTTGAGCACAACTGGGCTATTAATATGATTAAGAAACCTAGAGGCAATCAATTGGGATTATCCATATGGATGGATAAATAAGGAGTTATTTGCCCAATTGAACCAAGAGTTGCATAAGGGATGCAATTGGAATTGTTCCTACCTAAAGTAGTCAAATTATGGGTGACTTGCCAAAGCAAGCTCATAAGGAGATGAAACATGGATCTTGGCCCACTAGAAAATATAAGGATATTTTCCGCATTAATATCTTGAGGGTTATTAATCCGTAGTAAAATAGTGGGAGCTATATTTGACAATTTAAATCCTTGTTGAATATAGTTATACGTCACAAACTTTGCATAATCCTATTATGTTGAATACCCATGGCATTAAACAAATAAAAATGCGTCTCTATCGATTTCCTAGACTGGTATAAAATTGAGAATTGTTCCCAAATAAAAGAAAATTGTTGTAAATAGTAGAACATAAAGCTATCTTCCTACCAACTACCAAAAACACACTAAAACCTAATGGAAGGGACATCAAAGAATGGTTCTTTGGATGTGACTTGCCTCATGTTAGCTGCCATGAACTCTGAGCTCTAGAGGCAAGAAGAGAGACATGGAGAAGTATGATATGATCATAAATTGAAAGAAGCTCTTTCAAAAGAGGGAGCTAGACATGAAAGGTTTGAAGTGTTGCTCTACTTTGGGTTATGCAAATATACTAATTCAATATGATTGAAACATTAGTGAATGGGCATTATCTATGAGATAGATAAAGAATAAACGGTTATTAACCCAAGTGGACCAAGAATTGCATTGAATGCAATTATAGTTTTGTTTTAAAATTGATATACTCAATATGATTGAAAAATCACTAAACAAAACACTCATAATGGGCATGGGCAAAGCGGTTAATGGTTAACAGCATGGGTAAGGGCAAATGGTTTGCGCCAACCCCATGGTTATAAAGCAAGCCTGTTGCTAAAACTAAGTTGCCTTGGAGTCCCATAGGTGGTGTAAAGGAAGAGAGTCTACCCAAAGTACCTGGAAGCAAATATTAAAGGAATGATGAATTCCGATTTGGGTATTTTTGTTATAGAAATCAATGTGTCTATCTCATCATCGTAAGTATGTGGTACTAGACGAGGATCTCACATTTATGGAAGTATGTAGGATCTCAAGAGACGAAGACAATTGGATAAGGAAGAAATAATCCTACACATGGGGCTATGAAGCAAAGGGTTGTTGAATAAGCCGTAGGGAATTATTTCTACCTTTAAGAAAATTGTTCATGAATTAGACAAAAAGGGGATAATGTCCCTGCTATGAGTAGGACCATTATCATAGTTTCTTGTTTGAACAAGAAAGCTCCTTATAATAATAAAGGACAAATGTTGTTCAATTTATTATGATATGCATTATTGTAATGCAATTTTGTCTGAGTGGATTCTATATCCATGATCATGATAATTTCATCTATAACATTAATACCTAGAGGTTTGCATATAATGATATGAACTTCACTTATCTTTAGCATTATCGTTTAGGCCTCATAAATAAGAGATACATATCTAGAACTCCATGAGGATGGATTTCTGGAACTCATTCGATTATTGAATCATATGAGACATGTAAGACTTATTAGGCAAAGATATGATCTTTTGGGAATCATACATATTGATGTATGAAGGCCGCTAAGCACAAATACTAAAGATGGTTTTCAGTACTTCATCATATTTACTGATGGGACCAGAGAAATATGGATTTGTGTATCTTATGAAGAAACAAATCAGAATCCTTTGAATTGTTCAGGAATGAAGTAGAGAACCAGCTTCGCAAAAGTATTAGGGCTCTACGATTGGATCATAGAAGAGAGTACTTGAGCCAAGGGTTTTGACAAGAATCTATGGGAGTGTTGGATATGATCCAAAACTCGCTCCACCTAGCACGCCACATGGATTTGGCCTGTCTAAGAGAGGAGCTCGGACCATGTAGGACATGGTTCGGTCCATGATGCTTCAAACAGAACTTCCAGTTTACTTTTGGGGCTATGTTCTAATTACAGCAAATTTCACCCTTAACCTTGTTCCATCAAAACAGATTATGGAAAAACACCATATAGAATATGGACTAGGAAGTGTCCTAGTATGTCATTCATAAAGATTTGGGGTTATGAAGTTTATGTAAAAGAGTTTACAAATAAACTTGGACCCAAGTCGGATAAATGTTTTGTGGGATATCCTGAAAAGGATATTATTTCTAAAACCCAATCGAGAACAAACTGTTTGTTGCTCGAACTACAGTGTTTCTAGATAGAGATTATCTCTAAAAGAAACAGTGGGAGGACAGTAGAACTTGAAAAGTTCAAGAACCACAATAGAACATTGATCCGTTTGATGGAGCATGAGCAGGATCATAAGGTGTTGTGGAGTAACCTACTTAGATAACACAAGAACCTCGTAGGTCAGGTAGGATATGTCAAGGGACTAGAGAAATAAGGATTTCTCATAACCCGTGATATATTGCTCATAAAGATGATCCTACAACCTATGAGATGGCCACGCGTGGCCATACTCTCGGAAATGGCTTGGAGCCATGAGATACGATATGGAATCCATGTATACCAACAAAGTATAGACTTTGGTGGATCCACCTGAAGGGTAGGACCCATAGGGTGCAAGTGGGTTATGAGGAAACCAACGTGGATGGTAATATTATTACCTTTAAGGGAAAATTGGTAAGAAAGGGATTTCATGCGAGCTCATAGTATAGACTATGACAAAATCTTTCCCCGATTGTGATGCTTAAATCCATTCGCATCTTGCTTGTAGCAATCTATTTATAGATTGGATCAAGCTTCTAGGAGTTGGACTCTTCAAATGGATGATGTAATCAAAGGAGTTTGGTTTCATCAAAATTGAAGAAGAGACTTGTGTCTACAAGAAGGTTAGTGGGAGCCCAGTTATGTTTCTGGTCGTGCATGTGGAGACATACTTAATCATTGGGAATGTTGCCCCAACTTGGCAGTCTTACGTAGATTGACTAGGGAGTTGACTTTCTAATGGTAGACTTAAGCGAAGCAACTTGTGAAGATCTATTGAGGTAGATCAAGATGGTTGTATAGCTTAGGTCATAGTACACATATTGACAAAGGTGTTGAAATGGTTCAACGTGAAAAGAATATTGATTCTTACCCATGTCACATGGAATTAGTCTTTGGAAGGCTAATTGTCTTACCAATTAGATTGGGAATGGACCGTATGAATTAGATTCAGGAGATACGCCAAGAGATGTACTAGGCCAGACGTGTCATATGGTATGACACAAAGATACCAGTAAAATCCGGGTGAGAGTCACGGGATTAATTATCAAGATTATCCTTTAGTACTTGAGAAGCACTAAGGATGAATTATTGATAAATAGATAATATGAAGAGTTTGCTGTAAGGGGTTACAGTGATGCGAACTTCAAATCTGACAAAGAAGATTTCAGATTATAAGTCAAGTTTTGAGTTTTGCCTTAGTGGGAGCGACTGTGAGCTGGAAAGGTTCCAGGCAAGATTCAGTCACTGATTCTAACATAGAGGACTGAGTAAATTAATGCATAAGATGCATTTATTCAGAATATTCAATCTCAATCAAAATTGTTGATGGAGGAGATGTGAATATTTGCAAGGTGCCAGCATATGTCTCGCCCCTACGCAGCGGAAGCGTGGAGGGCCGCGCAAGATCAATAGGCATATGATGCAGGAGATTGACTCTAGTGCAAGTGGGAGACTGTTGGAATTGTGCCCTAGAAGCAATCAATTAATTGTGACATTTACGGATTTACGATTCATTATGTTATCGATATAGAGATATGTTAACATGAATGAAGTCCTTAGAATATAAGTGTTATATTGTTAAATATCCCTAGTCGATTATAATGATTAAATGGGACAATCATCTATAGACTAGTATGGGGTTGGATTGATATGGAGATATCATGATCCAACACATGGGTATGCATTAGGAGTAATGGCATACTGGATTGACCCATCTCCGAGAAGGCTACATACACGTTATGTTAAGTCACAAGCGCTTCTCGCGGTGCAATGGTATTGTCATCCTTAGACTTGAAGTCACTAGATATTCTAGTTGTGGATTATTGTGATCTTGGTAGCGTTAAACGCTACACCGTAACTGGGTATTTATAAAGGCGTGTACTGGATACAATAAGAAGCAAGATTAGAGATCGTAGTGGACATAGATAGAATTTGTCCCTCCCACATAACGGGAGCAAATATCCTAGGCCACTCGAGGGATAGTGCTTATAGAATGTCTGGCCAGACTCAAATAAATCAATATGGGATATTGATGTTATTTGCACGAATAAGGCTATTCCCAGGATCGAGAAACTATGGATTGGATATACGAGTGTGACTTGTATGTCTCGTGTCCAATCCGGATATTGGGACAAAGGGATGAGACAATTACTTGCACAAGGTTTGTCGTGATGACTATTCTATTTGTTGGCTAGAATGGATGTTTTGCTAGAGGCCGCTCCATATTAGTAAATTGTTACTACCAACTAAATAGAACCTATGGGGTCACACGCCATATAGGGGTGAACTAGACATGGGAAATAATTAATTAATATGATTAATTAATTAGAAGGATCAAAGCGCAACAACTTGCTAACTTAGTAGGACTAATATGCAAGTTGGACTAATCCATGTATAGACATGATTAGGTTATGCCAAGGTGGCCTAATTCATGTAGAGACATGATTAGGATTAATTTTCAAATAAAACTAATCCATGTATTGACATGATAAGGACTATTTTGCAAAAGGGACTAATCCGAACTTGAGTAGGATTATGAGGGGTTCTTTATGTAGTAGGACAAGGAGTTGTTGGACTATATAAAGAACACTCCTAGCTTATTTTTCTCTTTACACACCACACATCTATATGATAGAAGTTAGGAGAGAACAAAGCAAGGAGAGAGCAAGTCCCAAAAAGAGGGCCGAACCCCCCTTTATGGGACCGCCCCCTACCCGTCGGCCAAAGGAAGAGCCGCCCCACCTTTGGCACTCCATTGTTGGCGATTCCTTATTCCTCCTCCATTCTTCCTAGCTAGCACATGGATTTGGAGGATCTAGATCTCACCTCTAGGCGTGGATCAACCGTAGAGACGTGACACTATTCGCGTTTGAAGTCATCAAAGGAGAACCCTAAGGTGTGTTTATGATTTCTAACCCTTACCATCGTTATGTATCTCGACTTGTGATCCTTGGAGGGTTTTGCATGGTTTTATGTTTGTTTATGCTTCCGTTGTGCAATCCACGAATCAAAACCCTACATTTCTAACCTCTTTACTCATCTAATTCTTCAGATCTGAATTCATGTACCGCTATTTGGGAGTTTTGGTAAACTCTTAGATATCTGTCTAGAATTTTTACATCATACCGGTAAGTCTAGGATCTCTTATGTTACCACGCGTCTCCTATTCCTACCGCTAATCACGTTTCATATACTAGTATCTTTTTTAATACACTACTTATGTGACCTCTTGTGGGGGAGTCCTTTCCACAATTTCTGTGTCACCGGTGGTGAGCGAGGCCTATTCCACATCCCTCGTGTGACATGCTCCATTTCCAGGGACATCATTTTAGTTAGTTAAAATTTATAGCCTTAGGGATTTACTTTTCGATTTAATTATTTGTACTCGCCTACTCTCTTCGTGTCTCGTATGCTTTCAGTAACTCTTCTGGTGCATGACCCGTTCGCAAAACGATTCATTGTACCAACTATTATAAGATCCAGAAACACCCTTTCGTGCAGAACGTAGAGACAAGAGGAAATCAGCTCACATGGAGAAGGAAGTGAAACACACCCCCATTGGAAACCTGATTAGAATCGTCGGTTCACAGTTAGTACAACCATCGATAATTGAAAACATTATTTATTACAATTTCAAGATAAACAATTATAGAATTTGAAAAGCTAAGAGTACATTTGAAATGACAATACTAGGTGATATTCTAAGCAGCAAGTCTTCCTATCCAGCAGTGTCGTGATCGTCCTCCACCTTGATTGATGACCTGCGGTTTTAAAATGGCAGAAGCCGGCATAGTTTTGAAGAAAATGATTAGTAAACGGATGAGTAAGATAACACCCATAGCAAGTACACACATTATGAGGCATATGACATGAATCAAGAGTTCCCTACTCAAGTAATATATATCAAATTATGTGGGAATAACATTGTGCTGATTTCTTTGCCAAGCTCCATAACGATTTCAAATTTCTTATTCCCACCCAATGATGTGGACAATCTTGGGGAATAACACAAGTAGTACATTGCAATATTTCCACAAATCATTAATTTATTTCTCATAAGGATAACATTCTCTTTTCTCAATGATAAGATATCGAGTGAAGGAATTCATCTTATTAACTAGTTGATACGAGGAATGAACATATCCAATCCACAACCACTTTCTCATAATGTGCAAAAGCACAGCCTTAACCATAACGCAATCATAAGGAGGTTCGCATCACAGCGCCTCATATCCACATGAGTAGATTGATATGGGGATATCAGGTATAGCACATGTGTATGCATTAAGGGTAATGGCATACTGGATTGACCGACCACGCGAAGGCTACATACAAGTTATGTAAAGTCTCAAGTTCTTCTCGTAGTGACAATGGTATTGAGGTCCTTAGACTTGAAGTCACTAGATACTCTATTTGTAAAATATCATGCTTTGATATTATCAATCATTGCGCCTTAACCGGGAACTATAAAGGTAGTTATCGGGAATGATAGGAAGCAAGATTAGAGATGGTAGTGATGTAGAGAGGATTTGTCCCTCCCACATAACAGGAGCAAATATCAGCGGCGAGGGGTACTGCTCATAGAATTTCTGGCAAGACTCAGATAAATCAACATGGGATATTGCTGTTATTTGCACGGATAAGACTATTCCCAGGATCGAGAAACTATGGATTGGATACACGAGAGTGACTTGTATTTCTCGTGTCCAATCCTGATATGGAGATAAAGGGATAATGAATTACGATAACAATGGTCCCATGGTTTGTCGGATTACTGACTACTTCTATTAGTTGGGTGGCATAGATGTCTTGCTAGAGGCCTCCCTATGTTAGTAATTGTTACTACCAACTAAGTAGAAACCTATGGGGTCACACTCCCTATGGATTATACCGGACTTGGAAATTAATTATTATTATTAATTAAATATATGGATACATACGCAACCACTTGCAAAATTAGTAGGACTAATTTGCAAGTTGGACTATTCCATGTAAGGACATGATTAATAGAGGGGCTAATATGTAGTTAACAAGGAGTTGTTAGACTATATAAAGAGACTCCTATCTTATTTTCTCCACAGAATGTCATAATTGTTATCACACAAGAGAGATAGAACAAAGAAAGGAGAAAGACAAGACCTAGGGTCGAACCCCCTAGGTCGTTCGCCCCTATCACCGTCGGCCATAGAGGCGTGGCATCTTTTGGTCTCGTTTTTGCGTGATATTATTTTTTCTACTCCTTCCCTAGCTAGCAAAAAGGTTTTTGAGGATCCGGATCGATCCTAAGAGTGGACTTTTCACAGAGACGTGGACATTTATTTCACGTGAATTCATCAAAGAAACAAACAAGGTACTAGATCTTCTCATCCTTTACCATCGTTATGAATTCTAGAATTGTGATCCTCGGAGGGTATTAAACGGTTATCTATTTTTTTTATTCTACTGCGTAATCCGTATCAAAACCCTACACCCGTGTGGTTAAACCGCCGGTCGGCCGACTCGGCTTGGGTCTTGGCCCTATGGCTTGGGAGGAAAGAAAGGGGGGTGGGGCGTCCTTGGGGCCAAACTCCTTAGGGGTTGTTTCCAAAAACAACTCATTCTTCTTCCTTTTTTCCCTAGTTTACTTGTTTCCAAGTTGAAGAAAACCCCTTTTCCCCAATTTGTGCCCAAACCTTAGTTTTTCAAAACCCAAATTGACACATCTTACGAACCTGAAATTCGCTAATCTTAATACGACGATTCATATCAGCTCATTCCATATTGAATCATATACAAGTTGCATCATTATGCCAAATTTAGTTTTTCCCAATAATAGCATAAAACAGTGTTGAAAGGGGAGTATGCAGATGAATATGCAGCACAGATACTCTAGAAGGTGGGGGGGTTTGAATAGAGTATGCCAACTTTTTGCAAAACTAGAGGAGGAAAAGAATTTTAGTTTTAGTGAAATGGAGTTAAAGGCCCTTGAACACAAATTCAAGCCTTTGGAATGAAATATAGTTTGCAATAAAACAGACAAGTTTTTTTAAGGCCTTGAAAAGAGTTTAAAACCCTTGAAAAACAGATAAGTTTGAGTGCTGTAAAAACTATGAATGTGAATGAACTGTAAATGCAAGAGACAAAGGGTTCATAAAGTTCAGTCCCCTTGGACCTACGTCTCTACCTTAGGGATCTTCTCCCTGAATGATTTTAAACTCAATTCTTATTAATCAAAGTCTAAGACCTAGATATCAAGCACAGAGAATTGCCTTACTCTGTTACAGCTTGTGGTTCTCCCTAACCTATCTAGTACCTGCTCTAGCTGACTGATTAACTAAGAATTATCTATTGTTCACTTTGAAAAATCCTTGAGAATGATGTATAAAAGTATTACAGAAATGATCTACCAATAAAGTACAATACAGAATATCACTAGAGTAGAAAACTCTAGTGAAGAATGCAATGAACTTCTGTGTGTTGGATTGTGAGAGTGATGAACTTATTTGATCATTTTCACTCTAGAATTGTGTCTCTCTTTTTGCCCGTTGAGTTTTGTTTGTTGATGCTTCAAATTGGGCTCTATTTATACAGTTTGAAGCTCTGCAAATCTTCCCAGATTTTCAGCAACAATTTCCTGTATTTTAGGCAACAACTTTGACTCTCTTCAACAGCCTTCTCCAATAGATAGTTCATCACAATATTCAGAGATTTTGCAGTGATCTTGTCTTTAAGCATATTGAGAAGCTGTCATGAGTCTCTGATTGATCACAGGATCATCTTTAATAAGTGATTTCCTTTCCTGCAAAAATCCAGGTAAGGAAACAAATCCTGCAAATATAGGAAGTAAAATTTCGCTGCAAAACTAAGTCAAAACCATGGATTAAAACATGTTAGATATATCAAAATATTTTGTATTTCATCATCAAATGATAACACATTAAGTACAGGGGTGAGAGGGATGGTATTAAATCAAAAGATTTTAGAAAAACTCCCCCTCAGAACATGTATGTAGGTCAGACAGTTTCAAGGCTTTGAATCCTGGTTCAAGGCCTTGAAATCCTGTGAAACCTAATTCAAGGATTTGAGAACTTGTTCAAGGTCTTGAATACCTACATGAAACCCGTGACCCTACAATCTTCCCCTTGATTAAAGAAAAAACCTCAATTGTTTTAACTCTAAGTATCTACAAAAAAAAAAAAAATACTGAATAGTACACAATTCACATAATAACACATTACTTCCCAAAGATCCAACTTATTAGCAAAAATTGCATGTATCCTGCTGACTAAAAGATAGGTCATCTAAACAGCAAACAAAATCAAAACAAAATAACTTAAGATTTTTCTCCCCCCTTTTTGACTTTCATAAAAAAGAATGAGAATATGTTGGATCAGTGTCTTGAAATTTTTGAAAATAAAACTTAAAAACTTAAAAAAGAAATAATGGGGAAGAAAGGGTAGGCAGGATTAAGGTGTTGGGTCTTTATCTCATCTTGATCTCCCTCTTCTTCCTCATTGTCATCATCAGTCTTATCCTGTTCTTCTTCATTCTCACCAGCAGCAGTCACTTCTTCAATCTTATCCTTGCTAGCAGCCTTTGGAGATTTCTTGTTTTTCTTCACAATAATGAGCAGATCATCTTAGTCAGTACTGTTAACTTCATCTCCTTCCTGAGCAGCTTGTTCTACAACTTGCTTTCCCTTACAACATATGCTCCATTACATTCTTCTGCAGATCAATGTTATAGCCATGCATAACCAGATACATTATATAGAGTATTCTCTCAGTGATTAACTCCTTTGAATGTTCCCTTGGAAAGATGCATCTCATCAATACAGTGAATAACACTTTAGCTTCAACATCAAACACAGAGTGTTTTAATTGTTTAGATGATGTTGGAACATTTGGTAGAAAGAATTCATGTCTGGCTATTTTCAAGGCTTCATTCTTCGGTGGATGATTATGTGTGTCATACCTTTAGGGACATCCTAGAACAGTTGAGAACTCAGAATGATCCAACTCCATAGTAACACGAGCAACTAGAGTCTTTATTACCAAGTGTGGGAATTCTTAAGTTGCTTCATGTTCAGATAAAACAGTCTGGTAAGCCTAGGGTATGCTAGTTCAAGAGGATTTAGCATGAACCACTAGGAACTTTTCTTCAACATGGTAATGAAATTGAGATTCATTCAAGTAAATACATGCATGTTGACCAAGCTACATAAAGCAATAGGCCTAGAAGCAAATACATCTTACCACTGAACTTTTGAAGTGTTCGAGATGAACCAAGATTCATCAGGAAGAGTATTCTTTGAGTAGATCTGCAAAGCTTTCTCCACAATGTCTTCTGGCTATTCTTCTGTTACCTTTCCTTTCCCTTTTTCAGCTTGAGTTTCTTTCTTCTTTTTCTTCAACTTCTTATGGCTAGAGATCTCTGTTTCAGGTTGCTTCTCTGCAGCATATTTCTCTTTCTTCTTCTTCTTTTCTTTGGAGGATGTTGCAACCTTCTTGACTTTCTTTTTGGGTGGAGGAAGATCTGCAACTGCCTCTAGACTAGGAGTTCTAGAGTTAGAGTCTCCACTAATCTCTTGAACTTCATCATTGCTGCCTTTCTTTTCTTCTCTGTACTCGTTTTGATCCTCCGGCCATCTTGATTCTGTATGAGGCTCTTTTAGTGCTCATCAGGGTTTGGGAGAAGAATAGAGAGATGGATTTGATACGGAGTGAAGGAGAGGAGAAGAAGATAAATACTCAGAGAGTTTTCATTTGAAAAGGAAACTGTAATATTTTTTCTGATCTTAAAAGATCTGTAATGATCAACAAAGATTCAAATCTTTGAAGCCGTTGGAAATAAATTATTTAATACTAAATTTTGCTGAAAATCAATTTTGAAACAGGTAGGGGCAATATTGAGCAAATATCTACAGAAATAGCATCCAATACTGTAAGAACCAAAACTTATTGACTAATCAGTTATAAGACTTATTTTCAAGGTCTTGAAATGCTGTTAAGCTGAAACACATAAGACCAAAGTTTTGAAAAGATTTTCAAGGCTTTGAAAATCAGTTCAAAACTTTGAAGCACATAAAAACTTACCTTCCTTACCTGATGCTCCCCCTAAACCAATGCATCCTTATTTAGTATGCCTAATTCCAGTCTTAGGGCTGAGAATATTTCATCTGGCAAGGGTTTAGTTAAGATATTTGCAAGTTGCATGTTAGTTGAAACAAATTCAAGAATAGTATCACCTTTCTTAGCATGATCTCCGATCAAATGATGTCTAACATCAATATGCTTGGTTCTTGAATGTTGTACTGGATTCTTTGTGATAGATATTGCACTACTTCTGAAATCAAATCCAAGATCCCTCAACTGTTGAGCAATCCACAACACTTGTGAACAACATGCTCCAGCAGATATATATTCAGCTTCAACTGTTGATAGAGCAACTGAGTTTTGTTTGTTTGAGTGCAAACTGATCAGAGATGATCCAATAAATTGCCAAGTTCCAGAAGTGCTTTTTCCTACCAAATTTGTAACCTACAAAATCAGCATCTGAAAATCCATGCGAAGAGAAGTTAGAATGTCTTGGATAACAAAGCCCTAAGAATGTCTTTGGTACCATTGAGATATCTGAATATTCTCTTCACAGCAGTTAAGTGTGATTCCTTTGGATCAGCTTGAAATCTTGCACACACACATACATGGAACATGATATCTGGTCTACTGCAGTAAGGTATAATAATGATCCAATCATACCTCTATACTCTTTCACATTGACACTCTTACGAGATTCATCTTTATCTAAAGACATTGTAGAACTCATTGGAGTCTTGATCTCTTTGGATTGAGACATGTTTTACTTGTTCAACAAGTCCTTAGTATACTTGCTTTGATGCAGAAGGATACCCTTCTTCAATTGATGTATTGAAGTCTAAGGAAGTAGTTCAACTCTCCCATCATGCTCATTTCAAATACCATACTCATAAGACTTGATAATTATTTGCATAGAGAATTATTAGTAGCTCCAAACAGAATATCATCAACATAAATTTGAACTACAAGTAAATCTTTCTCATGAGTCTTTACGAAAAGGGTCTTGTCTACCAATCCTCTTTCAAATCATTTTCAAGCAGAAACTTTGACAATCTTTCATACCAAGCCCTTGGAGCTTGTTTTAAACCATAAAGAGAATTTTCAAGTTTATAAACATCATCTGAAAACTTATCACTTTCAAAACCAGGAGGTTTTGCAACATAAACTTCTTCTTGCAAGTATCCATTAAGAAATGCACATTTCACATCCATTTGAAATAGTTTCATGTTTTTGAAAGATGCAAATGAAAGCAGAAATCTAATTGCTTCTAACCTGGAAACTACAGCAAAATTTTCCTCTTAATCAATACCTTCATCTTGATTGTAACCTTGAGCAACTAACCTCTTTTGTTTCTGTTCACCTTGCCATTCTCGTCCAATTTGTTTCTAAACACCCATCTGGTACCAATGACAAACTGATTTGTAGGTGGAGGAACTAAGTTCCATACCTTGTGTCTTTCAAATACATTAAGTTCACTTTAGATTGCTATAATTTAGTCCGCTTCTTGTAAAGCTTCCTTCACAGTTTTGGGTTCTACAAGAGAAATGAAAGCATTAAAAGAACAATGATTCTTCAACTGTGACCTTGTTTGCCTACCAGTGCTTAGGTCAGAGATTATATTGTCAGCTGGATGAGATGAGACATATTTGAATCTCTTTCTTGGAGACCATGGTTCAGGTTCTCCATAGATCTTTTCAGGTCTTGAAGTAGTGACGTGATCATTCATCTCTTTCTGATCATCTTTGTCAAGGCTTTGATCTCTATTTTCAAGGCCTTGAGACCTATTTTCATGGTCTTTAAAATGGCTTATGTTTCCTTCTGAACCTTTCTTGAACCCAAGAGAGTTCTCAGCTTCTTCTTCTGATTCATGCTTGTTCAGATTCAGGTCTACAAAACTTTAACTCAAATAACCATCATAACTTTCATAAAAAATAACATGAATACTTTCTTCAAACATCTTGGTTCTTTTATTATAAACTCCATAGGATTTGCTAGTAAGAGAGTAACCAAGAAATATGTGCAGCCAAAGGGTCTGAAGTATGAGATGTTTGGCTTTCTCCAATTGAAGAGTTCATACGGGGTTTTCTCCGAGATAGGCCTGATCAAGCACCTTTTCATAATGTAATTTGATGTATTCACAGCTTCTGCCCAATAATGTTTTGGCAACTTATTTTCTAGAAGCATTGTCCTTGACATGTCTTCAAGAGTCCTGTTCTTTCTTTCAACAACTCTATTTTGTTCAGGAGTTCTAGGAGCAGAGAAATTGTGAGAGATACCATGCTTAGAACAGAACAAATGAAATTATAATTGATCAAATTCTCTACCATGATCACTTCTTATTGAAGCAATGGGTAGGTTTTTCAAGTTTTGAAGTTCTCTTCAAAGCTTTGAAAATTCAGAGAGGGCTTCAGATTTTTCTTTCAGAAACATAACCCAAGTATATCTAGAATCATCATCTACAATGACTAGCATATACCTCTTACCTTTTGGAGTTGGTGTCCTCATAGGGCCACACAAATCAATGTGAAGTAGTTTAGTAGGTCTAGAGGTACTTACAAACTTTTTTGGTTTGAATGAGCTTCTGATCTGCTTACCCTAGCACAAGCTTTGCATACATCATCTTCTTTGAACTTGATAGATGGTAATCCTCTTACCAGATCCTTCGAGATTAATTTGTTCAAGGTATTCAAGCTAATATGACCAAGCTTTCTGTGCCAAACGCTTGAATCCTCTTTCAAGGCCTTTATGCACTTTAAGCTTTTACCTGTAACTTTTTTAGTAAGTATAAACATTTTTTGATCTAGAGGCTGTGAGAATGCAATTTCGTAATTTCTCATTTTGCACCACACACTTCTCTTTATCAAAGATAACCTTGTTGCCATTATCACAAAGCTAAGATACACTAAGCAACTTAAATTTCAAACCATCAACTAGGTACACATCAAATAGAATTTTCGGAATCTGTACCAACTTTACCAATACCAAGAATGTTGCATTTTCCTTTGTCACCCAGAGTAATTGAACCTTCAGATTGCTCTTTAAATTATGAGAATAGGGATCTCTTTCCACTCATGTGTCTTGAGAAACCACTGTCCATAAACCACTTCAGTTCTTTGAGGTTGGTGACAACCTGCAAACACCAATCACTGCCTTACCCAGCTGTTAGACCAAGTGTTGAATTTGGACTCATACTCAGGATCAACCATGTTAGGTGGTCTGAACCCTTTAGGAATCCAAATCTGTCTGACTTGTCCTTTAAGTTGAAATAGAAATGTGTTCCTCATTATATGAGCGTCTCTTCTTCTGAAAGGACAAGTTACCTTCATATGACCAATCTTCTTATGTAAATAGGTTCTTATTACTCCACAATTCAGCAATATGTGTGAAGCAATGATGCGTACACGGAAACATGGGTTTGTAGTTTCATATGTATCAGCCTGGGCCATAGCAATTTCTCGTGGTCTAATGGTGATAGAGTGCGTGGATTATAGCTATATATGATATATGTTGCAGACATGGCCATAATCCGCACTTTGAACTTTGATTCACCCTCATATTTGAACAGCATAAAGTATTGGGCACCAACCGAATACCTTTTCAGGAAATTTTTCCATCCACGACCAAAGTAAAACTTCCCATCGGAGATAGGCATTTTAATTTAGTTTCTAGGTCCACCAGGAATTCTCAGCTTAATATTATCTCCGATGTCCTGCCAATGTTATTGGTCGAAGACTGCACCTTTCAGTGAGTGAAAACAGTTGAAATTGAATTTTATAACAGTTAGTCCTATGAATAAACATAACTTGAAAGGACTCGATATATACGAGCAGTCATATGATTCATCAACGACAATAATGTCCCGGACATGACAGCAATAACAAGCAAAGCTATATCTGAATATAAACACAGTTGCAATGCAACTTCAGCCACAAAACACAACAAATAATGATATCATAACATTATAAAGAGGTATAAAGGACACTTACCAAATTTATCACTCTGTTCTTTAGAGCTTCGTACTTCCGAAAGTGTTTTGAATCTGAACTTCGAACCAACAACTTTTTCCCCAGAATCAGCAACAGTCATCACGTTGATGTTTCCATCCAGCACCAGAACAAAGTCATGATCAACATAGCGGTATTGAGGGTTCACATGATGCACAGTGCCATTACTGAACCAATAAGAACAATATGGCTGCAACATCTTATCAATAGACGAAATTTTTGCCTAAAATGTCGTTGCTTGTATTTGTTTGCCCTATAGACATACAGTCATCAGTTCGAAAATACAACAAGCTTGGAATAGCAAACATATCGTAACAACTTGATATATATCTTAATTGATTTGTGACAAACCTGACTATGAGAAAGAATATAGCGCTGATATTTTGTATCCCCATCGCGAGCTCTCAGGATGCGAGATTTTTACATAGACATCGCAGCCCCAAATCCTCATGAACGACAGTGTGGGACGCCTCCCACTCCACATCTCATATGGTGTCTTCATGACTGATTTAGATGGAACACGGTTAATGGTGAAAGCTGCACTTAATAGAGCGTAGCCCCAAAATGATAATGGAAGATCGGTTTGACACATCATAGATCGAACCATATCCAATAGGGTTCGATTCCTCCTCTCGGACACGCCATTCCATTGTGGCGTTCCGGGTGGAGTGAGTTGGGACACGATCCCACACTCTCTAAGATAGTCGTCAAACTCTTGGCTCAAGTATTCTCCTCCACGATCTGATCGTAGGGCCTTGATACTTTTGCCAAGTTGCTTCTCTACTTCACTCTTGAATTCTTTGAACACTTCAAAGGATTCGGATTTTGCCCTCATAAGGTACACAAATCCATATCTACTGTAATCATCAGTAAAAGTAATGAAGTAGACATAACCACCCCTGGCAGGCGTGGCAAATGGTCCACACACATCGGTATGTATGAGCGCCAATTGCTCACTAGTCCTCTCACCTTTCTTATTGGAAGGGGACTTTGTCATTTTTCCCAATAAACAAGCCTCACATGTCTCATATGATTCAAAATCAAATGAGTCTAGTAATCCATCCTTATGGAGTCTAGATACACGTTTCTCATTTATGTGGCCTAAACGACAGTGCCATAAATAAGCAGGATTTAAATCATTTATTTTAATCCGCTTGGTATTAATGTTGTGGACAGGATTGCTTAGATCAAGGATATAAAGTCCATTAAATAATTGCGCACTAAAATAGTGAATATTATTCAAATAAAAGGAACAACAATTGTTCTTTATTGAAATAATAAAACCATCCTTGTCCAAACAAGAAATAGAAATAATGTTTCTGCTCATAGCAGGCACAAAATAGCAATTATTTAATTCTAAAACTAATCCTGAAGGCAGAGATAGCTCGCACACGCCTATGGCCAACGCAGCAACCTTTGCTCCATTCCCAACGCGCAGATCTACCTCCCCTTTAGCCAATCTTTTACTTCTCTTTAGATCCTGCATATTTAGACAAATATGAGATCCACATACAGTATCTAATACCCATGGTGTAGAGACAGTTAAATTGACATCTACAACAAAAATACCTGGTGGTGGTGGAATCACTATTCCAAGCCTCTTGTCCTCCAGATATTTTGGGAAGTTCCTCCTCCAGTGTCCAGGCTGACTGCAGTAGTGACATTCACCCTTAGTCACGGCCTTGGCAATGCCACCAACAGGCTTAAGGGCCGGTTCCTTGGACTTGGCAACTGACTTGCCTTTTCCCTTGGAGGAAGAGGCAAACCTTTTGCCCTTTCCTTTCTGTACCATCATTATGGCCTTGCCCTTACCCTTGTTGATGCTCTGTTCAGCCGTCCTCAACATGTTGAGCAAATCTGGCAGTGGTTTAACGATCTCGTTCATGTTATAGTTCATAATGAACTGTCCATAACTCTCGGGCAACGATTGCAACACGAGATCGGTTGCCAACTCTTGGCCTACCGCGAACCCTAGTCGGGCGAGATTCTCCAAGTACCCGATCATTCGGAGTACATCGGGTCCCGCCGGGTTCCCTTCTGCCAGATGACATTTGAACAGTGCCTTTGAGACCTCATACCTCTCTACCCTCGCCTGCTCTTGGAAGAGTTGCTTTAGATGTTCGATCATATCGACAGCATTCATGTTTTCGTGTTGCTTCTGAAGCTCAGAAGTCATGGTGCAAAGCATAAGGCAGGCCGCATCATTAGCGTCATCAACACGCTTCTGATACGCCTTTAAGGCAGCAGGTGTTTCGTTCTTTGGACCTTCTGGAACATGCTCCTCTATTGCGTACAGTTTCTTCTCTTGCTTGAGAACAATTCTCAAGTTTCTGTACGAATCAAGAAAGTTGGTTCCAGAGAGCTTGTCCTTCTCAAGGACAGATCGTAGGGAATGTTGTGAACTCGATGAGTTGTTTGCCATTTGGAATTCTACAAAAAGGAAAATACGCAAGTTTTAGTATTTGTGAATTTTTGACTATATTTAATAATGGCTAGTTTATTAAATATAGCTCCCACTATTTTTCTACGGATTAATAACCCTCAAGATATTAATGCGGAAAATATCCTTATATTTTCTAGTGGGCCAAGATCCATCTTTCATCTCCTTATGAGCTTGCTTTGGCAAGTCACCCATAATTTGACAACTTTAGGTAGGAACAATTTCAATTGCATCCAATATGCAACTCTTGGTTCAATCGGGCAAATAACTCCTTATTTATCCATCCATATGGATAATCCCAATTGATTGCCTCTAGGTTTCTTAATCAAATTAATAGCCTAGTTGTGTTCAACCTCTTATTTAAACAATTGCACATTGTTACGTGCCATCGCATTCCATCATTATGAACCAAGTCGCCATGCTTTGGCAGGCACGAGCTTGATAAATAATGATGATAATGAGTGTTTAAATAACGAGAAGGAAAGAACACAATATTTGAATTTTGAGGGATTTTAAATTCAATTTTAATTATTTTGTTGATCAATATCAACTAATCTATCTATTTGAGTTTGGGCACAACTCCAAATAATAGATCCGGTTTGTCTAATTATCTTATTATCCTAATTGCATGCATCATCCATACACCAACCACACAAATAATAAGACAATAAATAAACAACCACAAAATAGAAATTAAACGTGATGTGGATATGGCCGTTTCTAGAATAAGATAATTCCAAGCTAATGGAATTATCTATGAACCCTAAAGCAAACACATCTCCATGCGTCTTGATCTTTTGGTCCATCCTTCATAGTCATGTGGAATGCTCAATGCTCCATGCTCCATCTTTTGTGGCTTATTTGGCTTTGGGCTTCTTTTCTCCAATCTTGGCTAACAATCTACTTTATCTAGCACTAGCTAATATCTATACTAAATAAAATAAATCTCACAAGTTGAGAAAAAAAATGGCACGCAGGCCATAAAACCCTAATTAATTATTACAATTAATTGATCAGCTCGCAGGCCGTAAAACCAAACCACAAAATTAAACATCCACATCAAACCACATCCTAAGGCCATATCCAATCACCATGCGATTTGCACATAAACAGTTAAAATCCAATTTTAACGCGCTTGGTCAATTTTAATTGATTTTAGGATTTCTAGGGTTAAAAGGGTCCATGGGCCCAACAATCCAATTGCCCGGGCCCATTAAAGTGAACCACAAGGCCCTAGGGCCGGCCCGGCCCAAAACCCGCAAGCTAGGCCCGCGGGTTAGGACTGCCCGGCCCCTTAGGGCTCCCAAGCTTGGGCGGCAAGCAAGGGGGCGGTCCCTAGGGGGGCCGAACCCTTCTATGGGAGTTGTTTCCAAAACAACTCCCTTGCTTGGTGCCCAAGTTTGGTTGTTTCCTTGTTTTGGGAGAACTCCTTCTTCCCCAAGGATGCCCAAACCCTGGATCTAAGATCCTAAAATTTCTCAAACTCACCAATGCATGCATCCAATGCAAAAATTGGATCTTGTAATGATTAATTATTGACAAATTGCATCCCATGCTTGATTTGTCTTGTTTTACGCGATAAATAATCAAATTAAGGTGTAAAACAACAAAAACGTAACACATAAACCACGTTTATGCTCTACGACCTGTGGCTCTGATACCACTGTAGGGTTTTGATTCATGGATCGCACAACGGAAGCATAATCAAACATAAACCATGCAAAACCCTCCAAGGATCACAAGTCTAGATGCATAATGATAGTAAAGGTTAGAAATCATAAACACACCTTTGGGTTCTCCTTGATGACTTCAAACGCGAATAATGTCACGTTCTCTATAGTTGATCCACGCCTAGAGTTGATCCTAGATCTCCCAAAATCCTTGGTGCTAGCCCGGATTAGGAAGAGGAAGAACGAATCACGCAAAACGAGACAAAAAGAGGGCTTCGGCCTCTTTTTGGTCGACGGGGACGAGGGCGGCGGCAAGGGGCGGCGTCGGGCTCCTTGTTGCTTGCTCTCTCTCCTTTGTTCTCTCCCACTCTTGTTATGTTCACTAATGAGCATAAGTTATGAGTAAGGAAGGAAGGAGGGTCCTTTATATAGTCCAACAACTCCTTGTTAACTAACTAAAGGACTTATTCTAGTCCAACTAGAATTCAATTTAGTCCCTTCCTTGCAAGTTAGTCCCTACTAAGTTTGCAAGGGTTTGCAAAGTGATCCTTCTAATTAATTAATCCAATTAATTAATTCCCTAATCTAGTTCAACTCTATATAGCGTGTGACCCCATAGGTTCTATCTAGTTGGTAGCAACTATTTGCTAATATGGAGCGGTTTCTAGCAAAACATCCATTCTAGCCAACTAATAGAATAGTCATCTTGACAACCTTTGTACAAGTAATTGTCTCATCCCTTTGCCTCCATATCCGGATTGGACACGAGACATACAAGTCACACTCGTATATCCAATCCATAGTTTCTCGATCCATGGGAATAGCCTTATTCGTGCAAATAACATCAATATCCCATATTGATTTATTTGAGTCTGGCCAGACATTCTATAAGCACTATCCCTCGAGTGGCCTAGGATATTTTCTCCCGTTATGTGGGAGGGGCATATCCTCTCTACGTCCACTACGATCTCTAAGCTTGCTTCTCATTGCATCCAGTACACGCCTTTATAACTACCCAGTCACGGTGTAGCGTTTAACGCTACCAAGATCACAATGATCCACAACTAGAATATCTAGTGACTTCAAGTCTAAGGATGACAATACCATTGCACCGCGAGAAGCGCTTGTGACTCAACATAACGTGTATGTAGCCTTCTCGGAGATGGGTCAATCCGGTGCAACATTCCCTAATGCACACCTATGTGTTGGATCATGATATCTCCATATCAATCCAACCCCATACTAGTCTATAGATGATTGTCCCATTTAATCATTATACTTGACTAGGGATATTTAAGATAAACAACACAATTGTAAATCTAAGGACTTCATTATATTAAATTTCCAATAAATAATAAATGAATTTTCTAGCCATGTACAAATTCATACTAAACTAGATTGCCTCTAGGGCATCTATTCCAACAACTACGCATCCAATACCTTAAGTGCCGGCACCCCTCTAAGACTACTCGCGGCCAGAGAGGTGAGTACACGGAACCGCAGTTTCTAAAGTCAGCTGGGAAATGCTGAGTAAATAAATACCCTAGCTCGTAAACAGATGACGAGGCATAAATTATTTTCAAAAAACAGTAACAAGAAACAAGGCACACATCAAGCTTTAAACTTCTCAACCTTTCAATTTCCTTCTTTCTTGATCTTGAAACGGGGAGTAAATCCCAATCTTGTCTTCCTTTATACTCATAGACATTCTTGTCCTTGAAGAAAACCACATTTTAACTTTGTTGATACGGGGAAGATCTACTATCACTACGCATCCAAGACCTTAAGTGCCGGTACCCCTCTAAGACTACTCGCGGCCAGAGAGGTGAGTACATGGAGCGATCCGGCAGGTTGCGACCGGATTAAAATAAACGGGTCGGGTGAACGTAGTCAGCCACGACCAATCTTATAAACGGGTCGGGTGAACGTAGTCAGCCACGACCAATCTTATAGAAAAGCGAATATAACAATCCCCGCACAACTCTTTTCACTTTACGTTATTAGTGGATTAATATTATTCGTGTGACAATTCGCAGTAAAACAACTTCTTTAACATGTAAAGAGATTTCAAACAAAACATGTAACTCAAAAATATAACTTTGAGACAAGTATTAAAAGCATACTCTGACACGAACAGGGGCTAGCACGCTAGGCTAGGCATATTTACTTACCTGGATTCCGTAGCGTCAAATCGTCCTACTTGTAGTCGTTGCTTACGAATCCGTTACCTACAAATCGGAGCTTCTAAATCGTCAAAACTCTGTATAATTCTACGAGTCTTATTAACAACCCTAGTTATCAATTCTTAAAATTAGCCTGAACTCGCGTATTAATTTCTTAACGTTTCTTTAGTTAGTTATATTTTTTCTTATTAGCAAAATTAGTAAACAATGAGTGTTTATTTGAAGAGTTATTAAATTTTATGTTACAAAAGTCTCATTATTTATAGGAATTATTTTTATAAAACACCAGTAAAAATTAATAGTAGTTTGTATTTTTACATAAAGTAAATATTAATGTTATCAACTATCCGATTTTGGATTTTTATGAAAAATCACTTCTAAATACTTGCAATGACGTAACGATATTTATAAGCTCGAAAAAGTCATTTTTTATAAATATTTAAACAACCAATTTTAAAGTTAAACAATTAAACGCAACGTTCGTTTAGTTTTTAATAAAAATATTACTCGTTTAATTTTTAACGAGCGATCCGTACACTAATTCAATGCCCCAATCACTTTTTCGTAACCGGGTCGAAATCTATTATTTTTAGAAAATATTTTTAATCCAAAAATATTATTTTTATTTTTCGCGAATAATATAAAGTTTATATAAACTACACATATAACCCCACAAGTTATGTCAAAAGACAGCGGGATCCCCCATCCTACTCAATGGCAGTTTATTTAAGAGATAATTACTACCCACCAAGTTCTCAAAATACAAGCAGTTACCCCCCCCCTTTATATGTTGTCATGCTGTAAGCAGTTTAGGGTAAAGACACTTTAACCCCTTTTTACAAAATCATCAAATTTGACAAGCTAAACATGGAATCAAGCATAGGAGATACGATTTTTATTGTTTAAATGGAATCACGGCGAGATTTAGAGCATACCTAGGCCAAGAATGGCCGGAATCGATCAAGAAACGAAGCTTTCCGGGTTTGCCGACGGTGAGTCGCGCAGTGCTCTTCGTCGCCGGTGATGGAGTACCTCCTAGCTTTAGTTAGGACCTGGGTTCGTCTCCTGGGAGCTCCAGGAGTTGTTTGGTGGTGGTTTTGGTAGGTGGGAGTTGTCGGGTCGCTTGGGCCAAGCTCCCCGTCGGCAACAATGGTGGCCGACGTTGGTGGTTTTGTTGCTTTGTTTTTTGAGTTGTTTTTTTCGTTGCTTCTTTCAGCTCTTGTTGGGTCTGAATCAGTTGGGAGAAGAGAGGGAGAAAGATAGCATAGAAGAAGGGGAGATGGTGGGGCTTCGGGTCTCTTCCCGACGGCAGCAGCGGCGGCGTGGCTGGGTTTGCTGCCGCTGCTTGCTTGCTGTTGTTGTTGTTGTCTCTGTTTCTGTACGGGTCAGAGGCAGAGAGTGAAAAACAGAGGGAGAGAAATAGAGGAAGGTGAAGATAAAGAGATGGTGCTTGGTGGGTTGTTCCCGTCGGGGAACGGTGGAGATGGTGGTGGCGGCTTTTGCCGCTGCTCCTGTTGTGCTCTGTTCTGTCCAGAACAGAGTGTGAGACAGAGAGAGATGGAGGGGAGGAAGAAAGAAAGAGGGATGGCAGTGGGTGTTGGTGGTGGTGGTGATCGGTGATGTTGGCAGTGTGGTGTTGGTGTTGGCAGGAGAAAAGAAGGTGAAGAAGATTATGAAGATGAAGGTGGTGATGATTGCTAGTGAATAATGGACTTGGTGACTCATTATATAGGTAGACAAAAAGGAGGGTGAATGATGATGTTGGAGGCGGTGATGGTTATTTCTTTGGCGGTGAGAAAAATCTCCGAAGGAGATAGGAAGAAGTAGGAGATGAAGTTAGGAGGAGTTATAAGGTGTGGTTGACACACTAACTTCGCGGTGGTCGTACCCGCGTGAAAGGTCAAATAATAAAGATAAATAAACATCGCGTATTCACCTACGAATACTAACTTAATATTTTTCTAAAATTTTACGAGTATTTCTCGTCAGTAAAATACTACAATTTATGCGACTTTATTTTTCGCAATTAAATAATATATTCATCTATTTAAAATTACTATTTTGTCCTTGTCAATTTTACGGGGTATTACAGTCTCTCCCCCTTAAACAGAGCTTCGTCCTCGAAGCTTAAACAATCCAAATATTCCTGATATTAAAATTTCTTCCTCGAAGCTAATTCAGTCAAATACTCTTGATGCTAAAACGTTTACCTCGAGGCTAAAATCAGCCAAATACTCTTGAGGCTGAAGCTTTTACCTCGAATCTAAAATCAGCCCAGTACTCCTGGTGCTGAAGTTTTCTAATAAGCAACTAATGATCACATCTACGATCATATAGCAAGCATGAAATTTCACACAGCAAGTATTACTTTCTAATGCATGCAGTGCAACAAATATTTTATCACGTAGTCAAGTCTATCTTAATTATGTGATTTTAGTCTCATTTGGTTACTAAAGGTCAGAGTTAACTATGTGATAAGGGTACAAACGTGTAATGGTACTAAATAAAGGGTTGCGTCCTCTCCCCCTTAGAGAGTGACGTCCCCGGAACTCCTTCTGAGTCTACCGTCTAACTTTACCTTGCTTATTCAGTCGGAGGTCGACTTTGTCGAACACAAAATAGGATATGACTTTCACTAGTCTCTTACCTCGCAATTCACAAAATCTGTTGACAAATAAGTGAAACCTCTGGTATAATCGAATTCAAACGTAGGGTGGCTCTATGAAATGGTACAACCTCTAAAATCAATTGATAAGAGAATCAGCATCTCATGGCCCCAAATATCTGATCCAGTTTGCACGTTCCCACTGATGAATCATACCAACTATCTGAATTTACATTCTAAACGACAATCCTGTAGATAAATCCTAAACACCTCCAAATAATAAAATTATCGTGGTAAAATATTCTGAAGTCCTGATAAACAACCAAAGCCACCTTTATTGGTTACTTTATATTAATGGTAACCCCAGACATAAATCAACAAGTGAACTATAATATATCCCCATTATACAAAGCACATAATTATATGGGTTCCCTGACTCCAAAGGTAAATCAATACCAATATTTATGCTCATTTAGTAATAGTTAAGCAACAAAACTCCAAGTAATAATGCCCAAACAACTATTAACCTTTTAACCACATAAATCACTTTATTCATCACAACGGAGGATCGACGAAAATAGATAACAAAATCTCATGATAAAGTGGATTGTAACCACCGATCCAATAAGTGAGTTGTCACTCTAAAATTCCCGAGATTTCGTAATAATTTAAGAACTATAATTTTGATGACCAGACTCCCAAACACTTTAACATTCGAACTCCGAGAACCAAACATGAACAAAGTTTTAGTGAGAAAACCTCAAAGTGAAAGAAGGACATCAATCAGAACTTATTTGAAGAATGTATACTGCGATAATACATTAACAACAATACTTCAAATAAAATTGATGTGAAAAGAACATGGGCCACCCAGAAATGAATCTTAGATCACCGAGACATATTATTATGTAACATAACTCCAAAAAGAGAACTCCCAAAAATATCAGTAACTAAATTCTTAGAGTAGTTGATCTAATGACAATATAACTCCAAATGGAAACTCCAAACTGTAGCAACACCTCAAAGTGGTCTTGTCGAAAGCATCTGGAATCTAGTGGGTGAATCCTATGACCGTTGGTCAAATTCCAATGTCTCCCCAATTTCTCCTTGTTACAAACTTTTCTTATCTTAACTGTTGATTGTCTGCTGTCCATATCTGACTCATATCCGGTTGATTCCTCCTAAATTGAACGTCCTTTGCTTGGTCAGCAACGAACTATCTAAAACTTCGTCCTTAGATCTCATGGTTCTAGGTATGTTCATGGAGTGATTAAATCTTTAGTTCTTACTTCTCACTTCACAAAAGGATTATCACTAAGTTAAATATCCTTGTCCAATTTATATTTCTGGTGACTATGATCGATTCAGTGATTTATTATATAGCTACGTTGATTGTGTATGATATGGTGGTGGTGGAATCTATCGGTTCTACTATTTCGGGATACATTGGGGCTTATTCCCTTAATTTAGTATGTAGTAATAAGTAAAGGGAACATACATAAAATGCAAAGTGCATATAGGCATGCAATATAGCACAGGGTTCATAATCACCATCATTGTCAAAATACAATCAGCTATGAAATTTCCATATAAGTTGTTCTTCTATGCTTCCTTTCCCTTGAAAACTAACTTTGGCCCAATCGGGCAACCTGATTCCTTATTTTATCATGATTTTATGCCATATCCTCAGATCAATTCCTTCAATCAAGTCCTGGTTGAATACCACAATATCATGATCTCAATAATAAGTCAATAACACTAAATCATACCTTTCATGCCACGATATAGACATATAGGATTAACGCATATTGCCAACATGCTATAAAAGTCAAATATTCGAGCTGACAGAAGTCTTTAACTTTACAATTTGTCATTTTCGCAGATCTGTTACTGAATTGGCTACTCTTTGAAGCTTTTAACTACTCCTTGTATTCATATCCGGAGCCGAGTTTCTTACGATAGTTTCTTCTAAGGAGTTCAGTATATAAGAAAACTTATGGTAGAACTTCAATAACCAATTGTTGCAACAATCAAAATTTAACGTCCCTTTTGTTTCATCCATGTGACCACGCCCATACGTTCCCACCATATATTCTAACCAAACCCCAAGTATTGAAATGCTGCTAATTTTTCACTCCCGTAATCGACCAAATAACTTGGAATACTGCTTGGCCGCTTCTTTATACTTAAACAAGTATCCAATTGCGAGCTAGAATACGCTTCCAATTTCCAACGTTTAACGCAGGCTCCAAACTCTTCTCAACCTTTTTCTCGTATCATTATTATTTCCACAAAATTCTTACCACGAGCCATAAGCTATACATAACATTGTGGCATCTATAACACTTTGTTGAACATCCAAGTAACATACGCGAAATCACTTGAGAAAAACTCATATATGAGCATACATCCCAAAATGTAACACAAAGACAATGTAACATTACTCCAAGTATTCTCCCAGTAGCTAAGTCAATATAAGAAGCCACCAATAGTTTTCATACCAGAATGATAACTCCAAAATAAATGTCATGCACTAACACCAAATACAAACTTAACAGACTCCAAATATAACTACTGAAATCTGAGTTAAAACTCCTAAATGATCTCCAAGTGACCACCAAGCTAAATCCTATAACTTCAAGAGGTACACCTAACCGAATAGACATCATGATCTTCAAGCAAGGTATTTATACTCGAAGTAACACCTCAAATGATTAAATATCACCAGTACCCTCAAATTATTCACGACAAACCAACATAACATAGCCATCTGCATAAGAATTATGGATAAGTAGACGTCAATCAATCATTGGCACCTCAAAACCATTCAATAACTAAGATTGTAAAATTATAGTTGAAACAAGTCGAAAACTGAATAGGTCGACTTCATAGTTTCTCAGGTGAGGGTGGGTGGGACCTTCCTCGACTACTTCTAAAATAAATCTCTTTGATCGCCAGATAAGACTCTTAAAATGATTTGGAGGGTTCACTATTTCAAGCACCTAACCATTCCCATTACGTCTCTTAAACTCAAAATGAACAATGGCTAAAACTTGGTACTTCCCCCCAGAGAGTTGTCATACTATCAACATTCTATCAAACGACAATTTCCCCGTGTGATTATTGCTCTAAGCCGTCCGTTCATGTCGAATCTCCCTAGCGTAATATCATAATGGTCTGTCAATCGCCTCCTATCATATCCTTGTTTATGTTGTCACGGTCTCAGGGGTTCGAATAAAACATCTCTCATAATTATCATATGAAGCAGCCTATCATGCATCGCCTAGCAACTTTATATTAAAGCACCATAACTCATGTCCACAAACTATAGTTCGTCTCTTCAATTTAAGATATACATCAAGTACGAATCATATTCTATTCCCATCCTTCTTTCTTTGGAAAAGTAATAACCAATAAATTGCATCTTAAGCTAAATTGGGTGAGCCAGGTATTACTCCCTAGCAGGTAACACTTCTTGAAACAGGATGAGGGAGGGAGTAAGCAAGACTTATACTTAACATACCCTTAACCCAAGCGGCTTTCTAATTTTAATTATCTTTCCCTATGTTCATTTTAAGTTGCCCTACAAGTTTAATTCCCTTTTACTGGACTGCCTGCTCTGATACCACCTGCAACGACCCCCTTATCCGACTCGGACGAATCGGGGAGGCCGAAGCTAAAAGTAACGGTGGAAAATCCAAAGCACAACCTCCAACCTTTATATTACATATTATTAAACAATACAGTACTTCTCAAGTCCTCATACGTGACTATTATACATTATTCTTGTCTTATTCAAACTATCTTACAATATTCAAACTATCTTACAACTCGTGAACTGACTTCCTCAGTGAGTCTCGTACCCATCCATACCATAGCCTTCTTCCTCTAATCCTGCGGTGGGAAAGAAAACGGAACCGCAGTTTCTAAAGTCAGCTGGGAAATGCTGAGTAAATAAATACCCTAGCTCGTAAACAGATGACGAGGCATAAATTATTTTCAAAAAACAGTAACAAGAGGAAGTAAATCTTTAAAAGAGTAAACAAGGCACACATCAAGCTTTAAACTTCTCAACCTTTCAATTTCCTTCTTTCTTGATCTTGAAACGGGGTTTAAATCCCAATCTTGTCTTCCTTTATACTCATAGACATTCTTGTCCTTGAAGAAAACCACATTTTAACTTTGTTGATACGGGGAAGATCTACTATCACTATGCATCCAAGACCTTAAGTGCCGGTACCCCTCTAAGACTACTCGCGGCCAGAGAGCTGAGTACATGGAGCGATCCGGCAGGTTGCGACCAGATTAAAATAAACGGGTCGGGTGAACGTAGTCAGCCACGACCAATCTTATAAACGGGTCGGGTGAACGTAGTCAGCCACGACCAATCTTATAGAAAAGCGAATATAACGATCCCCGCACAACTCTTTTCACTTTACGTTATTAGTGGATTAATATTATTCGTGTGACAATTCGCAGTAAAACAACTTCTTTAACATGTAAAGAGATTTCAAACAAAACATGTAACTCAAAAATATAACTTTGAGACAAGTATTAAAAGCATACTCTGACACGAACAGGGGCTAGCACGCTAGGCTAGGCATATTTACTTACCTGGATTCCGTAGCGTCAAATCGTCCTACTTGTAGTCGTTGCATACGAATCCGTTACCTACAAATCGGAGCTTCTAAATCGTCAAAACTCTGTATAATTCTACGAGTCTTATTAACAACCCTAGTTATCAATTCTTAAAATTAGCCTGAACTCGCGTATTAATTTCTTAACGTTTCTTTAGTTAGTTATATTTTTTCTTATTAGCAAAATTAGTAAACAATGAGTGTTTATTTGAAGAGTTATTAAATTTTATGTTACAAAAGTCTCATTATTTATAGGAATTATTTTATAAAACACCAGTAAAAATTAATAGTAGTTTGTATTTTTACATAAAGTAAATATTAATGTTATCAACTATCCGATTTTGGATTTTTATGAAAAATCACTTCTAAATACTTGCAATGACGTAACGATATTTATAAGCTCGAAAAAGTCATTTTTTATAAATATTTAAACAACCAATTTTAAAGTTAAACAATTAAACGCAACGTTCGTTTAGTTTTTAATAAAAGTATTACTCGTTTAATTTTTAACGAGCGATCCGTACACTAATTCAATGCCCGAATCACTTTTTCGTAACCGGGTCAAAATCTATTGTTTTTAGAAAATATTTTTAATCCAAATTTTTTTTTTTCGCGAATAATATAAAGTTTATATAAACTACACATATAACCCCACAAGTTATGTCAAAAGACAGCGGGATCCCCCATCCTACTCAATGGCAGTTTATTTAAGAGATAATTACTACCCACCAAGTTCTCAAAATACAAGGAGTTACCCCCTCTTTATATGTTGTCATGCTGTAAGCAGTTTAGGGTAAAGACACTTTAACCCCTTTTTACAAAATCATCAAATTTGACAAGCTAAACATGGAATCAAGCATACGAGATACGATTTTGATTGTTTAAATGGAATCACAGCGAGATTTAGAGCATACCTAGGCCAAGAATGGCCGGAATCGATCAAGAAACGAAGCTTTCCGGGTTTTCCGACGGTGAGTCGCGCAGTGCTCTTCGTCGCCGGTGATGGAGTACCTCCTAGCTTCGGTTAGGACCTGGGTTCGTCTCCTGGGAGCTCCAGGAGTTGTTTGGTGGTGGTTTTGGTAGGTGGGAGTTGTCGGGTCGCTTGGGCCAAGCTCCCCGTCGGCAACAATGGTGGCCGACGGTGGTGGTTTTGTTGTTTTGTTTTTTGAGTTGTTGTTTTCGTTGCTTCTTTCACCTCTTGTTGGGTCTCAATCAGTTGGGAGAAGAGAGGGAGAAAGATAGCATAAAATAATGGGAGATGGTTGGGCTTCGGGTCTCTTCTCGACGGCAGCAGCGGCGGCGTGGCTGGGTTTGCTGCCGCTGCTTGCTTGCTGTTGTAGTTGTTGTCTCTGTTTCTGTACGGGTCAGAGGCAGAGAGTGAAAAACAGAGGGAGAGAAATAGAGGAAGGTGAAGATAAAGAGATGGTGCTTGGTGGGTTGTTCCCGTCGGGGAACGGTGGAGATGGTGGTGGCGGCTTTTGCCGATGCTCCTGTTGTGCTCTGTTCTGTCCAGAACAGAGTGTGAGACAGAGAGAGATGGAGGGGAGGAAGAAAGAGAGAGGGATGGCAGTGGGTGTTCGTGGTGGTGGTGATCGGTGTTGTTAGCGGTGTGGTGTTGGTGTTGGCCGGAGAAAAGAAGGTGAAGAAGATGATGAAGATGAAGGTGGTGATGATTGCTAGTGAATAATGGACTTGGTGACTCATTATATAGGTAGACAAAAAGGAGGGTGAATGATGATGTTGGAGGCGGTGATGGTGATTTCTTTGGCGGTGAGAAAAATCACCGAAGGAGATAGGAAGAAGTAGGAGATGAAGTTAGGAGGAGTTATAAGGTGTGGTTGACACACTAACTTCGCGGTGGTCGTACCTGCGTGAAAGGTCAAATAATAAAGATAAATAAACATCGCGTATTCACCTACGAATACTAACTTAATATTTTTCTAAAATTTTACGAGTATTTCTCGTCAGTAAAATACTACAATTTATGCGAATTCATTTTTCGCAATTAAATAATATATTCATCTATTTAAAATTACTATTTTGTCCTTGTCAATTTTACGGGGTATTACAATAAATCTTAGAGACGTGACACAATCCACGTTACAAGTCATCACAGGAGAAACCGTAAGTTGTAAAACATGATTCTTCCTTTACCATCGTTATGCTTCTCTTCCTATGATCCTTAGAGGGTATTGAATGGATAAATTATATCTTTCCGCTGCGTATCCATGATCAAAATCCTAGACGATGGGGGTGTAGTTATGGTGGATACATGAACAGGGTAACCTTCCAAGGAGATTGTGAGGGAAAGAGAAACGGGTTGGATATTTTTTTGAGGGAATTCCAAAAGATGGGTTGAGTTATCAGTGGTCGGGTGAAACGTCAGGTGTCTCAAAATATCCGAGAAAGGAATCGGTTGGTTATTTGAGAGAGAGTTGTATGATCGAAGATAGGTTGGTCGGGTCAACGGGCCGTACTGCAGTAGCGAGAGGGTTGGGTTGGGTGAAGCAAATGAATATGGGCTAAAAAAGGATTGGCTCAGAATAGGTCTAGCCCAAAGAACTCCATAGGAAAATGGTTTAACAGCCCATTAGTTCGAGCCTCGTAGTCCATATTATCAAACGATGACCCGGGTGTGTAAAACCCATCCGAGAATGATCCATCAACAAAGGAAAGGACTAAATTGCCCCTTCTAAACGGGGTTGCTTCTTCATCACTCGATTGTGAAGATTCATTGAGAAGATACACAGAAGTGGTCCGACTCCGACCCAGCGCTCTGACAGCCTTAGTTTTCGCCATGTAGAGAGGTCTGCCGGAGGCGATGTAGAAGCGCAGAGAATCATGGAATTGCGAGTTATGATACCTGTCTTCAAGCAAGTGAAGGAACTCCAACATATTCTTTTCGCATGATTTGTTAGAGTGACCCATATCCCACATTTGAAACAAACTTTGAACACATCCTCATATGGGTGGCACATCAGGATCAGTAGGTATGATGTGGGCTCCAGGGGTGAGTGGTGTATTGAGGTTAATACGGACCTTAACCCTAATTTCCTCCATGTTAGCAAATCTCTTAAGCTCCCAATCAACATGCAAAACCTCACCAGCTAGTTTAGCTAACCTTTTTGATAAATCATAGTAAATCCGTCCATTGGTATCCCACAAGGGTTTTTTCATGCATGCCTATTGCTCCATAATCCAGAAGAATAGCTTTATTTTCAATGTCAAATCAATGAAACAGAAAGCATGATCCTTTCTTGTCTACCCCGATTCTGGCCTTAGTCTAGACCACCAAATATGAAGGGAGAGAATCTTTAGAGCGACCAAAAAATTCCCAATCAAACAGTTCTTCCATAGAGATCTGTAGATATTCACCATCAGGGGATCTAAGTCTATCAAGAATCCTCGCTCGTCTAGCTGTTTTCCAGATGAGTTGTTAGAGGATCCAAGGGGGATATGGAATAGGTAGATCAGTGATAAGACATAGAAGATAAAAGGAAAATGTGGTGAAAGATAGAAGAAGGAAGAGAATAATAAAAAAGAGGAAATGTGAAAAATGGCAAAGGCGCAAAAAAAAAAAAAAAAACAGAGAGTAAGGGTGAAGAAAGAGAATATGCAGACTGGGTGATTGGGAGGGCAGGAGGCAGAAATGATGAAAATGGTTTTGATAAAGGATGGAGAACAAAAATTTGATTTGGAAGCAAGAAAAGATGGAATCAATGATTGAAAAACTCATGCATGAGCAATAGCTGCGATCCTAGAGAGAAAATCTTAAAGAGAGACAGATCCACTTGAGTTGTAGTTGACCAGAGGGTTTTTTTTTTTTAGCTACTTCGGAAAATAAAAGTTCAAACAAACAACAATGCGAAAAACATAGTACACGCAAAAGCAACAAACAAACCAAAACACTAGAGGAACATCCCCACTCCTAGCCTATCTGCAATGATGAGGCCCTTGATGTTCTCTGGAGTATCATTAATCATTCTTAACTGCTCCTCTTGCTCCGCTCCCATATTGGCCAACGCATTAGCCACCTCATTAGCATCTCTTCCCACATATTTGATTTTCCCCACAATCCGGTTGATCAGAACCTTCCCATCGTTCACTTGAGTATTCATTGAGTTTGGCCCGACGATGTTGCCTTGGAAGATATTCACGGCTTCAATGCAGTCACTTTCAATTTCAAGGTTGATCCAGTTCATGCTGTAGGCCACCGTGAGACCTCTATATATGCTCCAAATTTCGCTTTCCAGGCTGGTACATCCTCTCAGACGGCCAATAAATCCCAGCTTCCACTCCCCTTTGCTGTTCCTAAAAACCCCTCCAATTCCAGCTTTGTCATTATCCAGACGGACACAACCATCCACATTGAGTTTAACTTGACCTGTCATAGGAGTACACCAATTAGAACTGTGCTGCGGAAGATTGAAATAAAGGAATCTAGGATTAGTAAGAAAGGCTCCCTGTATGAGCTGCGACTGCTTTCTGATAATCTGCATATAAGCCATGTCAGTCTCAATGTAATTATTAAAAATAAAATTGTTTCTTCTAATCCAGATATTCCAAATGGAAATAGCAAACTGAATACGGTGTTCTACTCCATTAACAAGATCTTTCTTTTTGATGTTATAAAGAATCCAATTCGTAAAATCAAGGTTCAACCCGTTAATGCGCCACTGCTGACTCCAAAGAAGATTCCAAATACCGGTAACTTTATTGCAGGTTCTAAAGAGGTGGTTTTGGTCTTCCCTACTCAGCCCACAGATGTTACAAGTATCAACATTGGTCATACCTCTATGCTTTCTATTCAAATTGGTGAGGTTTTTGTCGTGGAGAAGAGTCCAAAGGAAGTGGATAATTTTATTTGGAACTCTGAGTTTCCAAAGCCTTATCCAATCACCACCACCTATGCCACTAGTTTGGTTGCATTCCACACTGATGGCACTATAGGCAGCGGAGACAGTGAAGGATCCAGAATTGGATCCTTTCCAGAAAGGGGAGTCCATAGGACTCCCAAAAGAAGGGATGATGGTATTATGAATATTCTGTCTAATGTTGTCGTCAATCTCATTCCTAATACTATCCAGATTCCAACAGTTGTTGGCTGAGATGATATCCGCAACTTTCATATTAGTAAGACTTTGATCATTTGGAGGGCCTAGGGCTTTGTCTCCACACCACCAATCATGCCACAGGGATACATTCTTGCCATCCCCAATACTCCACTTGAGATTATCCTTAATGTAATTCTTGGTCCCAAAAATACCTTTCCAGATAGGGGAGGTACTCTTTTTATTTTTAACTCTACCCATGCTAGAATTTCTAAGGTATTTCTTCCTAAGGACATTGCTCCAGATATTATCCTCAAAACAAACACTCCAGCCAAGCTTGGCAATCAGAGCTTCATTAACATATCTAGCTTTCCTAATACCCAAACCTCCTTTGGTTTTAGGGAGGCATAAAGTATCCCATTTAATCAAATGAACTTTCTTTTTCTCAGAAGTATCACCCCAAATGAAGTCTCTACAAATCTTATCAATATTATTACAGACACTGATGGGAATGGGAAGAACCTGCATGGTATACGAGGGTAAGGTAGCCAGGACACTTTTACACATAGTAACTCTGCCTGCAAAGGACAGCATCTTGCCAGCCCATCCAGACAACTTCTTTTTCATTTTAGTAGTGATATCAGCAACACTGTCTTTGTTAAACTTGCCATGGACCAAATTGATCCCCAAATACTTACCCAAATCCTTAGTCTCAGGCATCCCGATCTTAAAGATCATCTGGTTTCTGACGGATCTAGGGGTGTTTTTAGAAAAAAAGACTTTGGATTTATTAGTGTTGACTGTAAGACCAGAAATATTGGCAAAATCCTCTAAAACTTCTTTCATCACATCACACGTATTACTATCACACTTGCCAAAGAACATCAGATCATCCGCATAAAACAGATGGGATAAAATAGGACCATTGCTGGATGCCTTAAGGCCCATCCACTTCTTAGTCCTAACCAGCTCAAGGATTTTATGCGACATTCTTTCCATACACAAAACAAAAATATAGGGGGAAAGAGGATCACCTTGTCTAAGCCCCCTACTAGTTTTAAACTCGGGCAAGGTCTCCTTGTTCCATAAAATGGCCGTCTTCACACCAGTCACACAACTCATAATTAGGTTAATCAGATTAGTTGGAAATCTAAAAAAATCAAGAGTCTGCCTAACAAAATTCCAAGAGATTTTATCATAGGCTTTTTCAAGGTCAATCTTTATAATCATGCCCCCCAGTTTGTCCTTTCTTTTCTTAAGAGTATGAATAATCTCCTGGGTGATGATAATATTATCCTTCGTAGATCTACCCGGAAGGAAGCTACTTTGGTAAGGCCCAACAATAGAATTAAGGACAGGTCTAATCAAGTCCACAATGCATTTAGTGATGCCCTTGTACACAGTATTACAAAGACTAATAGGTCTGAATTGTTTAATGTTCTCCGGGTTGTCACACTTGGGGATAAGACAAATAAGAGTCCTATTAATATCCTCGGGAACTTTCCCATTAATAAAACAACTTCGGACAAAATTGCTGACATCCTCTCCAATACTAGGCCAAAACTTCTTGTAGAAGCCCGCATTATAACCATCAATACCAGGGGACTTGTTGGAATTCATATCCCAAAACGCCTTTTTAATGTCTTTATTATCAGGAATAGTGCTAAGTCTAATGCTATCAGAAGGGGACACAAAAGGGCAGGAAGCAGCATTCCAATCAAAATTAAACTCATGGTTAGTGCCCACGTTGGCCGTGAAAAGGTTGCAGAAATATCTACTAACAGCATTTTTAATCTCATCAGGGTTGTCGATCCAAACTCCGCTATCATCTTTTAAAACGAGGATTTCTTTTCTTTTCATTTTAATGATAGTAGATAAATGAAAATACTTGGTATTCCTATCCCCATTACAAATCCAATTACACTTAGCTTTTTGGTACCAAAGCATTTCTTCCTGATTAAGAATAATATTATACTTGTTAATAAGCTCTTTTTCAGAGGGTTTGAATGATGCCTTTGAGGTGAAAAAAATTGATTGGGGAAGTTATGTTTTCTTTATGTTTTTTCTCTGCACAGATGTTTGGATTCCCTTATAAGCCTGATTAAAATAAACTTGTTTTTTTATATTAAGTCCCTAAAGAACATAGGTTGTTTAAAAAATAATAACCAAGTTAAAGGCTTTACAAACTTTTTTTCTAAATAGCTCATCTGTTACTTATAAACAAACAATATAATTAATTTTGATCAATCGAATCGAACAAACATAAACCCTAAGAAAATATTTTTTGAACTTTGTGAGTGAGCTGCATATTATCAGTTTAACAATGGTCTAGTGTGATTGAAAATGTTCTTTTATTTTTAATTCATAAGTTGGTGAAAGCAATATTTAATGCAACCAAATATTTTATATAATGATAATTTTTCTAAATAAATATTTGGTGGAATTTTATTTTAAATTTGAGAATATTTTATATTTATTTATCGCATTTCATAATATGTGTATTATTCAAATTAATCAACTAAAACATTTATTTATCCGCTCTTATCATTTCTACAAATTCAATTTAGTTCTAAAATTGTGGATATATAATATTGAGTAATCTAGCGCATCTTTTTTGTCATTCATCATTCTAAGACAATAGTTTTCAGATAACCGCTAAATATGAGTCAGTTGTACCTTATTGTACTAAAAAATAGACGTATTTTATTCAAAACAACGCATACATTAGTGAAAAATAATTTATTTTAGAAAGCTCACCTCCATTTTCTTTTCATTTTTCTTAAGTAGTAGTTTGAAAAAAGAAATTTCACTAAGTTTTATTTGCCTAAAAAATAATTCAATAAATGACATAGCAATATTTAGAAAAACCGCTACCAGTGTCAACTGATGTACTAAGTTTTTGAAGTGCAAATTTTATCATTTATGGAAAAGAAGACTTCAATTATTATCAAAATTGAACAAACAAATCATAAAGATTTAAAGTTGGAGGCGCCGAATGAGCCGGTTGTGAATTTCTTTTTTTTTTTTGAGAATTTTTTTTGTCGTTAAACAGGTTTGAACCCGGAACGTCATGCAGGGGCTTCCAACGCTCTACTACTTGAGCTACCAGAGCTGCAGCCGTTTGTTAACGTTAACAAATGGTATGATGTAATTAAGACTAGTTATACAATCAAAGGTATAGTTTGTAGATTGTTCCATCCCCTTAGAATCCACAATGATTGGGACCAATGTCCCTCCTTGTAGAGGGACTTTTTAATTGTGCTTTCTTCCATGAAAAATTAATTTTCTTTTAAAAGAAATATAGACGGCCAAAATATACAATCTGTTTGTTTCAATTATTTTAGAACTAAATCGCCACTAAATGATTAATATTAAACCTACTTTATTGGTATTTATGTCCTAGCAAGGCTATTCCGTTAATTCCAACTGCAATGATTTTCATAATAGGCTCTTTTAATAATTTTAGACATTAAATTACAACTTAATTAGACTTGAAATTAACATACAGATTGTGAAATTACATGGTTTCTCCTCATGGAAAATTTTATTTATCAAAGCAAAAAACTTATCCCAACTAGAAAGACAAAAGGCATATGAAGGATGAACGTTTTCTCACCTCCTAGATTTTATATATAATATATATATATATATATTTATGTCGCACCCGTTTATTCCAATTGCAATTATTTGCATATTAGTTTCTATTAATAATTTTTTTACCATAAATTACCACTTAATTGCACTTGAAATTATTAACATCATGTGGCTTGATAGTTGCATGGCGAGATTTGATTGGTCAAATCAAAAAGCTTATGCAAACTGAGAAAACAAATGTCATATGGAGGCTGAGTGATTACTCGTTATTGAAAGCAATATTTAATGTAACCAAATATTTTGAAACAGGATGATTTCTCTAAATAATATTTGGTGGAATATTATTTTTTATTTAGATTATATTTTATATTTATTTATCGCACTTCTTAAAATGTGTAGTATTTAAATAGACAAACATAACATCTATTTGTCCTCTCTTATCATTTCGAAAAATTCAATTTATTTCTAGATTTTTATATTTAGTGATTTAATGCATTGATTTATTCATCATACATAAGAAAAGACAACGGTTCACATTAACAATAAATATGTACCCGTTGTTCTTTGTTGTACTAACCAAAAAATATTACATGTATCCTTCATTTTCTTTTCATTTTTCTTATATAGTTGTTCGGAAAAAAGATGTTTCAGTTTTATTTGTTTTAAAAATAATGCATTGTAGGACAAAGTCATATTTTGAAAACTAGTTATTAGTGTTAACTCCTTTACTAAGTTTTTTTATGTTCTTATTTTTATTAATGGAAAACAATATTTCTGTTCTTATCAAAATTGAACTTACAGATCGTAAAATTTTAAATTGGGATGTGCCGAGTGAGCCTTTGGTTAACGTTAAGCAATGGTATAATGTAATTAAGAGTGATACTTTTATACTTCATTCATTAGTCGTAAAAGTTAATTTTTCATAATCAAAGGCTATGACAGTTCGTTGATTGTCCATTCGCGTGGAATAAACAATCATTGGGACCAATGTCGCTCCTTGTAATGGTACTATTTAATTGTTCTTTCTTCCATAAAAATTGGGTTTTCCTTTAAGAGAAATACAGGAACGAAACATACTATTAGTTTGTTCCAACTATTTTGACGTTAAATCACCACTAAATGATTAACATTACACCTACTTTATTGGTATTCATGTCCAACCAGGGCTCTTGCGTTTATTCCAATTGCTACTATTTGTATATGACAATCTTTGAATAATTTTAGACCTTAAATTACAACTTAATTGCACTTGAAATTAAAATACGTAACATGTCATTATATGGTTTCAATGCAAGTTTTGATTCGTCAAATCCACTTCTTAACATGTGTAATATTGACATAGTCAAATAGAACATCTATTTATCCTCTCTTATCAGTTCTAAAAATTCAATTTATTTCTAGAATTGTTAATATTTCACATTGTGTAATTTTGTGCATTTTATTTTTTATTCGTCATCCTTAAGACAACAGTTTTCACATTATCTATAAATATTTACCCTTTGTTCTTTATTGTACTACATTTTCTTTTCATTTTTCTTAAGTAGTTGTTCGGAAAAAAAAAATCTTTCAGTTTTAGCCGCATTAAAATAATGCAATAAATGACATATCATATTATGGTAAAACAGTAACCAGTGTCAATTACTTTACTGCTGTTCTTATTTTTTATTTATGGAAAAGAACACTTCAATTTTTTACGAAATTTAACAAACACATCATAAGACCTTTTTTTTTTTTTTTTATGCTGAGTGAGCCTTCGGTCAATGTTAAACAATGGTATGATGAAATTAAGACTAATATTATTATTTTTCTTTCATAGTTTGTAAAATTTAATTTTTAGTTGAAAGAATTTGGCTTACGATAAACAAAATCAAAGGTTAGGACAGTTCGTTGATTGTTCCCTCCCCGTGGAATCCACAATAATTGGGGTCAATTTTCTTCCTTGTAATGGGACTACTTAATTGTGATTTTTTCCATGAAAACTGGGTCTGGCATTGACAGAAATACAAAGGGACAAAGTATACTATCAGTTTTTTCAAATTATTTTTACATTAAATCACAACTAACCCATCAAACATTACACCTACTTTATTTTTCTCAAAAACACATTACACCTACTTTATTGGTACCTATGACCCACCATGGCTCTTCCATTTATTAAAATTTCAATGATTTGTATATGAGGTTCTTCTAATAATTTTAGACCTTAAGTTACAACTTAATTGGCCTTGAATTATTATACATAACATGGAAATTCATGATTTCATGAAAAATTTTGATTCGTCAAATCAGAAAGCTTATGCCAACTGAAAAATAAATGGCATAGGGAGGATAGACAATTCCTCACATCATACCTTTTATGTATTATATTGATTCATTTGTTTTTCATTCATAATTTGTAAAAGTTAATTTTATTAATTTAAGGAAGTTCGCTTACGATAAGCAAAACCAAAGGTTAGGGCAGTTTGCTGACAATCAGTTTGTTCCAATTATTTTGACATTAAATCATAACTAAAAATGATAAACATTACCCCTACTTTATTGGTATTTCTGTCCCACTGTGGCTCTTCCAATTATTCCAATTGCAATGATTTGCATATGAGGTTCTTCCAATAATTTTAGACCTTAGACCTTAATTTTTTCAAACTTAAGTTGACATAAAATTAAATACATATCATGGCGATTCATGATTTTATTGGAAGTTTTGATTCGTCAATAAAAAAACTTATGCCAATTGGAAAGACAAATGGCATATGGAGGATAAGCGATAGCTCACCTCCAAGCTTTTATATGTAATAATGTAGATATAGATGACGAATTAGAAGCCATTTGATTTAACAATCCGACAATCAACCAACCATTTGGAAATTGATTAAACATCCTTGTACGACATAACACAACCACTGTCCTATGAATGTAAGAAGCCACTTGAAAATGGAATAATGTAACTGCCAAAAATAGATAATTCAAAATATTTATTTGTATAACACGAATACATATTATTTATATATAAGTTAACCACTTTGTTTGAATAATTCTTCAACCGACCACACCCTTTTTTTAACCTACACGGAGGTAGGGCGGCATAACTCCGCATGTTACTAGAGCGAAATACTCCAGCTTCCAATCTGTAAAAACGTCGGGGATAAAACCACACCCACTTCCAACCATCAAAACCCTCATGGACGGCAATAAAAAGAAAGGTCAATCCTATCCTACCTATACAAACTCCAGACCTCAGAAGAAAGCTCACTCATGAAGCTGAAGTCAACATAAGAGGAGCAAGAATGGCCAAAATCCGACAAAGCGTCAGCCACCTTGTTTCCCTCCCTATGAGGATGCGTAATATGAGCGCCAAAAATAAGAGCCTGATTCCTGCACTAACGAGTAAATCCGCCATGGAATCAAAATATTATCAACACCGCTTGGACCACCAAAAGCGAATCACCATGAACCCAATCAAAAAGAATACCGTGAGCATAAGCAAAGCTGAGTCCCGATGCAATTGAGTCATTGTAATCTGGTCTAACATATCAAGCTCTCGAGAATGAGACAATAACGGGAGAAGCTCTCTCAACAGCCTCAAGACTCTACCAATAATTACACCTACTGCCATAGACTTTTGATCAGAAATTGCTGCATTTCTCCACCTCCACAATTCCCAACATACCAAACAATGAGTGACAGTGCGTAGGACATGAATCTGTGAGGAAGAACCTCGAGAGCCCTAAAAATCCAGTAAAATTCAATGAACCAATGAATGAGACAAGGTGCCCCCTAAGGAGGGGAAAGCCTCCCAAACCGCTGTGGCAACCCTGCCAAGGTTGTTATGTAAGTGTAAAAACATAATTACAATGGATTTAAAGAGAAAGTTGTAGTTCATGCTAACCGATTGTTTCTGAATGTTTGTAAGTTATGGTTCAAATATATCAGGTATATCTCAGATCGTTTAGTTTTATGTATAAAAGTTATATAAATGATCTGAGAACTCTTATGTAGATATTCTTAAGGTTCTAAGCATATTTTTGCAGGAAATTCAAGATTATTTGAATATAATGCAACAAGATGAAGATCATATATCATTCAAAGGGCATTTAGGTACATTTTTTAGTGTTAATCCTTCTTCTAAGGTCTGGCATTATTCTTGCAGCATCTGTCCAATGTCTAGGGACAGAACTGACAAAACTGCAAATGCAAGCAGTTTCAGAGAGTGGATTGGCCTCCATAGCAAGCCCACACGGTTAGAAACCCTAATTATGGATCCACATGTGTATGACGCCTAGGTTAGCCTCCTCATTTAGCTGTGCATTCACTCTTCCGTGTTTTTGAAGTTATGCAGTCATGAATTCTTCTTATATGTTTCATAACTAGTCTAAACCTGACTCTTCCAAGTGAGAGAGTTTAATTGGATTTTGAATACCTATTTTATTATCTCTATAATATTCATATTAATAACATGTTATTATTCCGAAGTATTTTCCAATTAACTTTAAACTAGTCTTCGATTTCAAGTAAATTGGAAGAGTATTAATATAAATCATTTTCTATATAGAAATAAGACTGTTGCATCAATTTAATTTTCATTATTACTATATATTTTATTTGGATAACTTTGATTAGTTACAAATTATTTTTTCTTAACTGATTTTCAGTTATCCCTTCATTAATTTCTTTTTTTATTAATGTTTTTAAAATATGAAGGGATTATATATTTAGGAATTTCTTAACCAATAATGAAGAATTTAATGAAAAATGTATAAATTATTCAGTCAAAGTTTTTTCTTAAGTATTAAGTATTATCGTTTATTGTTTATTAATTGTGATTGTTTATATTAATTATGAATGTGGTATTTTTAGAAATAACTATTCTAGTATAAGTATAACTATTTTAACTGAAATATAATAATTCTTTAATTAGAGTTTGATTTTGAATTGATTTCTATAGAGAGAGAGAGAGAAAGAGAGAGAGAGAGATTTTATCCCCAACGTGAGCGTTTGGCTTGAAGAGGAGTCCCCCTCCCCCTCACCTGTCGTTGACTAGAAGAGAGAGAATCAATTTGGGATTCTTGCCAGGGCTTGTCAAGTTCGACCATCAGTTGTCGTTCCCTCTGTCTGTTATGATTCAACGCTAAACACGTTTTGTAGATCTGTAGCTGCGAGTCTCCGTCAATCTTATTCATAAGCTTTTTGGTAGTCCTTTCTATGCAAGTTAAATCTTTACACTATCGTTGAGTCAGTTCTAGATCATTCTCTCTTTAGATCTAGAACTTCTATCAGTTTGTCTAACTAAGCTGAGAGAGTAAGCCATAGAAGTTTCATTGTTTTTAACCTTAATCTTTCACATCTTATTATTTAGATTTTATTTTTTCTTCATATTTGTTAACAAGACGATCTCTTATTATAAATGTTTGGCAGATCTTAGACTCTAGGATTATATCTCTATATTGGTGAACTTCCTTGATGCATAACCTATTTTTGTATAGGAGTTTGTGCTACCAGGCGTATTCACCTGACAAATCCTAGAGTCAGTTTTCCAAATCTTGAAGCTGAAGTTGTTCTTGTTGGAATTGTTCCCTAGAGGCAATCAATTAATTGTGACATTTATGGATTTACGATTCATTATGTTATCGATATAGAGATATGTTAACATGAATGAAGTCCTTAGAATATAAGTGTTATATTCTTAAATATCCCTAGTCGATTATAATGATTAAATGGGACAATCATCTATAGACTAGTATGGGGTTGGATTGATATGGAGATATCATGATCCAACACATGGGTATGCATTAGGAGTAATGGCATACTGGATTGACCCATCTCCGAGAAGGCTACATACACGTTATGTTAAGTCACAAGCACTTCTCGCGGTGCAATGGTATTGTCATCCTTAGACTTGAAGTCACTAGATATTGTAGTTGTGGATTATTGTGATCTTGGTAGCGTTAAACGCTACACCGTAACTGGGTAGTTATAAAGGCGTGTACTGGATACAATAAGAAGCAAGCTTAGAGATCGTAGTGGACGTAGATAGAACTTGTCCCACCCACATAACGGGAGCAAATATCCTAGGCCACTCGAGGGATAGTGCTTATAGAATGTCTGGCCAGACTCAAATAAATCAATATGGGATATTGATGTTATTTGCACGAATAAGGCTATTCCCAGGATCGAGAAACTATGGATTGGATATACGAGTGTGACTTGTATGTCTCGTGTCCAATCCGGATATTGGGACAAAGGGATGAGACAATTACTTGCACAAGGTTTGTCGTGATGACTATTCTATTTGTTGGCTAGAATGGATGTCTTGCTCGAGGCCGCTCCATATTAGTAAATTGTTACTACCAACTAAATAGAACCTATGGGTTCACACGCCATATAGGGGTGAACTAGACATGGGAAATAATTAATTAATATGATTAATTAATTAGAAGGATCAAATCGCAACAACTTGCTAACTTAGTAGGACTAATATGCAAGTTGGACTAATCCATGTATAGACATGATTAGGATATGCCAAGGTGGCCTAATTCATGTAGAGACATGATTAGGATTAATTTGCAAATAAAACTAATCCATGTATTGACATGATAAGTACTATTTTGCAAAAGGGACTAATCCGAACTTGAGTAGGATTATGAGGGGTTCTTTATGTAGTAGGACAAGGAGTTGTTGGACTATCTAAAGAACACTCCTAGCTTATTTTTCTCTCTACACACCACACATCTATATGATAGAAGTAAGGAGAGAACAAAGCAAGGAGAGAGCAAGTCCCAAAAAGAGGGCCGAACCCCCCTTTATGGGACCGCCCCCTACCCGTCGGCCAAAGGAAGAGCAGCCCCACCTTTGGCACTCCATTGTTGGCGATTCCTTCTTCCTCCTCCATTCTTCCTAGCTAGCACATGGATTTGGAGGATCTAGATCTCACCTCTAGGCGTGGATCAACCATAGAGACGTGACACTATTCGCGTTTGAAGTCATCAAAGGAGAACCCTAAGGTGTGTTTATGATTTCTAACCCTTACCATCGTTATGTCTCTCGACTTGTGATCCTTGGAGGGTTTTGCATGGTTTTATGTTTGTTTATGCTTCCGTTGTGCAATCCATGAATCAAAACCCTACAGTGGTATCAGAGCCACAGGTCGTAGAGCATAAACGTGGTTTATGTGTTACGTTTTAGTTGTTTTACACCTTAAATTGATTGTTTATCGCGTATAACAAGACAAATCAAGCATGGGATGCAATTTGTCAATCATCTATCATAACAAGATCTAATTTTTGCATTGGATGCATGAATTAGTGAGTTTGAGAAATTTTAGGATCTTAGATCTAGGGTTTGGGCATCCTTGGGGAAGAAGGAGTTCTTTCCATACAAGGAAACAACCAAACTTGGGCACCAAGCAAGGGAGTTGTTTTGGAAACAACTCCCAAAGGAGGTTCGGCCCCCCTAGGGGACCGCCCCTCCTTGCTTGCCGCCCAAGCAAGGCCGCCCTAGGGGCCGGGGCAGCCCTAGCCCGCGGCCTAGCCGCGTGGGCTAGGGGCCGGCTGGTCCTAGGGCCTTGCGGTTCACCTTTTTTGGGCCCGGGCAATTGGATTGTTGGGCCCATGCACCGTTTTAACCCTAGAATATCCTAAAATCAATAAAAATTGACCAAGCGCGTTAAAATTGGATTTTAACTGTTTATGTGCAAATCGCATGGTGATTGGATATGGCCTTAGGATGTGGTTTGATGTGGATGTTTAATTTTGTGGTTTGGTTTTACGGCCTGCGAGCTGATCAATTAATTGTAATAATTAATTAGGGTTTTATGGCCTGCGAGCCATTTTTTTTCTCAACTTGTGAGATTTATTTTATTTAGTATAGTTGTTAGCTAGTGCTAGATGAAAGTAGATTGTTAGCCAAGATTGAAGAAAAGAAGCCCAAAGCCAAAAGGAGCCACAAAAGATGGAGCATGGAGCATGGAGCATTCCACAAGGCTATGAAGGATGGACCAAAATATCAAGACGCATGGAGATGTGTTTGTTTTAGGGTTCATAGATAATTCCATTGGCTTGGAATTATCTTAGTCTAGAAAAGGCCATATCCACATCACGTTTAATTTGTGTTTTGTGGTTGTTTATTTTATTGTCTTATTATTGTGTGGTTGGTGTATGGATGATGCATGCAATTAGGATAATAAGATAATTAGACAACCCGGATCTATTATTTGGAGTTGTGCCCAAAGTCAAATAGATAGATTAGTTGATTTTTTGATCAATAAAACAATTAAAATGGAATTCAAAATCCCTCAAAATTCAAATATTGTGTTCTTGCCTTCTCGTTATTTAAACACTCATGATCATCTTTATTTATCAAGTTCGTGCGTTTCAAAGCATGGCGACTTGGTTCATAATGATGGAATGCGATGGCACGTAACAATGTGCAATTGTTTAAATAAGAGGTTGAGCACAACTGGGCTATTAATATGATTAAGAAACCTAGAGGCTATCAATTGGGATTATCCATATGGATGGATAAATAAGGAGTTATTTGCCCAATTGAACCAAGAGTTGCATAAGGGATGCAATTGGAATTGTTCCTACCTAAAGTAGTCAAATTATGGGTGACTTGCCAAAGCAAGCTCATAAGGAGATGAAACATGGATCTTGGCCCACTAGAAAATATAAGGATATTTTCCGCATTAATATCTTGAGGGTTATTAATCCGTAGTAAAATAGTGGGAGCTATATTTAACAATTTAAATCCTTGTTGAATATAGTTATACGTCACAAACTTTGCATATTCCTATTATGTTGAATACCCATGGCATTAAACAAATAAAAACGCGTCTCTATCTATTTCCTAGACTGGTATAAAATTGAGAATTGTTCTCAAATAAAAGTAAATTGTTGTAAATAGTAGAACATAAAGCTCTCTTCCTACCAACTACCAAAAACACACTAAAACCTAATGGAAGGGACATCAAAGAATGGTTCTTTGGATGTGACTTGCCTCATGTTAGCTGCCATGAACTCTGAGCTCTAGAGGCAAGAAGAGAGACATGGAGAAGTATGATATGATCATACATTGAAAGAAGCTCTTTCAAAAGAGGGAGCTAGACATGAAAGGTTTGAAGTGTTGCTCTACTTTGGGTTATGCAAATATACTAATTCAATATGATTGACACATTAGTGAATGGGCATTATCTATGAGATAGATAAAGAATAAACGGTTATTAACCCAAGTGGACCAAGAATTGCATTGAATGCAATTATAGTTTTGTTTTAAAATTGATATACTCAATATGATTGAAAAATCACTAAACAAAACACTCATAATGGGCATGGGCAAAGCGGTTAATGGTTAACAGCATGGGTAAGGGCAAATGGTTTGCACCAACCCCATGGTTATAAAGCAAGTCTGTTGCTAAAACCAAGTTGCCTTAGAGTCCCATAGGTGGTGTAAAGGAAGAGAGTCTACCCAAAGTACCTGGAAGCAAATATTAAAGGAATTATGAATTTCTATTTGGGTATTTTTGTTATAGAAATCAATGTGTCTATCTCATCATCGTAAGTATATGATACTAGATGAGGATCTCACATTTATGGAAGTATGTAGGATCTCAAGAGACGAAGACAATTGGATAAGGAAGAAATAATCCTACACATGGGGCTATGAAGCAAAGGGTTGCTGAATAAGCCGTTGGGAATTATTTCTACCTTTAAGAAATTGTTCATGAATCAGACAAAAAGGGGATAATGTCCCTGCTATGAGTAGGACCATTATCATAGTTTCTTGTTTGGACAAGAAAGCTCCTTATGATAATAAGGGACAAATGTTGTTCAATTTATTATGATATGCATTATTGTAATGCAATTTTGTCTAAGTGGATTCTATATCCATGATCATGATAATTTCATCTATAACATTAATACCTAGAGGTTTGCATATAATGATATGAACTTCACTTATCTTTAGCATTATCGTTTAGGCCTCATAAATAAGAGATACATATCTAGAACTCCATGAGGATGGATTTCTGGAACTCATTTGATTATTGAATCATATGAGACATGTAAGACTTATTAGGCAAAGATATGATCTTTTGGGAATCATACATATTGATGTATGAAGGCCGCTAAGCACAAATGCTAAAGATTGTTTTCAGTACTTCATCATATTTACTGATGGGACAAGAGAAATATGGATTTGTGTATCTTATGAAGAAACAAATCAGAATCCTTTGAATTGTTCAGGAATGAAGTAGAGAACCAGCTTCGCAAAAGTATTAGGGCTCTACGATTGGATCATAGAAGAGAGTACTTGAGCCAAGGGTTTTGACAAGAATCTATGGGAGTGTTGGATATGATCCAAAACTCGCTCCACCTAGCACGCCACATGGATTTGGCGTGTCTAAGAGAGGAGCTCGGACCATGTAGGACATGGTTCGGTCCATGATGAGTCAAACCGAACTTCCAGTTTACTTTTGGGGCTATGTTCTAATTACAGCAAATTTCACCCTTAACCTTGTTCCATCAAAACAGATTATGGAAAAACACCATATAGGATATGGACTAGGAAGTGTCCTAGTATGTCATTCATAAAGATTTGGGGTTATGAAGTTTATGTAAAAGAGTTTACAAATAAACTTGGACCCAAGTCGGATAAATGTTTTGTGGGATATCCTGAAAAGGATATTATTTCTACAACCCAATCGAGAACAAACTGTTTGTTGCTCGAACAACAGTGTTTCTAGGTAGAGATTGTCTCTAAAAGAAACAGTGGGAGGACAGTAGAACTTGAAAAGTTCAAGAACCACAATAGAACATTGATCCGTTTGATGGAACATGAGCAGGATTATAAGGTGTTGTGGAGTAACCTACTCAAATAACACAAGAACCTCGTAGGTCAGGTAGGATATGTCAAGGGACTAGAGAAATAAGGATTTCTCATAACCCGTGATATATTGCTCATAAAGATGAGCCTACAACCTATGAGATGGCCACGCATGGCCATACTCTCGGAAATGGCTTGGAGCCATGAGATACGATATGGAATCCATGTATACCAACAAAGTATAGACTTTGGTGGAACCACCTGAAGGGTAGGACCCATAGGGTGCAAGTGGGTTATGAGGAAACCAATGTGGATGGTAATATTATTACCTTTAAGGGAAAATTGGTAAGAAAGGGATTTCATGCGAGCTCATAGCATAGACTATGACAAAATCTTTCCCCAATTGTGATGCTTAAATCCATTCGCATCTTGCTTGTAGCAATCTATTTATAGATTGGATCAAGCTTCTAGGAGTTGGACTCTTCAAATGGATGATGTAATCAAAGGAGTTTGGTTTCATCAAAATTGAAGAAGAGACTTGTGTCTACAAGAAGGTTAGTGGGAGCCCAGTTATGTTTCTGGTCGTGTATGTGGAGACATACTTAATCATTGGGAATGTTGCCCCAACTTGGCAGTCTTACGTAGATTGACTAGGGAGTTGACTTTCTAATGGTAGACTTATGCGAAGCAACTTGTGAAGATCTATTGAGGTAGATCAAGATGGTTGTATAGCTTAGGTCATAGTACACATATTGACAAAGGTGTTGAAATGGTTCAACGTGAAAAGAATATTGATTCTTACCCATGTCACATGGAATTAGTCTTTGGAAGGCTAATTGTCTTACCAATTAGATTGGGAATGGACCGTATGAATTAGATTCACGAGATACGCCAAGAGATGTACTAGGCCAGACGTGTCACATGGTATGACACAAAGATACCAGTAAAATCCGGGTGAGAGTCCCGGGATTAATTATCAAGATTATTCTTTAATACTTGAGAAGCACTAAGGATGAATTATTGATAAATAGATAATATGAAGAGTTTGCTGTAAGGGGTTACAGTGATGCGAACTTCAAATCTGACAAAGAAGATTTCTGATTATAAGTCAAGTTTTGAGTTTTGCCTTAGTGGGAGCGACTGTGAGCTGGAAAGGTTCCAGGCAAGATTCAGTCATTGATTCTAACATAGAGGACTGAGTAAATTAATGCATAAGATGCATTTATTCAGAATATTCAGTCTCAATCAAAATTGTTGATGGAGGAGATGTGAATATTTGCAAGGTGCCAGCATATGTCTCGCCCCTACGCAGCGGAAGCGTGGAGGGCCGCGCAAGATCAATAGGCATATGATGCAGGAGATTGACTCTAGTGCAAGTGGGCGACTGTTGGAATTGTTCCCTAGAGGCAATCAATTAATTGTGACATTTATGGATTTACGATTCATTATGTTATCGATATAGACATATGTTAACATGAATGAAGTCCTTAGAATATAAGTGTTATATTGTTAAATATCCCTAGTCGATTATAATGATTAAATGGGACAATCATCTATAGACTAGTATGGGGTTGGATTGATATGGAGATATCATGATCCAACACATGGGTATGCATTAGGAGTAATGGCATACTGGATTGACCCATCTCCGAGAAGGTTACATACACGTTATGTTAAGTCACAAGCGCTTCTCGCGGTGCAATGGTATTGTCATCCTTAGACTTGAAGTCACTAGATATTCTAGTTGTGGATTATTGTGATCTTGGTAGCGTTAAACGCTACACCGTAACTGGGTAGTTATAAAGGCGTGTACTGGATACAATAAGAAGCAAGCTTAGAGATCGTAGTAAACTTAGATAGAATTTGTCCCTCCCACATAACGAGAGCAAATATCCTAGGCCACTCGAGGGATAGTGCTTATAGAATGTCTGGCCAGACTCAAATAAATCAATATGGGATATTGATGTTATTTGCACGAATAAGGCTATTCCCAGGATCGAGAAACTATGGATTGGATATACGAGTGTGACTTGTATGTCTCGTGTCCAATCCGGATATTGGGACAAAGGGATGAGACAATTACTTGCACAAGGTTTGTTGTGATGACTATTCTATTTGTTGGCTAGAATGGATGTCTTGCTAGAGTCCGCTCCATATTAGTAAATTGTTACTACCAACTAAATAGAACCTATGGGGTCACACGCCATATAGAGGTGAACTAGACATGGGAAATAATTAATTAATATGATTAATTAATTAGAAGGATCAAATCGCAACAACTTGCTAACTTAGTAGGACTAATATGCAAGTTGGACTAATCCATGTATAGACATGATTAGGATATGCCAAGGTGGCCTAATTCATGTAGAGACATGATTAGGATTAATTTGCAAATAAAACTAATCCACGTATTGACATGATAAGGACTATTTTGCAAAAGGGACTAATCCGACCTTGAGTAGGATTACGAGGGGTTCTTTATGTAGTAGGACAAGGAGTTGTTGGACTATATAAAGAACACTCCTAGCTTATTTTTATCTCTACACACCACACATCTATATGATGGAAGTAAGGAGAGAACAAATCAAGGAGAGAGCAAGTCCCAAAAAGAGGGCCGAACCCCCCTTTATGGGACCGCCCCCTACCCGTCGGCCAAAGGAAGAGCCGCCCCACCTTTGGCACTCCATTGTTGGCGATTCCTTATTCCTCCTCCATTATTCCTAGCTAGAACATGGATTTGGAGGATCTAGATCTCACCTCTAGGCGTGGATCAACCGTAGAGACATGACACTATTCGCGTTTGAAGTCATCAAAGGAGAACCCTAAGGTGTGTTTATGATTTCTAACCCTTACCATCGTTATGTCTCTCGACTTGTGATCCTTGGAGGGTTTTGCATGGTTTTATGTTTGTTTATGCTTCCGTTGTGCAATCCATGAATCAAAACCCTACAGTTCTAACCTCTTTACTCATCTAATTCTTCAGATCTGAATTCATGTACCGCTATTTGGGAGTTTTGGTAAACTCTTAGATATCTGTCTAGAACTTTTACATCATACCGGTAAGTCTAGGATCTCTTATGTTACCACGCGTCTCCTATTCCTACCGCTAATCACGTTTCATATACTAGTATCTTTTTTACTACACTACTTATGTGACCTCTTGTGGGGGAGTCCTTTCCACAATTTCTGTGTCACCGGTGGTGAGCGAGGCCTATTCCACATCCCTCGTGTGACATGCTCCATTTCCAGGGACATCATTTTAGTTAGTTAAAATTTATAGCCTTAGGGATTTACTTTTCGATTTAATTATTTGTACTCGCCTACTCTCTTCGTGTCTCGTATGCTTTCAGTAACTCTTCTGGTGCATGACCCGTTCGCAAAACGATTCATTGTACCAACTATTAGAAGATCCAGAAACACCCTTTCGCGCTGAACGTAGAGACAAGAGGAAATCAGCTCACATGGAGAAGGAAGTGAAACACACCCCCATTGGAAACCTGATTAGAATCGTCGGTTCACAGTTAGTACAACCATCGATAATTGAAAACATAATTTATTACAATTTCAAGATAAACAATTATAGAATTTGAAAAGCTAAGAGTACATTTGAAATGACAATACTAGGTGATATTCTAAGCAGCAAGTCTTCCTATCCAGCAGTGTCGTGATCGTCCCCCACCTTGATTGATGACCTGCGGTTTTAAAATGGCAGAAGCCGGCACAGTTTTGAAGAAAATGATTAGTAAACGGATGAGTAAGATAACACCCATAGCAAGTAAACAGATTATGAGGCATATGACATGAATCAAGAGTTCCCTACTCAAGTAATATATATCAAATTATGTGGGAATAACATTGTGCTGATTTATTTGCCAAGCTCCATAACGATTTCAAATTTCTTATTCTCACCCAATGATGTGGACAATCTTGGGGAATAACACAAGTAGTACATTGCAATATTTCCACAAATCATTAATTTATTTCTCATAAGGATAAAATTCTCTTTTCTCAATGATAAGATATCGAGTGAAGGAATTCATCTTATTAACTAGTTGATACGAGGAATGAACATATCCAATCCACAACCACTTTCTCATAATGTGCAAAAGCACAGCCTTAACCATAACACAATCATAAGGAGGTTCGCATCACAGCGCCTCATATCCACATGAGTAGATTGATATGGGGATATCAGGTATAGCACATGTGTGTGCATTAAGGGTAATGGCATACTTGATTGACCGACCACGCGAAGGCTACATACAAGTTATGTAAAGTCTCAAGTTCTTATCGTAGTGACAATGGTATTGAGGTCCTTAGACTTGAAGTCACTAGATACTCTATTTGTAAAATATCATGCTTTGATATTATCAATCATTGCGCCTTAACCGGGAACTATAAAGGTAGTTATCGGGAATGATAGGAAGCAAGATTAGAGATGGTAGTGATGTAGAGAGGATTTGTCCCTCCCACATAACAATAGCAAATATCAGCGGCGAGGGGTACTGCTCATAGAATTTCTGGCAAGACTCAGATAAATCAACATGGGATATTGCTGTTATTTGCACGGATAAGACTATTCCCAGGATCGAGAAACTATGGATTGGATAGACGAGAGTGACTTTTATTTCTCGTGTCCAATCCTGATATGGAGACAAAGGGATAATGAATTACGATAACAATGGTCCCATGGTTTGTCGGATTACTGACTACTTCTATTAGTTGGGTGGCATAGATGTCTTGCTAGAGGCCTCCCTATGTTAGTAATTGTTACTACCAACTAAGTAGAAACCTATGGGGTCACACTCCCTATGGATTATACCGGACTTGGAAATTAATTATTATTATTAATTAAATATATGGATACATACGCAACCACTTGCAAAATTAGTAGGACTAATTTGCAAGTTGGACTATTCCATGTAAGGACATGATTAATAGAGGGGCTAATATGTAGTTAACAAGGAGTTGTTAGACTATATAAAGAGACTCCTATCTTATTTTCTCCACAGAATGTCATAATTGTTATCACACAAGAGAGATAGAACAAAGAAAGGAGAAAGACAAGACCAAGGGTCGAACCCCCTAGGTCGTTCGCCCCTATCACCGTCGGCCATAGAGGCGTGGCATCTTTTGGTCTCGTTTTTGCGTGATATTATCTTTTCTACTCCTTCCCTAGCTAGCACAAAGGTTTTTGAGGATCCGGATCGATCGTGAGAGTGTACTTTTCACAGAGACGTGGACATTATTTCACGTGAATTCATCAAACAAACAAACAAGGTACTAGATCTTCTCATCCTTTACCATCGTTATGAATTCTAGAATTGTGATCCTCGGAGGGTATTAAACGGATATCTATTTTTTTTATTCTACTGCGTAATCCGTATCAAAACCCTACACCCGTGTGGTTAAACCGCCGGTCGGCCGACCCGGCTTGGGTCTTGGCCCTATAGCTTGGGAGGAAAGAAAGGGGGGTGGGGCGTCCTTGGGGCCAAACTCCTTAGGGTTTGTTTCCAAAAACAACTCATTCTTCTTCCTTTTTTCCCTAGTTTACTTGTTTCCAAGTTGAGGAAAACCCCTTTTCCCCAATTTGTGCCCAAACCTTAGTTTTTCAAAACCCAAATTGACACATCTTACGAACCTGAAATTCGCTAATCTTAATACGACGATTCATATCAGCTCATTCCCTATTGAATCATATACAAATTGCATCATTATGCCAAATTTAGTTTTTCCCAATAATAGCATAAAACAGTGTTGAAAGGGGAGTATGCAGATGAATATGCAGCACAGATACTCTAGAAGGTGGGGGGGTTTGAATAGAGTATGCCAACTTATTGCAAAACTAGAGGAGGAAAAGAATTTTAGTTTTAGTGAAATGGAGTTAAAGGCCCTTGAACAAAAATTCAAGCCTTTGGAATGAAATATAGTTTGCAATAAAACAGACAAGTTGTTTTTAAGGCCTTGAAAAGAGTTTAAAACCCTTGAAAAACAGATAAGTTTGAGTGCTGTAAAAACTATGAATGTGAATGAACTGTAAATGCAAGAGACAAAGGGTTTATAAAGTTCAGTCCCCTTGGACCTACGTCTCTACCTTAGGGATCTTCTCCCTGAATGATTTTCAACTCAATTCTTATTAATCAAAGTCTAAGACCTAGATCTCAAGCACAGAGAATTGCCTTACTCTGTTACAGCTTGTGGTTCTCCCTAACCTATCTAGTACCTGCTCTAGCTGACTGATTAACTAAGAATTCTCTATTGTTCACTTTGAAAAATCCTTGAGAATGATGTATAAAAGTATTACAGAAATGATCTACCAATAAAGTACAGTACAGAATATCACTAGAGTAGAAAACTGTAGTGAAGAATGCAATGAACTTCTGTGTGTTGGATTGTGAGAGTGATGAACTTATTTGTTCATTTTCACTCTAGAATTGTGTCTCTCTTTTTTCCCGTTGAGTTTTGTTTGTTGATGCTTCAAATTGGGCTCTATTTATACAGTTTGAAGCTCTGCAAATCTTCCCAGATTTTCAGCAACAATTTCCTGTATTTTAGGCAACAACTTTGACTCTCTTCAACAGCCTTCTCCAATGGATAGTTCATCACAATATTCAGAGATTTTGCAGTGATCTTGTCTTTAAGCATATTGAGAAGCTGTCATGAGTCTCAGATTGATCACAGGATCATCTTCAATAAGTGATTTCCTTTCCTGCAAAAATCCAGGTAAGGAAACAAATCCTGCAAATATAGGAAGTAAAATTTCGCTGCAAAACTAAGTCAAAACCATGGATTAAAACATGTTAGATATATCAAAATAGTTTGTATTTCATCATCAAATGATAACACATTAAGTACAGGGGTGAGAGGGATGGTATTAAATCAAAAGATTTTAGAAAAACTCCCCCTCAGAACATGTATGTAGGTCAGACAGTTTCAAGGCTTTGAATCCTGGTTCAAGGCCTTGAAATCCTTTGAAACCTAATTCAAGGATTTGAGAACTTGTCAAGGTCTTGAATACCTACATGAAACCCGTGACCTTACAATCTTCCCCTTGATGAAAGAAAAAACCTCAATTGTTTTAACTCTAAGTATCTGCAAAAAAAAATACTGAATAGTACACAATTCACATAATAACACATTACTTCCCAAAGATCCAACTTATTAGCAAAAACTGCAAGTATCCTGCTGACTAAAAGATAGGTCATCTAAACAGCAAACAAAATCAAAACAAAATAACTTAAGATTTTTCTCCCCCCCCCCCCCCCTTTTTGACTTTCATAAAATAGAATGAGAATATGTTGGATCAGTGTCTTGAAATTTTTGAAAATAAAACTTAAAAACTTAAAAAAGAAATAATGGGGAAGAAAGGGTAGGCAGGATTAAGGTGTTGGGTCTTTATCTCATCTTGATCTCCCTATTCTTCCTCATTGTCATCATCAGTCTTATCCTATTCTTCTTGTTCTTCTTCATTCTCACCAGCAGCAGTCACTTCTTCAATCTTATCCTTGCTAGCAGCCTTTGGAGATTTCTTGTTTTTCTTCACAGTAATGAGCAGATCATCTTATTCAGTATTGTTAACTTCATCTCCTTCCTGAGCAGCTTGTTCTACAACTTGATTTCCCTTACAACATATGCTCCATTACATTCTTCTGCAGATCAATCTTATAGCCATGCATAACCAGATACATAATATAGAGTATTCTCTCAGTGATTAACTCCTTTGAATGTTCCCTTGGAAAGATGCATCTCATCAATACAGTGAATAACACTTTAGCTTCAACATTTAACACAGAGTGTTTTAATTGTTTAGATGATGTAGGAACATTTGGTAGAAAGAATTCATGTCTGGCTATTTTCAAGGCTTCATTCTTCGGTGGATGATTATGTGTGTCATACCTTTAGGGACATCCTAGAACAGTTGAGAACTCAGAATGATCCAACTCCATAGTAACACGAGCAACTAGAGTCTTGATTACCAAGTGTGGGGAATTCTTAAGTTGCTTCATGTTCAGATAAAACAGTCTGGTAAGCCTAGGGTATGCTAGTTCAAGAGGATTTAGCATGAACCACTAGGAACTTTTCTTCAACATGGTAATGAAATTGAGATTCATTCAAGTAAATACATGCATGTTGACCAAGCTACATAAAGCAATAGGCCTAGAAGCAAATACATCTTACCACTGTACTTTTGAAGTGTTTGAGATGAACCAAGATTCATCAGGAACAGTATTCTTTGAGTAGATCTGCAAAGCTTTCTCCACAATGTCTTCTGGCTGTTCTTCTGTTACCTTTCCTTTCCCTTTTTCAGCTTGAGTTGCTTTCTTCGTTTTCTTCAACTTCTTATAGCTAGAGATCTCTGTTTCAGGTTGCTTCTCTGCAGCATATTTCTCTTTCTTCTTCTTCTTTTCTTTGGAGGATGTTGCAACCTTCTTGACTTTCTTTTTGGGTGGAGGAAGATCTGCAACTGCCTCTAGACTAGGAGTTCTAGAGTTAGAGTCTCCACTAATCTCTTGAACTTCATCACTGCTGCCTTTCTTTTCTTCTCTGTACTCGTTTTAATCTTCCGGCCATCTTGATTCTGTATGAGGCTCTTTTAGTGCTCATCAGGGTTTGGGAGAAGAATAGAGAGATGGATTTGATACGGAGTGAAGGAGAGGAGAAGAAGATAAATACTCAGAGAGTTTTTATTTGAAAAGGAAACTGCAATATTTTTTCTGATCTTAAAAGATCTGTAATGATCAACAAAGATTCAAATCTTTGAAGCCGTTGGAAATAAATTATTTAATACTAAATTTTGCTGAAAATCAATTTTGAAACAGGTAGGGGTAATATTGAGCAAATATCTACAGAAATAGCATCCAATACTGTAAGAACCAAAACTTATTGACTAATCAGTTATAAGACTTATTTTCAAGGTCTTGAAATGCTGTTAAGCTGAAACACATAAGACCAAAGTTTTGAAAAGATTTTCAAGGCTTTGAAAATCAGTTCAAAACTTTGAAGCACATAAAAACTTACCTTCCTTACCTGATGCTCCCCCTAAACCAATGCATCCTTATTTAGTATGCCTAATTCCAGTCTTAGGGCTGAGAATCTTTCATCTGGCAAGGGTTTAGTTAAGATATTTGCAAGTTGCATGTTAGTTGAAACAAATTCAAGAATAGTATCACCTTTCTAGCATGATCTCCGATCAAATGATGTCTAACATCAATATGCTTGGTTCTTGAATGTTGTACTGGATTCTTTGTGATAGATATTGCACTAGTGTTGTCACATGATGGGAATACTTCTGAAATCAAATCCAAGATCCCTCAACTGTTGAGCAATCCACAACACTTGTGAACAACATGCTCCAGCAGATATATATTCAGCTTCAACTGTTGATAGAGCAACTGAGTTTTGTTTGTTGGAGTGCAAACTGATCAGAGATGATCCAATAAATTGCCAAGTTCCAGAAGTGCTTTTTCCTACCAAATTTGTAACCTGCAAAATCAGCATCTGAAAATCCATGCGAAGAGAAGTTAGAATGTCTTGGATAACAAAGCCCTAAGAATGTCTTTGGTACCATTGAGATATCTGAATATTCTCTTCACAGCAGTTAAGTGTGATTCCTTTGGATCAGCTTGAAATCTTGCACACATACATACATGGAACATGATATCTGGTCTACTGCAGTAAGGTATAATAATGATCCAATCATACCTCTATACTCTTTCACATTGACACTCTTACGAGATTCATCTTTATCTAAAGACATTGTAGAACTCATTGGAGTCTTGATCTCTTTGGATTGAGACATGTTTTACTTGTTCAGCAAGTCCTTAGTATACTTGCTTTGATGCAGAAGGATCCCTTCTTCAATTGATGTATTGAATTCTAAGGAAGTAGTTCAACTCTCCCATCATGCTCATTTCAAATACCATACTCATAAGACTTGATAATTATTTGCATAGAGAATCATTAGTAGCTCCAAACAGAATATCATCAACATAAATTTGAACTACAAGTAAATCTTTCTCATGAGTCTTTACGAAAAGGGTCTTGTCTACCAATCCTCTTTCAAATCATTTTCAAGCAGAAACTTTGACAATCTTTCATACCAAGCCCTTGGAGCTTGTTTTAAACCATAAAGAGAATTTTCAAGTTTATAAACATCATCCGAAAACTTATCACTTTCAAAACCAGGAGGTTTTGCAACATAAAATTCTTCTTGCAAGTATCCATTAAGAAATGCACATTTCACATCCATTTGAAATAGTTTCATGTTTTTGAAAGATGCAAATGAAAGCAGAAATCTAATTGCTTCTAACCTGGAAACGAAAGCAAAATATTCCTCATAATCAATACCTTCATCTTGATTGTAACCTTGAGCAACTAACCTCTTTGTTTCTGTTCACCTTGCCATTCTCGTCCAATTTGTTTCTAAACACCCATCTGGTACCAATGACAGACTGATTTGTAGGTGGAGGAACTAAGTTCCATACCTTGTGTCTTTCAAATACATTAAGTTCACTTTACATTGCTATAATTTAGTCCGCTTCTTGTAAAGCTTCCTTCACAGTTTTGGGTTCTACAAGAGAAATGAAAGCATTAAAAGCACAATGATTCTTCAACTGTGACCTTGTTTGCGTACCAGTGCTTAGGTCAGAGATTATATTGTCAGCAGGATGAGATGAGAGATATTTGAATCTCTTTCTGGGAGACCATGGTTCAGGTTCTCCATAGATCTTTTCAGGTCTTGAAGTAGTGACGTGATCATTCATCTCTTTCTGATCATCTTTGTCAAGGCTTTGATCTCTATTTTCAAGGCCTTGAGACCTATTTTCATGGTCTTGAAAATGGCTTATGTTTCCTTCTGAACCTTTCTTGAACCCAAGAGAGTTCTCAGCTTCTTCTTCTGATTCATGCTTGTTCAGATTCAGGTCTACAAAACTTTAACTCAAATAACCATCATAGCTTTCATAAAAAATAACATGAATACTTTCTTCAACCATCTTGGTTCTTTTATTATAAACTCTATAGGATTTGCTAGTAAGAGAGTAACCAAGAAATATGTGCAGCCAAAGGGTCTGAAGTATGAGATGTTTGGCTTTCTCCCATTGAAGAGTTCATACGGGGTTTTCTCCAAGATAGGCCTGATCAAGCACCTTTTCATAATGTAATTTGATGTATTCACAGCTTCTGCCCAATAATGTTTTGGCAACTTATTTTCTAGAAGCATTGTCCTTGACATGTCTTCAAGAGTCCTGTTCTTTCTTTCAACAACTCTATTTTGTTCAGGAGTTCTAGGAGCAGAGAAATTGTGAGAGATACCATGCTTAGAACCGAACAAATGAAATTATAATTGATCAAATTCTCTACCATGATCACTTCTTATTGAAGCAATGGGTAGGTTTTTCAAGTTTTGAAGTTCTCTTCAAAGCTTTGAAAATTCAGAGAGGGCTTCAGATTTTTCTTTCAGAAACATAACCCAAGTATATCTAGAATCATCATCTACAATGACTAGCATATACCTCTTACCTTTTGGAGTTGGGGTCCTCATAGGGCCACACAAATCAATGTGAAGTAGTTCAGTAGGTCTAGAGGTACTTACAAACTTTTTTGGTTTGAATGAGCTTCTGATCTGCTTACCCTAGCACAAGCTTTGCATACATCATCTTCTTTGAACTTGATAGATGGTAATCCTCTTACCAGATCCTTCGAGATTAATTTGTTCAAGGTATGCAAGGTAATATGACCAAGCTTTCTGTGCCAAACGCTTGAATCCTCTTTCAAGGCCTTTATGCACTTTAAGCTTTTACCTGTAACTTTTTTAGTCTGAAAAGTATAAACATTTTTTGATCTAGAGGCTGTGAGAATGCAATTTCGTAATTTCTCATTTTGCACCACACACTTCTCTTTATCAAAGATAACCTTGTTGCCATTATCACAAAGCTAAGATACACTAAGCAACTTAAATTTCAAACCATCAACTAGGTACACATAAAATAGAATTTTCGGAATCTGTACCAAATTTACCAATACCAAGAATGTTGCATTTTCCTTTGTCCACCAGAGTAATTGAACCTTCAGATTGCTCTTTAAATTATGAGAATAGGGATCTCTTTCCACTCATGTGTCTTGAGCAACCACTGTCCATAAACCACTTCAGTTCTTTGAGGTTGGTGACAACCTGCAAACACCAATCACTGCCTTACCCAGCTGTTAGACCAAGTGTTGAATTTGTACTCATACTCAGGATCAACCATGTTAGGTGGTCTGAACCCTTTAGGAATCCAAATCTGTCTGACTTGTCCTTTAAGTTGAAATAGAAATGTGTTCCTCATTATATGAGCGTCTCTTCTTCTGAAAGGACAAGTTACCTTCATATGACCAATCTTGTTGCAAAAATGACACTTAGGAGAAGTTTTGCTCCCAGCTTTCACAAATCTGGTATTGTTGTTTCTTGGAAATTTTGGATTGTATCCAATACCAGTTTTATAAACTGACTTTGAACATCTTCCAAGAATTATGTTTAACTTATGTTCTAAGCCTGCAAGCTTGACTTTGAATAATTCAGATTCTTGAAGTTTCTGAGCAAGAGTAGTCTTTTGTTTATCTAATTCATCAACCTGATGTTTCAGATTAACAAGGATGTTACTCATCAAAGAGTTCTCAGTGACTACTTCCTTGACTTGTTCTTTCAAGGCTTTGAAACTGGTTTTCATGGCCTTGAAATCACTGTCAGTTTTCTTTCGAGAGATTTCAAGATTCTGATTTAGATAAACAAGTTGTAAATTCTCTTTTGCTTGCTCATGAACTTTTTCTTTCAAAAGTCTGATCTCTTTCAGATAATCTTCTTCATTTAAAAGCAACGTTCTAAGATAATCCGAAAGAGCATCTTTTGGTTCTGAAATAAGACAGTTTACCATTACCTCAATGTTCTTCTCAGAACTTTCATCATGCTTGGCCATGAAGCATAGTTTGGCATGTTCTTCTTCAAATTCAGATTCGCTTGAGCTATATGAATCACTCCATGAAGCTATCATAGCTTTCTTTCTCCTATCATGGTCCTTCATTTGGAAGTTCGTGTTTTCTTGTGTGGACAGTCTCTTATCAAATGTCCTGCATTAAAACACTCAAAGAAGTTCATGACTTTGGATTTATTTTGTGAAGAAGACTTACCTTTGTAGTCCTTGGTACTGGAAGATCTGTTACTTTCTCTGTTGAACTCTTTGTTTCCAAAGTTTTTCTTCATCTTGAGATTTATGGTCAAGGCTTTGGAGATCAATGCAAAAGGATCATCATCATCATCATCATCATCATCATCTTCAGTTTCAAGGCTTTGAATTTTCTCATTCTCTTTGGCCTTGAGTGCTAAGTTCTTGACACCTTCAGGTAGCTCTCCATTAGCTTCATTCATGGATATTTCATGTGTCATGAGCTTCCCTTGTAGGTCATCAAGTTGTAGTGATGAGAGATCTTGAGCTTCTTTAATGTCTGTTGTGTTTGGTTCTCATTTGGAATTTGGAATACTTCTCAATATCTTCCTCACCTGTTATTCATTGGAAATATGTTTTCCCAAAGAATCAAGGTTGTTGACAATGTCTGTGAACCTCTTGAACATTTCTCTGATTGACTCATCTGTATTCATCTTGAACAGCTCATATTGCCTGTGATAAATGTTGATTTTTGTTTTCTTGACTTGACTAGTTCCTTCAAATTTCACCCAAGCTTGTCCCAGATTTATTTGGCAGTCTTGCAGCCTGAAATCATGTTGAATTCATATGTACTCAAAGAACAATACAAGATGCTAATAGTTATGTATTTCCTAGAATATTTCTCTAACTTAGAGAAAGAGAGTGAATCTTCAGATTTGGAAGTTTTGATCCCATCTTTCTCTGTAAAGAAAGTGCGAGGTCCATTCTGAATAATGGTCCAAATTTCTATGTCCTCGACAATAATGAACATCTTCATCATGGATTTCCAGTGAGCAAAGTTGTCTCCACAAAATAGAGGAGGTCTGTTGGAAGATCTTCCCTGTGAGAAACCACCATCACCTGCAGTACGCATGATCACCCGATGGTTAAATCTTATACACTGATACAATCTCTGATACCAATTAAAAGGGGAGTATGCAGATGAATATGCAGCTCAAATACTCTAGAAGGGGGAGGGGGGCTTGAATAGCGTATGCCAACTTTTTGCAAAACTAGAGGAGGAAAAAAGTTTTAGTTTTAGTGCAAAGGAGTTCAAGGCCTTGAACAGAAATTCAAGTCTTTGGAATGAAATACAATTTGAAATAAAACAGACAAGTCATTTTCAAGTCCTTGAAAAGAGTTTCAAACCCTTGAAAACAGACAAGTTTGAGTGCTGTAGAAACTATGAATGTGAATGAACTGTAATGCAAGAGACAAAGGACCTATGTCTCTACCTCAAGAATCTTGTCCCTGCAGGATTTTCAACTCACTTCTTATTAATCAAAAGCTAAGCCCAAGATCTCAAGCACAGAGAATTTCCTTACTCTGTTACAGCTTGTGGTTCTCCCTAACCTATCTAGTACCTGCTCTAGCTAACTAATTAACTAACTATTCTCTATTGTTTACTTTGAACAATCCTTGAGAATGATGTATAGAAGTATTAAACAATTGATCTACCAATAAAGTACAATACAGAAGATCACCAGAGTAGAAAACTGCAGTGAAGAACGCAGTAAACTTCTGTGTGTTGGATTGTGAGTGTGATGAACTTCTTTGATGCTTGTCAATCCAGAATTGGGTCTCTCTTTCTGCCCGTTGAGTCGTTTTTTTTTTTCGCTTGAAATTGGGCTCTATTTATACTGTTTGAAGCTCTTCAAATCTTCTCATATTTTCAGCAACAACTTCCTGTATTTTAGGCAACAGCTTTTACTCTCTTCAACAGCCTTCTCCAACGGAAGTTGATCACAATCTTCAGTGATTTTGATGTGATCTTGTCTTCGAACAGATTGATAAGCTTTCATGAGTCTCTGATCGATCACAGGATCATCTTTAATAAGTGATTTCCTCTCCTGCAAAATCCAGTTAAGGAAACAAATCATGCAAATATGGGAAGTAAAATTTCCCTGCAAAACTGAGTCAAAACCATGGATTAAAACATGTTAGATATATCAAAACAGTTTGTATTCCATCATAAAATGATAACACATTAAGTACAGGGGTGAGAGGGATGGTATTAAATCAAAAGAGTTTAGAAAAACTCCCCCTCAGAACGTGTATGTAGATTAGACAGTTTCAAGGCTTTGAATCCTGGTTCTTGGCCTTGAAATAGCTCTGCTATTTCAATCCTGTAAAACCTGAATCAAGGCTTTGAAAACTTGTTCAAGGCCTTGAAATCCCTAAGTATTTCAAGTCCATGAAACCTGTGACCTTACAAGTTTAAAATTGACATAAACGTAACACATAAACCATGTTATGCTCTACGACCTGTGGCCCTTATACCACTGTAGGGTTTTGATACGGATTCGCAGCGGAATTACCAAGAATAAAAATCCGTTCAAGGCCCTTAAATGATCACAAGTCTATAATTCATAAAGATGGTAAAGGATGAGAACATCAAGTACCTTAGTTTGTCTCCTTGATGACTTCACGCGAAATAGTGTCCACGTCTCTATGAAAAGTCCACTCCAAGGATTAATCTCGAATCCTCCAAACCTTTATCCTAGCTAGGGAAGGAGGAGGAAGAAGAATATCACGCAAAACTAGACCAAAAGAGACCTTGTCTCTTTGGCCGACGGCGAGGAGAGGCGGACAGGGTCGGGTTCGGCCCTTGTTGTCTTTCTCCTTGCTTTGTTCTCTCTCTCTTTTGTGTGATAATAATTATGACACAACTTCTGAGAAAATAAACTAGGAGTATTCTTTATATAGTCTAACAGCTCCTTGATAACTACATATAAGCCCACCTACTAATCATGTCCTTACATAGATTAGTCTACCTTGCATATTAGTCCTACTAAGTTTTCAGGTAGTTGCGTATTGATCCTTCAATTTAATTAATCATGTTAGTTATTTCCCAAGTCCGGTTAAATCCATAGGGAGTATGACCCCAGAGGTTTCTACTTAGTTGGTCTAACATAGAGTGGCCCCTAGCAAGGTATCTATGCAACCCAACTAATAGAAATAGTCAGTAATCTGACAAACCTTGTGATCAATATTACCGCATTGTATTATCCATTTGTCTCCATATCCGAATTGGAAACGAGACATATAAGTCATACTCGTATATCCAATCCATAGTTTCTCGATCTTCAGAATAGTCTTATCCATGCTAGAAAAACATTAGTATCCTAGATTGATTTATCTGAGTCTGGACAGACATTCTTTAAGAACTACCCCTCGAGTGGCCGCGGATATTTTCTCCAGTTATGTGGGATGGAAAAATCCTCTTTACATCACTACCATCTCTAATCTTGCTTCCAATCATGCCCGATAACTACCTTTATAATTACCCATTTAAGGCGCAATGTTTGATAATATCAACGCATGATATTTCACAACTAGAGTATCTAGTGACTTCAAGCCTAAGGACTACAATACCATTGTCTCCAAGAGAAGCACTTTTGACTTTACAGAACTTGTATGTATCCTTCTCGTTGTGGGTCAATCCAGTATGCAACACTACTAGAAAAAGTGTAAAGTGTTATATACGACAGTTTTTTTTAAGAAGGAAATATAAACCGTAGTATATAAACACAAAAGCAACGGTACTCCAAATCTGTAGTAAAAACTTTATTGACCCGACAGATTTTAAAAGAAATGTAGTTTATTTCATTTAATATATCAGATTATTAAGAACCTAGAGAATACATAGGTTTAACCTACGGTTTATTTGTATACCGTAGGTAAAAGATATTTTTAATAGAAATAAAAAAAATCGCATTAACATACGCGATCAGACGGTATCTATTTCATTCATTTCTCTAGGGCTCTGGTTTGGTCGATCGGGCGGCACACTGCGCGGAGAGTCAATCAAACGGCCGGCTTGTTCTCAGTCACCGGCCAAGCGGCTGGTTTCTTCTCAGTCACCAGTCAAGCGGCCGGCTTCTTCTCTGTAACCTGTAGCGGTCCTATCAGTCTTCGTGGGTGGCATCGCAGGACTTCGTCGGAGGCGAGTACTGAATCTACAGGTATGTTGTTGCTTGGATCGTCTGCCTTATTTTTCCTTATTCTGCCCTCTTCTTATTCTTTCTCTTCTTCAATTGTCTTCTGTATTATCATTTTGTGATGTCAACTGTGGGTATTAGAATCGTCTATTGCCAATTTCTGCAATTGGTTTTGTATCGGAATGAATGGGAGTTTATATCAATAGCACTTGATTTGTCGATTGTGAGGATACGATTTTTTTAGGGAAAACTGTGTTTAGTACTCAATTACTATACAAACCCTAGGCGATTGAATTGTGCAGGTATAACTAGTTTGGGAGTAAAATTGATGGAGAATGTTAGAGATATTGAAGTTTGGTTCGTATTTAGGGTTCATGGGGTTTATGCTGGTTGTGCAGGTTGTTGGCTTTTAACTGGGGGATTGGTTGGAGACCTCAAAGTTTCATTGGAGTTGAATTTCTATTGCACAAACTTTGTGCCAACTTTGCTAGTGACGGGTAAGCAAAGTAAAAAGGGAACTACATGGGCTATAAACTGAACGATGACAAGTACATCCTAGCTGAGAACCGAAACCAAATAAGCTTTAAAAGAAAAAATGATGCAGACTTTGTTAGGTTTCATTAGGTAGCCTATAACCATAGTTTTAAAAACCGGACAACATGCAGGATTGTTAGTGATGCTTGACTATAAATTAATAATACCTATTTTTTCTTTTGTAATAGATCAGTGATGATGCTTGACTATAAATATTACCTAACTTTTCTTTTGTAATATATCAGTGATGATGCTTGACTACAAATATTACCTAACTTTTCTTTTGTAATAGATTAGTGATGCTTGACTTGACTTGATTGATGCTTGACGACATGGTAACTTGTCATAGATTAGTGTAATATTAAAATAATATTTTAAGACACTTATTTTCTCTGAATGGTTAAATATCGTGTTATTTATCGTTCATATTCTCATTTGAATATCATTGAATATGTGTGATTTGGCTTATATAGGATTAACAAATAAATATGGATAAGAGTTGGATTCAGTCAGACAAATTTTCTTTAGCTCCTTTCTTAAGAGGTCTCTTAGAGTTCTTAGATTTGATTTCGCTCATAACAACGGTGGGACTAATATAACTTGTCCGTGCAAGAAGTGTTTGAACCGTTACTATGGAGAATGAAACTCGGTTTTGAAGCATGTCATATGCGATGGATTTGACAATGGCTACGTAGTCTTGACAAATCATGGGGAGTCCCTCGATGGTACGAATGTTAGTGTACATGAGGGATATAACATACGATATGGTTAATATGGTTTACGATGGATTTGGGGTTCCAACTGATGAAAACACAACCATTGGGCCAAACGAGGAGACTCGAGAGTTCTATAACTTATTGGACGATGCAGAGAGAGAGTTGTATCCTGGTTGAAAGAGGTTCACCACTCTTTCTTTCCTTGTTCGCTTGCTACATTTCAAAGTACTGCACGGATGAGTGATACATCGTTTAATAAATTGTTAACTTTGTTGAAAGAAGCATTCCCTGATGTTGAAACATTACAAGAGTCATATTATAAGGCTAAAAAGTTTAGAGAGTCATTGGGATTTAACTGTGTGAATATTGATGCTTGACCTAATGACTGTATGTTATATGGGAAGGAGAAAGAGAACCTTGATGCTTGTGATATTTGTAAAACAATAAGATATAAGGATGAAGGAGGTGAGGGTGTTGATGGAAATCAGAAGAGAAGACGCATTCTAAAAAAGCAGATGCGGTATTTTCCTTTGAAACCAAGGATTTCGGAGGTTGTTCATGTCCTCGAAAACTACTTCCCTAATCCGGTGGCTTTCAGAAGAACGAGAAGATGATGGGATACAAAGGCACATCAGATTATGTAGCTTGGAAGAGCTTTAACCAGAAAAATCCTGATTTTTATGGTGACCGTCGCAATGTTAGACTTGGTTTAGCAACGGATGGTTTCAATCCATATAGAACCATAACTATCCCTCACAGCACATGGCCCGTTGTGTTGGTTATCTACCGTGGTTATGCATGAAACAGTCATCTTTTTAACTGTCAATGCTGATTGATGGGCCTAAGGAACCTGGAAATGATCTGGATGTGTACTTTCAACCGTTAATAGATGTGTTGAAAGAATTATGGGATGAAGGTATTCATACGTATGATAGAGAGAGTAATGAAATGTTCCAACTACGGGCATCCCTTATGTGGACAATTAATGACTTTCCAGCATATGCAAACCTATCAAGGTGGAGCACGAGGGGTAAATATGCGTGTCATGTATGTAACAAAGAAACTGATTATCTCTGGTTGACAAATGGTCATAAATTTTTCTATGCGTGTCATCGACGTTTACTCCCCCAAAGCCATAGGCTCCGAAAAGATGCGAGTAACTTTTATGACAAAGTCGAGGACCGTCCTAGGCCGCCTAAGCTATCTGGTGAGGATATTCTTAAACAGATTGATGACATTCAGAATATTTTTTGAACCACAAGGACAATCACTTAAAAGAAAGAGATCAAATAGTGACTCAACTCGTGATTCTGATGTCGCTGAGAGAAACTCTTTTTATAACTGGATGAAAAGGAGCATTCTTTTAATTTACCTTATTGGAAGGATAATTTGATTTGCCACAACCTTGATTTCATGCATATTGAGAAGAATGTCAGTGAAAGTATACTTAACACGCTATTGGATGTAAGTAACAAAAGTAAAGATGACATTCGTGCTCGTCGTGACCTTAAGGAGTTTGGAATCAGAAAGTCGCTTCATCATGTGCCATGTGGCAATAGCAGATATGAATTACCCCCTACAGCATTTACAATGACTAAAGATGAGAAAACAGCTTTCTGCAAGGTACTGAAGAATGTTAAAAGTTCCGGACAACCATTTTTCTATTATTTCGAAATGTGTCAATGTGAAGGAGAGAACAAACAAAGGCCTAAAGGGCCATTATTTTCATGTACTGATGCAACAATTACTGCCTATAGCCTTGAGGAAGGTCTTGCCTAAGAATGTAGCAAAGTCTTTAATTGAGTTGTGGTTGTTCTTTAGGAGACTATGTTAAAAGGTGATGGATGTACCTGAAATTGAGCGTATGCAAGAACAAACAGAGTTGAATCATTTCCAGCTTGAAAAGATATTTCCACCCTCTTTATTTGATATAATGCTGCATTTGCCAATCATTTGGCAGAGGAGTCAAGAATTTCCGGGCCGATTTGCTTTCGGTGGATGTACCCCGTTGAGAGGTACTGATTTATGAATTATAGTTTTGTAATTTTCAATTTGTCGACTCATTAATTTTTAATAATGTGATGGAATTATATAGGTACCTACTAAATTTGAATTAATATGTACGACAAAGGAATTTTCCCGAAGGATCTATTGCTCAAGGGTATTTGACAGAACAGTGTGTTACATTTTGTAGTTGTTACCTCGATGATGATGTTGAGACAAAAGTAACACGACCGTAAAGGTACAACGAGGGTGGTAACAGTGAAGCAGACATATTTAGATTAAGTAACATTTAGTATGAGCAAGCTCATCGATATGTCTTAGCCAACACTAATTCTATCATACCATTCAAGCAGTAAGATAAATGCAAACCACAAATATTTGAATTTTATATTAATTAATACATCAACTTACTTTGTTATACTCTGGCTATTTGAACATGTAGGATCGACATTGACCATTTGAGGAATATGAATCGTCGGATTCGTTCGCACCAGCTCAAAACAAAACATAATGCTGAGTTTCCAAATTGGCTACGGAATTATGTAAGTCATCGTGGTAGGATATGTTGTATCTGAATCGTAAGATATAAACAAGTTATTCTCTTTATAATAAATATTTATATATTAACCCAGGTAGAACAATCAAATGATCCAACAATTCTAGAAGAAGTTCAAGTTATAAGTAAAGTACCGGACAAGTGGGCTACAAGATATTTGAAAGGCTATACAATAAATGGATTGAAATTCCATATTGAATCATATGGTGCTATATTGAAAAGTCAAAACAAAGGAGTGACGGTAAGGGCGTCAACTGAGAGTTATGCTTCAGACAAAGATAATCGGCCAGCCACTGGAAATTTGAAGTACTACGGAAAATTGAAGGAAGTTATTAAAATTGACTTACTCCATGGATGTCTTTTTTTTTTGGCAAACATGTCAAATTTGACATGTTTAAGTGCATATGGGTGGACGGCGAGCACGGTGTGAAAGAAGATGAATATAAATTCACGATGGTTAACTTCAATCGTATCATGTATAAAAACAATGATATATTAGCAGAACCGTATATTTTTTCATCCCAAGCAGAGCAAGCTTGGTACGTGGAGGATGTGGTAGAGCCGGCCTGGAGCGTAGTGGTGAATATGACTCCAATAGACTTCTATGATATGCATGCAAAGGATGCATCAACAACTCTGCTAACTTGTCCACAAGCTGAACCATTTCAAAATCAAATTATGGATGACGATGAAGCAAATGTTAATAATGATACATGATGGATGGGATAAAGTACCAGTGGAGTCATAGTTGTTGATGATGGTAATGAAAAGGTTCCTACTACAGTGGAAGGTGACATGGATGATGATGACGAGGACATGTATATAAGTGGTGGCGAAGATGGAACAAAATTAGATGACGAAGAAGGCGCAGAATCAGATTACGAAGATGGCTCAGAATCAGATGACGAAGAAGATGCAAATACAGAATATGATAGCGATTACATTTTGCCATTTTTTTTAGAATATCAGGATTTTTTTAATTATGGTTATTGGAATTCTACAGTTTCTTTATTTGCGTTTGAGTCTCGAACAGATATCCCAATAAACTCACTGCTATGAAACTATTTTTTGAGAATATTACTGTGAAACTCTGATTGCTTCAATGTTTGCTTATTTAATTATATATGCAATTGAAAATCATGTTATTCCGTATTTATGGTTTTCATATTATGCAAATACAGAATATGATAACTCAGTTGCTTTTTTGTAAGAATTTGTAACTTAGTTGTTTTGTAAGATTCCAGTGAAATCCTCTTCTACTCCCTGTTTTGTTTAATCTTTAACCTTGAAACTTAATGTATGAACTTTCAATAAATAGTGGATGGACTCCTTTCAATAAAAGTTTATTGCTACTTCGACACTGTTGCTAGTAATTAGTGAAAGTAATCTAATGCATTCATTTCTAACAGGTTATCATGGTGGTTAAAAGAACTGCAAAGTGGCCTTGCCTAAATTTTCTAATGGATGTACCACCACCTAAGCGTCTTTCTCCAACTCGGCCAGAAAATACCCTGCCTGAACACCAGCCAAATGCCTTTTTTTCCCACTATCTACTTAACTGGATGCTCTTAGTTGGGAGTAGGAAGTGAGTTACTCTTAAATTTAGCCATGGAGACCAAACTGTTTCCACCCTTTTCATTCCACTCTTCAGGAACAGAGGTATAGTCATAGACATGTTTTCAGGGACTTACTCCATGACTAAGTAGAGAAAAAGCTCATCTTCACTCGTTGTCGAAAACAAACAATGCAGTTCACGGTTACTGTATGTCTAAAGTTTTATGTATTCTTAGATATAAAATGTTGTATATTTGCAACTGCCTAATTTCGGGTGTTAATTTTCGCTTCCAACAGGCCAATACAGATGGAGATGTATCAGAAGACTACAAGGAGATTTGCTTCAAAACTATGGACGAAATTTGGAGAGATTGGAAGGCAACAGTAAAAATAAATCATTACTCACGTCATGAAACTGACGAGGAGCGTCTAACTGATTGTCCGGATAGAGTTCTTCCCGAACAATGGCCAGCATTAGTTGAATGGTTTGGTGATGAGAAAGCGAAGGTGAAGTTTTGCATATCATGTCAACATGTAATATATGTCCACATAGACTGATATTCCACTATTTTATGATATATGAGAAGAGTGAGACCAATAAGCAAAATATACAAAAATCAGTTGATCCCCCAAGAAGTGGCAGGACACAAATTTCAACAAATTGAGCAAGAGGTATTACTTCGTTTTGTTTTTATTTATTTGAGACCCTTCTATATCAATATTTCTCTACTGATAAATATTGTTGTACTAACGATGCAGTTAAAGGAAAAGGGATTGCCACATCATCGTCCGGCAATTTATTTGAGGACACGGGAGGATGAGAACGGAAACCTAAAGATCCTGCTGCGGCTCCTTATCTGGTGAAATACTAAAATATGTTATTTAGTAGTGTTTAGTTATATAAAATTCGTATGCGAACTATAGGTGTAATATATGTTCAATTATTTCAGGCGACGTTGAGGTAACATCTGAAGATTGGCACACCAGAGGAAGAACAAAACCTAGAGGTTCGTGAGCATCATTTTGTTGAAACATTTGGGCCATACAATCACGGTCGTGTGCGATGTATGGGTTCTGGCCTACGTCCTACAAAGGTGCTCGACTCCTCGTTAATCCGCTCCAACAAACAAGTGGCTGACTTGCAGGTAAAAGTAGCTCAATTAGAAGCTGAAAACGCAGAGAGGCAAGCTCTGGAGGATGCTCGTGAAGCTGAAATGCAGAAGATATTTAAAACATGGGAAGATCAGATGAAACATCTTGCAGGTGTAGTATGTTCCCTGACTGGAACAACATTGGATGCATTGGCCATGCCATCTTTTGCACCACAAGTTGTGTCGTTATCTACTCCTTCGGAACCTACTGCCAGGCCTACGCACCCGACACTGGGTGGAAAATCCAATCGACCTGCACGGCCTACCAACTTTAATCCTCCCGCACAAGTGGCTCAGCTGAATATACCGCCCACAACTGCTACCTCAGAGAGCCATGCCTCATCTTCATGTCGCGTGCGACATGATAACTTTCAGGTAACTTTTGATTATTAATTTTTAAGATCATATGTATTTCATTATAGGACTGAACTGAATTTAGTTGTTGTTGACATATGATTGGTTTCTTTTGGAAAGGTTAGAGTAGGCGATATGGTAGATCAAATCTCAATAGACAAGCCACGAACCGTTGCAGCACGTGGTCTCGTTTTGTCGATGAACCCCAATAAGATAGTACAGGGAGCTGCATTGGGCCTAGAATTATGTGAGGTGCAAATCTCTCAGGCCGTGAAGTCAAATTTTCTTATGTTCCGACAAACTGGGAAGGAAACAAATTTGAAGAACATGACAAGAAAATTTGTTGCGTGGTTTGTAACAAATGTATGTGAAACTTTATTAATTCTACGTAATTTGAGTTAATGATTTGTTTCACCTTTGCAGGTCAAACGCGTCACTACAAACAAGAAAAAGTAACGTACGGCTGATAATGAAGGTAAGAAATTAATGTTGATTTACATTTGATATACTGCGTGTAGTTTGTTTCAGTAAATTAACAAGTACCCTCTAAAATATAAAATATAGTTAATGATATACTACTGTTAGAAAAATTAGTTCATTTGGGCGAATTTGGTATATATATATAGTTCATACGGAAAGCATAGAAGATAGCAAATTATACAGTGAGTAGTTAGTCAAAACCCCTCATTTTACAGTCAGTTCTTCAGAGAACATTTAATGAGGCAAGAATGTTTTTCAAATGCTAAGAACTGTTTACCTAGGATAAAATATGGCTGCCACGAAAGCTTGTTGCTTGCTTTCTTTCCCTTCCTGAACCTATTTTCTGCAGCTTCCTGAACCTATTTTCTTTGGCTTCCTGAATCTAGTTTATAAGTAAGGACTTAAAAACTAGTTAGAAGGGGAGAAGAAAATGCATTGGACCTCCAATCCACTTTGCAACGAATGTACTACAGTCATTGAATCATGCCCAGATCGCATTTAAACAAAGTTTCGATTCTCAAGTGTTAAGCTTTTCCGGCTTGTTTTTACACCCTGAAAACATTGTTTTATCTCTCTCGAATGTCAACCAAATTGAGCGTGTTTTCTCTCAATTTGAAAATCTGATCTGTTTGTCAACAACTTGAATGTTTTAAATTTATTGTAATTCGGCCTCTAAACTGTCCGAAATCTTGATCAAAGTATGGGTGTTTTGTTGTTCTTGAGGTCATGTTCTTTACCTGTGCCTGTTCTCCCAACTATGAGACCCGGTAGGTTTCTCCTTAATTAATGGTTTAACGCGATTGGAAAGTGGATTGGAGGTACGTATTGGCCGGACGTTTTAGGTGGTCGTCTGCCGATACTGTTGCAGTACTAGTGACTGGTGCAAACAGAGGGATTAATTGGTTTTGAGAATGCTCGCCAACTTGCAACACATGGCTTGACAGTTATTCTGACCTCCAAAGATGTTGTGGCTGGTAAAGAAGCAGCAAAAGTTTGAGAAGAGGGAAGTTTGAGGGTGCTTTTCCATCAGTTGGATGTTGTGAACACTTCATCCATTGAGGGATTCACCGAGTGGCGAAAACAAATTTATGTGGTGTGCATATACTGGTATAGTTCATGCTCTCGTAATTATGATTTCCATTTCCCCCAAATATAAAACGTCATTAATTTAAAAACTGTTGAAAGATCCCAACACATAATGAAGTCAAATATTACTGGGAGTCGGAAATGGTTCTGCAGTACTTTAGCATCAGTTAGATGCGAATTGCTATGTGATGAAACTAGTTAGAAGTGGTTTGAAATTTGAATAGAACACATCCAAAAACTGAGACATTTTAGTATACCACTCTAATTCGCAAAACTTTTTGGTGTTCCCAGTTAGCTAAATTTGATAGATTTCTGCTTTAGATCTATTGGTATCTGGGTTGTGCATTGATAGTGTTGATGTTGTATGCAGGATGTGGATAATGCTCAAAATTGCTGCTGCTGTAATCCTTCTTGCCGTATATTTTTGCTGATTTTGCTATTTCGACGAACACTGTTTTGTAGTACTTTAACTTCAAATTTCCCATATCCAGTCTTGTGGCTGATGTTTAATGCTAGAATTTGAAGGTTTAGTGTTCATACTGGTTATTAGATAGATGAATTGTTTAAGGATTTAGAATTTTTTCATTACAGGTCCAGGTATATATAACTGGGCATTAGGTTACAAGAACAAAGAAACCATTTACGGCGGTTCTATTCCGCCAATTTTATCATTTTCGATGGTAAAACACTAAATATGTCCTTACAAATTTACCGTCCTTTATAATTTTCCCGGTGGTAAATTATACTGCCGTAATTACATTCCCTACGGTTCTACTGTCGGTATAAATAATAACGACGGTAGCTGAAAACAGTAGTATTTGTTTAAATCTAGGGCAAATTAACCGCCACTTATTTAAAAATCCGACGGAAAACAAACTGTCGTTTATATTCTAATAAGACGGTTCAATAAATATTGTAGGGTATATGATTAAAAAGACGGAAAATAAAAATCGTCGTTTATAGTCTTTTTTTACGGTAAAATCCGTCGTTTATGAATAAACGACGCCTTTCTTAATGATGGTACATATAACCGTCGTATATGTTATAAACTACGGTTCTCTTCATATTCCCTACGGTTATATACCGTTGTTTTTTACAATTTTTCCAGTAGTGCCATTACCCATAATGCATACCCATGTGCTAGACTTGATATCTCCATATCAAACTACTCACATACTAGTCTATAGTTTATCGTCATGTTAATCAATTTAATGGACTAGGGATATTCAAGATAAACAACACATATGTAATCTAAGGACTTCATTATATTAAATATCTCCAAAAATAATACAATGATTATTATAGCCAAAAACAATGTTCATACTAAATAAGATTTCCTCTTGGGCATCTACTCCAACAAGAACAATAATGATAAACTGGGAATTCCTCTTAATGAATAGAGAAGTATATGCTGCACTAGTAAGAAACCCTTGTAGATGCAAAAACTGACCAAGTTTGTCATACCAAGCTCTGGGAGCTTGTTTTAAACCATACAATTTTAAACCAAGTTGGATAAACTTTTAGTTGCTCCTAGAACCCCACGTCAGAATGTCACACGGTGCTCTACACCATTCATTAACTAACATCTATGGTATACAAAATTCAATGTGCTCTTCACAACTTTTTGCAGCGGCTATGGAAAACGTACGTTCATCGATCAGCACTCTTCACGACTTGGCTGTTGGGCCACGAACACCTCCACACAACGACACAACTAGCTAGAAGGGGTATGAATATCAAATGATCATTTGTTTTTGCGATGCAAAGCGATCGCCGTTATATGGGAATCCATTCTTGGTCTGGACTCAAGGCATTTGCAGTATGGTGATATGTGAAAAGGGTTGGAGGATTCTTTGAATTTACTAAGCGATGAAAAACGAAAGTTGTTATTGATTACGATATGGGTTTGCTGGCGAAGTCGAAACCTTGGAGTTTTTGAGGGAGTTCATACTTCAACTGAATCCATGATTGCACGATTTTTCAAATACAAAGATGAATTTGTCATGGGATGGCTGAACCAGCCAACTCATGGTATGTTGCAACGACAACAACCGGTTTCGAATTGGCCAAGTGCTGAAATCGTGTGGGAACCGCCGATGGTTGGTTGGGCTAAGTTAAATAGGGGTGGGGCGTGTAAAAAGGGAGAGATGACGGCTATTGAGGTATTTATAAGAGATCATCAAGGAGACCAAACTCCAACCATGGCTTCACCGAATTTTAATATAGTTGACCCAAGAGTTGCAGAGGCGCTAGCGGTACGAGAAGCTTTAACATTGGCGTGTCGGTTAAATTTAATGTGTGTTGAGATTCAGACAGACCTACAATGCATTCCATGCTACATCTCTCAGTAGCCCTCCATCATGTTTTCAGATGATCGCTCAGTATTCCAATCGATTGTGTTAGATTGCAAACTATTTTTGCAACGTTTCAACGAAACTAAATGTAGCTGGTGTCTAAGGACGGTAAATTCTCAGGCTCATCCATTAGCAAAGTTTGGTCTTAGTCTAGAAGTTCCGAAAGTCTGGATTGGTGTATTACCTGATTGGGCTATGGACTGTAACATGAGTCTCCCTTTTTAATGAAATTTCCATATTTTCAACAAAAACAGATTTAGTGAAAATTTTGGTAAGCCATGACTTCCTTTTATAGTAATGAAGACACAAGTTCATAATTTCACAAACTTCAACTATTCATATTTTAAATTAGGTGAAATTTTCATTTATTTTTTGAGGAAACAATTTCATTTATTTTCTACTATAATAGTTAAAAAATATTCGAAACATTACATGGACAGAAGGACTAGGGATTTAAACTTGAATAGTTAGTTTAAATTTTAATTCAAATTTCAACATTGACAACTATTTATGTAAATAAGTTATTTTATTGAAGATAATTTTGAAAATTATCGAAATTATAGAAACCCTGCACTTTTTGTTTGGGAGACTCCTCCACTTCGAGAGAGAATGAAAGATATACTCAACATGTCAGTTATTCACATATTGAAATGAAAATTGACATATTTAAGACAAATAATGTACTTAAATTACACTTAAACACACTCAAAAAAACCCATAACATGTAATTGGAATCAAGAACAAAGAATACCCCAAATATGATAACACGAATCAATTGCAGAATGACGGAAGCCCCATATACAAATAACCTAATCGATGAATTATAAATCAAATTAGTGACATTTCCTACTCGAGTATTGAGGCAAAGTTGGGATTCGATTTTGATTCTTCGACGATGTTCCTAGAAATTCCGATCGATGAAAAACGAACCCCCGTAAGGGTTCCAGATCTAAATTTCTCGTCTCTCCCTCTCTCATTTGATTGACCTCTCACCGCAGAACAATAGGTTCGTGGTTATGGCATGCGGCGGACCACAAATGTGTTATCAGTCACTTGTTATTCCTAAATCATTATGATTAAAGTAAACATGAATAGTGATCAACATGCCATATGAATACATACCCAATGTATTTAATTATGAATAGGCGACTTACCCATTCGGTGAATTTTGCACTGAACGTTCCCCAAATGGGTACTATACTATCGGGTGGGGTGAATCCTATAATAGACTCATGTTGGCATTCCAGACTTCCTTCTCCTTTCAGGGCCTATCCAAAAGAGAATTTAATACTTCTTGGTCGTGAATATTTGAAGTTCGCTACATAGTTTTTTGATTTAAGATTTCATTTCTTCCATATTTCAGCAGTAGCATATTTTTCCATGGAGCTAAGGTCCAAAATATGGAAGAAAGAAGTGTTTCCATGCCTCTCCCACCTAGTGAATTATGTTCCACTTAATCCCTGTTTCACGGATATAAACATGACCTATATATACTAATATAAAAGTTCAACACCGAGTTTGGTGAAATAAAAAAGTGAAGCTCGTCACATTCCAATTTTGTACAAATTTATAGACTCTAAAAGACAATTAGCTGAAGGTTATTTCTATCATTACAGAAATGAATTATACTACTCCACAATCACTCAAAAACACCCACAACTCCACACACTCCTCACTTACACAACTACCTAAGATTCCCACCCCACTCATTCACGTTCCTCACCCCACAAGGCAATAACTCAATCTCATAAATTTCAACTTCAACTTATTTTTCAAATCAATTTTACAACAGAAAAAAATATAGAAAAAAATTGTACCAGTTTGCAGTAGGGATTTTTAATGAAATTCATTGCTACTAAACTCGAAGGTGATTGAATTATTCTATTGATCTTTTCACGAATAGAAAGTTGATGTTTGAAAGATGAAAGTTTAGGAATGAATTTTTATTTTTCCTCAATGCTTTTACTTTTGAATGTCATTTTTTTACTGTTGTTTTAGACTTTACTTTAATCGCGTATTATACTTTCATATGAAAAATAAAGTTTAAATATCTCGGGGAAAACGATTATGTCACAAACAAAAATTCCAGACGCATAGCGTGTGCATCAATAGCTAGTGTATCTAAATATGAATGTGCATGAGGAACGTCACACAATTCTTGAATTAATATTATTCTCTATTAAACATAAGTTTTCTTTTAGACTCAAGCTATTGTTATGGAAAAGGCGTATTCATTTTTCTTATTAGGTGATGAAAAGAATATCATTAATTTGAAAGAAATAAGTTGGGAAGTGAACATTATATAACATGTGGATACATAACTTAGTGTTATGACTTAATTGGAGTAATAATGCAGCTTGTTTTTTTTATTTTTTATAGCGAGAAAATGAGAACATTATACTAGGAAATAGTTCTTGGTACAAACTGATAGGTCTAACCAAGAAACTAACCATCAAACTAAAAACCGTCTAGGAGCAAAGCAACAAACAACGTTTTAACGACAGCCAGCAAGTCAAAGATTAAACATCAAACTGCAAATTTGAACATTTTAGAACTCGACCCTGATGGATTTCCATCAACTTCAAACAGCTTCCAACATCTTAGGCAGAGCTCACTTTGCTTGGCCTGATCTCTCCTCTAAAACTTGTAGAGTGCTTACTCAATAGGATCCACTTTCTTCCCATCCACAAGAATGAAACATGCAAATTGTTGAGCTTGATCTCAAGAAGCTTGAAGAGCAGCAATCCTCCTTTTCTCTTCCTCGCCAGCTTTACCCGCAAGAAACCTATACAGAGCCGCTTCATTTGAGCTATACTTCTTCTTCACCGAACCGTTATTTACCATTGGAGCCTTGCCTTTAACAACACTAGAAGCTGTTGGTTTCCTTCGCTTCCTTGGAGATTTTTAGGAATCCGAATGAGAATCCAAGGAAACACCTCGAGCTTTTGGCTTCCTTTTTTCTTCCAGTACGACTATTGCTGCATGTCATGAAATTTATTAGGAGGGGAAAATGAATTACTTATATGAGTATTGAATCTCATAATTTCATGGTAATAAGTATCAATCAAAGGAGTTGTGCTGTTGAACATCACTCCATTTCTGGTCTTTCAAATGATCCAGCAAGTAGCAATCCATCAACTTCCCAATAAAGGAGACCTTTTTGCTATCTTAATCCAACTTTTGATCCATTCCGCAAAATTAGAATGATTATATAAAATGTTTAATTGAATTTTGTGAAAAAGATTTTTGGAGAAGTGATAGTGGACAAGAAGGTGATCAATAGTTTCTTGAGAAGAATGACAAAGAACACATTCATTATTGCAGTTAAAACCTCAGGAAGAAATGAAATCTCTCGTAGGGATAGCCTGATGAGCTAATTGCCAGATAATTGTTTTTAGCTATAACAAAAAATTTAGTTTTCAAAGATGATTCCAAGGAATATTGAGGGTATTAAAATTAAAATATCTGCTTGTTTGGTTGAAATTAGGAATATGAAGTGAAGTGGAAATAAAATTGTAAAGGGATTTAACGATAAAATAATTGTCTGATGAGGGTAACCATTAGGGTTAAGGTTAACGATAAAATTTAAAGAGTTATTTAAAGGGGTGTTGAGGATTTTTGATCAGCTGACCATGGGGGAAAATAATTATTAATTAAGGTCTCATTCCAAACAACCCCTCCTCCATCATAAGGAGTAGTCAGATCCTTTACCCACTTCAAATTGAAGTTTCCATGGAAAAACTGCTTGATTGAGTTTCCGGGAACGTCCTTAAGACAAGGGTGTTTAAAAATGGAGATGCTTGATAAATCTGTACAGATTTATATTTCTTCTACATGTTTTCTACATATTTCTTCTACATGTTTCTCGCGTTAATTTGAGCTTTAATTGTCACGTTTGATTGTGCGGGTGTGTTTTATGTTGTTTTGACAGGAAGCGGAACTTGCGAGATCGAAAGGAAAGGAGAACGAACTTCGGAAAAAGATGAAGCTTGGCTTGGCGACGAAAGACTACCGTAGCGACTAAGGATGCCTAGACCCTCTAAGCTAAAGGACGTGCCCGAGTCTTGGAGTGATTATGGTGGATGTTTGGGGACCCCTTAGTGAACTTGTGCGTATGATCATTCTATCTCAAATTTCTTGCTATTGGTTGTGAAATTTCGAAAGAGACTTGTGAGAGCTTGATGATTTTGGTTAGTGATAGCGAGATTGCCCAATCTCTAAGAAAAAGAAAAAAAAAAAATTGTGTTGTTTCAATTTTTGCATTGTTTAATAATCGAGTTGCATTGTATAGAGCATGTAGATTGCATAGTCGTGTGTGTGCGTCGTTTGTTTCACATGGCTAGTAAAGTTGTATCCAAAATGGTGGATTGAAGGATCATAGTGTGAGGAATACTGTTTTTTATTTTGCTCGGGGACGCGCAAAAAGGTAGTGTGGGGGAATTTGATAACTCTGTAAAGAGTTATATTTCTTCTACGTGTTTTCTATCGTTTTGCGTGCATTTCGGGTAAATATTATGATTTTTGTACTGAGAATGCGAGGATTTTGTGTAGTTGAGCTATATGTGCGTAATTGATAGTTCGGGCGGTTCTCGCGTTAATTGAGCTTTAATTGTCACGTTTGATCGCGCGGGTGTGTTTTATGTTGTTTTGACAGGAAACAGAACTTGCGAGATCGAAAGGAAAGGATAACGAACTTCGGAACAAGATGAAGCTCGAAAGATTGGCCAATGAAAGGGAAATTAATGCAATTACAAGAAGGTCAGAAAATGCACTTGGTTCCCTCATAAACATCACCACTCTGCCTATCTTCTTCACCAAACAAACCTTCTCCTTCATAGCCTATGCCCATTCCACCTAGAACACCCAACACACCTGCTACTACCTCCAAAATTACCACAACTAATTCACCCAAACTACTTGTTCCTAACCACCATGACCAAAACAACCAGTTAGCAAACCACTGCCATCTCCTAGACCAAATACACACCTGAAGCTAATTAACCACCTGCTTGACCATAACCATTCTCAAACAGACCCCATCCAAACCAAACAAAAACCATAAACAACCTGCATCTTCACCATTAAACCGTCTAAAACCAACCAACACCATCACCTCCTAAACCTCCTTAACATCAGTACCTTCATCACCAATCTCCACCATCTCAATGCTACACCACAGCCATCACCAATTCGACCACAACCTAGCTAATACACACCATCATCTTCACCGCCAAAACACCCTTCTCCATTACCTACCACCTACTTCACCACCAGAACTCCATTCTCCACGTGACTTCACCATAACACCAATCAACATAACACACCACAGTTAATCACCGTTAGCCAACCAAATCATCTTCCTCCGACTCTGCCAATTCCTATAACCTGCAACTACAAACACCACCCATCCACCATCCCAATTCACCATTACCACTGTTGGAGACAATACTAAACTGACCCCAACACCAAGACCACCTCACCTGAAACTCCGATCAAATCACCCACCAGAACCGAGTCAAGGCAGCGACCAATTCCGATCAAGAAGCAAACCGCGCAGAGAACCAGCAGCAGCCGAGCGCAAAACAAGAAGAAGCAGAGCAATCAAGAAGAAAAGAGAAGAGTAGCAAAGAGAAGAGAAAGGCCGCAAGGAAGGAAACCCAAAACAGAGAGCAAAACAGAGCAAGAGAAGAGGGGAGAAAAAGAAGATCGCACAAGAAGAAAGAGAAAAGAGAACAAACTGCAAGCTCGCGATCTCCTTCCCTGATCGCGCGACCTCCTGAAGCAAACGCACGGGTCTGCCGAAGTTTGACGTGTTTTAAATTAAAAGCTAAACCCTAATTTAGTTATTAATTAATATACTAGGGGTGAAAGTGCAATTAAGAGGAGTTTTACTCCAAGTTGTGAGGATCAGAATTACAAAGGGAACAGGGCTGTTTTTATCGAAGCATTCTGGGCATATTCGACGCCATTCAGAACGCAGAAAAGAAGAGAGAGACGAGGACGAAGGTGGAAGCGAGGGTGGAGCTCGGATTCGCGCCGGAGCTTTGATTATCCGTTTGACATCTCTAAACTCTCTCTATTATCTCTCTTTGATGTGTACAATGAATTTCATTATCGTAAACGTTAGTATGAGTAGCTAGATTACTTTGCTAGGTTCGTACGTTTGAACCTAGGTCATGAAACGTTTCCGGATTGTGAGACTTTGATTCATGAACTTGTTGTCTTAATATGATCTAGACCAAATTCTTCTTTCATTCTTGTACTTTATTTTATGCAACTGTAGCATCGCGAACTATAATTGCTGCTTGGTGATAATTGATGGACTGACGGGTGAAAACGATTAGCCTAGAATAATGAATGAAAGCAAACCCCGTATCGTGATGGACCGACAGGAGAAGTGTTAGGGTTTGGGTCGTTACATAGAATTGATCGTAAAGCACGCTAGGTGACACAGTTTATGGATCGATAGATGAGGACTGTGAAATTTTAGCGTAGTCTTACATGAGATCGACAGAAGATTGTAGGAGCATTTATGTGATCAAGAATGTAGTTTAGATTATGTGTTTCTAAGTACAATCCGGGAAAGTGAATTGATCTAGGGGATGCGTATAGAACCTAGTCTCCTCTTTATCAGTTGATAATTCACATCATTAACAAAAATCACAAAAATATTAGTTTAGTCCGTTTATCTAATTTCAGTCACTTGTTTGAGGGTGACGAACTCGTAAATCACAACTTTTTCCTCCGGTTATTTGACTTTAAATTAATTATTTATCTAAATAATCTCAAGACTCTCCCTGTGGGTTCGAAAACCTAAGCTTAATACTCATCTTTATTACTTTGACCGTGCACTTGCGTATACACGTAAGAAATCGTGTCAATGCTATTACCCTCAGCAAGATTCCAATGAAGACCCATTTTCAAAGATTCTTACCTTTGACAATTACTTTCCAAACCAGAGAGGCTGTTGGAGGAAATTATGAAGCCAAAAGGGATTACTTTTACAGTATTTAGATAAGGAAAATTTGGAAGCAAGAGATTTCTTATTTGTCATGAGATTCCAAGTTTTTTTGTAGAAAAGAGCATTATTAAAATCTTAAATTTGTTTGAAACCTAAACCTCCCTTATTTACACTAAGGCATAAAGTGTTCCATGACAGACAATGAAGAGATTTTCGGTAAGGGTTTCCAGTCTAAAATAAGTTGTTAAAAATAGAAGTTAAAGAGTTCGTACTTTTTGCGGAAATATTCAAGACAGACAAAGGATAAACTTTATTTAAAAGGAGGCCATTCCAAGAGGAACATTTCTTTTTAACTTTTTCAAGAATAAGGCTTTCATTTTTATGCTTAGATAGAGCAAAAGATGAGTCAAAAAAATAGCGTAAGTAGTTATCAATGCAGGGAGAAGAGCTTACATTAAGAGTAGTTAGTAAAGTATTTATAATATTCTGGTAGCAATTTGGAGTGAAAGTTACAGAAGATTTGGAAAAATTTATAAGTTGACCAGATTGATTAGCAAATTTATTCAAGATGTCCAGGATAATATTTCCTACATTAGGGGTTATTTTAAAGAAAATAATACTATTGTCAGTACATTGTAAATGCGAGATAGAAGGTCCAGACCGCGATGAAGGAAAACCATTTAAAAGTCCTACACTGCATGCATGAGATTTTAATCTAGAAAGAGCTTGAGCGCAAAAAATGAATATAAATGGTGATATGTGGTCTCCTTGTCTTAATCCACGGTTTGGTTTAAATATTGTTGAGGGGGACTCATTTTCTAAAAACCGAATAGGATACCGTAGTCAAACATTGCATTATAAGACGAATGAAAAGGGGAGGAAAGTGGAATTTGTGAAGGGTAGCTTCAATGAAATCCCAACGTAGTCTATCAAAAGCTTTAGAGAGATCAAGTTTTAAAGCTACAAACATTGGAAGTGAAGGATCCGTACACTTGGACATGGCATGTAAAATGTCTTGAGATATCAAAATATTATGTTGAATACTTCTATTAGGGACAAACCCATTTTGATTGTCTAAGATTAAAGAAGGTAAGATTATTTTAATATGATTAGTTAGAACCATAGACATAATTCTGTACGGAACATTACAAAGGCTAATAGGACTGAAATCATCAACAGAGGTATGGTTTTTTTAATTTGGGTATGAGGACAATATTAGTATTATTTAATTCTGAAATCATGAAACATGAGTTAAGAAAAGATAAAACGGCTGACGTGAATGTAGTTCAAATAAAAGCCAACATTTTTGAAAAAGAATTGAGTTAAACCCATCCAGGCCTGAGGCTTTAAGAGGCGCCGTATTAAAGACATTTGTCTTAATTTCATCTGCAGTGAAAGGGCGTGACAGGAAGTCTTAATCCTCTAAGCTTAAAAAAAGAATATATGTTAAAAAATAAATCAAAACCATAATCATGTCCATAAAGGGTTTGTAGTTGAGAAAGAGATGGTGAAGGCACATAATAAATGTTCTGCAAATGTTATACAAATAAAGACAAGATATCAAAATAGTTAGAGGTCACCCTACCCGAATCATCTTTGATACTATAAATGTGAATTATAGCAATTTTAATTCTTGCATAATTATGAAAAAACTTAGTATGTTCATCCCCCCCCCCCCCCCCTCATCCACTTACATCTTGCTCTTTTGGCCCAAAAAGATTCATAATCCAAGAGAAGTGTGGAAAGTAAAGAATGCAGTTCATAAAAACGGTTTAAAGCAATAGGATTTTGAAGATTAAATTGGACTGAGGCAATTTCAAGTTTACACAAATCAATTTGCTTGATAAGAGTCTTGAATTAGAGCTCCAACATTTAAGAGCTTTTGACACGATTTCTTACGTGTATGCGCAAGTGCACGGTCAAGTAATATAGGGGTGGTATTTCATCCCCGAGTTATCGATCCCACGAGGACAAGCTTGAGATTATCTAATTAGTTACTTAATTTAGAGTACGGTACAAGAGGAAGGGTTTGATTGATTTATAAATTAAAATAACAATTAAGCTATTATTTTTGTATTTTTTTTATATTTAATAAATAAGTTTGGAGAAACTAGGCAATCTCTAGATCACCTAGGGTTGTAGACGATTTCCGGGTTATCTGAGCAACACGTTAACTATATTCCAACTAAGCCGGGTAACAGCACTGACTATATCCTATCGGTCTCAAGTCATTCTACTTCACGGTACACTACAATCTCCTATTGGTCTCTTGTGTCTACCGGTCCGTTCTAATAGGCTAACGACATGCACGAAAACGGGTCCTGTCGGATCTCACCTACCGAATCTACCCACATTTGGCCAATCCTAACACGTCTCTTCTCAGTCTCAGTGATACGGGATTGATGTTCAAGTTCTCTACACAATTAGGTTGAGTCACTGTCGTGCACTCATCTAATTAGTTAGCACGTCCGGGTAGCTACTCCATTCATACTAAAGATTAAGCGTAGAACAAGAACAATTGAATAAAAATAAGCTAACTTTAAGAATGAATCAACTATTGAGTGAAACCCTAGTTCTTGAACCCTAGTTTTATCTCCTAATCGTGTCACTCAATTAGAATTACTAACATAAACAAGAAACGAGAATTGATTCAAAAGAAGAAATCAAGAAATCATGAAGCAAAGATCAAATCCGGAAAAATATCATCGTTTACATAAACCCTAGGCTCTCAAAGAGACGCCTAGCAAAACGTCTAGCTAATACTAATAAACCAAACAAGACTTAATAGTTTCTCCATAGAAAGATTGAGAGAGAAGAAGAAGAAATCAACTTAGAGCTTCAATGGAGGAGGAGTCCTCCTTCTCTTCTCCTTGCTTCCGTCTCTTCTTCACGTTGCTCCTCTCTCACGTGTCCCTTTTCTTTTGTTTTATCTCCCTCTTTAATCTTCAATTAGGGTGCATTAATTAATAATCAAAAACTTATTAATTAATAACCCTAAAAACTTGGCCTTTCCCCGTGCGTTGCTGGGTCTGCTAGCAGATCGTACGATCTGCTTTTGCTGATCGTGCGATCTGCTACTTGGTCGTACGATCTGCTACTTGATCCTATAAGTCAGTGAGTTCTCCCCTAGCAGATCGTACGATCACGAAAGTTGATCGTGCGATCTGCTTTGATCCTAGGATCAACTTTTGATCCTACACTTCAAACTTTCTAAAATGACACTTTGACCCCCTTTTTCCATCTTTGTCCTCTTTTCTTCCAATTTCTTTCTCTCCCAAGCTTCCGCATATGTTCCGAAGTTCGTTTTCCTCCTCCTCTTGATCCATGAGCTCCGTTTCCTGTCCAACACAACACGAAAACACCCCGTGCGATCAAAAGTGACAAAATAAATGTAAATAATGTGAAAAACTCCCGGATTAATAATTTATCACTCAAAGCTAAACTTATCCAATTTCCTCAAGTTCATAGTGTATATCTAATATATTCAACCCGGAAACTACACAAAACGGTACACAAACGTAGAAGAAATATAACTCTAATATAGAGTTATCAAATCCCCCCACACTACCTTTTTGCGCGTCCGGAGCAAAATCAAAAACACTTCTCACACTATGATTTTCAATCCACCGAATTGCATTTAACTTCACTAGCCATGTGACACAAACAACACACACACCCATGCAATCTACATGACTATACAATGCAACTCGATTATTTCACAATGCAAATATTGAAACAACACCAATTTTTTCCTTTTTAGTTAGAGATTGGGCAATCTCAAAAAGTAAACCGGCACGTCATAAGGCTCTCATATTCCCTTGCAAGTTCTATAACTTTGGTGATCGGTAGAACTTGCGGCCAGTTTCGTTAGACAGAACGGGCACGAACACAAAAAATGTTGCTTCCGCACACTCATCAAACGTATCCCTAGCACTTACCTTCCGAGCTATTTATCCACGGGTTAAATTGCTGACGGTTTAGGACGGGTAGGATAGGATATTTAGAAGCGTAGTCCTAGACGTCATGATCTAACTCACAAAACCCGATTCTCACACTCCCTCACCTAAATCCAAGGAACCACCCCGAATCTCACTACTCCGGCCCTCATTCCCTCAATCTTGGTGCAACGCCGTTCTCGCGGCCATAAATGTGAAGAAGTGATCTCGAACAATAGCTAATATCCCCGGTCTTCAATTTCAAGCTTGCTCCTTTATTCCCTTTCAATTTCACTTTCTATTTTACTCTCTTTTTTTTTCATTTCCACACAATAATAACATTAAGCACATGGAGCGGACAATACGATAGTAATATCCGAGGAGATCAAATGTCAAAATTAGATAACATGGGGGTGGAATGTGTCAAATTAGTGATGTAACATAGATGTCGACACCCCCACACTTGATGCAAAGCAAATCACGAACCCAGTAGTCAATGTGTACACGTGCTTTTCCAACCGATCCTCCTCATCACCTAAGATATAGAGAATATAAATAAAACATAAGCACGACCTCCTATAAAATCAACCAACCCCCACCCCATGACGTGCGGAAGAAATACCATGCGCTACGGTACTCCACCTGTGATCGTGGTGTAAGGACACGAATCACCGCCACACCGAAGTGTGCTACCGTCTCTAACTCACCCTCACATCCCCTTAAAAGACGACATGTAAGAGAATCCACATAAGATGTATCAAATCAGCTCACCCTCATCGAACCTCCCTAACTCAACTCCCTCTATCATGACGCATAGGAAAGGACCATTCTAACAAGTGATGAAAGTCACAATGAAAGGCTTCCTAGGATAGAGGCTGTGAATAAAAGGGGTAAACGGATCAATAGGGGTAACTAGTGGACCTAGGAGATGGAGACGGGACGTGAGGTCCCCATAAACATCATTCGCACAGATGTTCCGTTGCCACTACGAGGAGGGTTGACGACTACCTAAGTGACGGTGGTGTAGCGCTAGTAGGATAACTAGTCTGAGAGGCAGGTACTCACATTTCTAATGTGCATTAGCCCTATAAGTCTTCCTACTCCAGATTCTCGAGTCTACCTCACCTCAGATTTTCATATTCCTAAGGAATTCTATCACTAAGCCCTCTCCACATTCACTCTCTTCGATTGCCCTTTCTCAAAAAATTTAAAATTTTATGATTTTTTTATTTTTTTTTTCAATATTTCCTAACTCTATATGCAATGGCCAACTCGACTAATCACACGATTTCGTAGGGGACTCAATAAAGTAAAAGTGCTAAAAAAAATGCATACTAACAATCCTAACACAATACGACACAACTGCATGTAACTGGCGATGCATAACTGACATGGCTAGCAAAATATACACAACCCCCCCCCCCACACTTAAGCGTTTCGTTGTCCTCAACGAATTTAGAGATATAATAAGAGGACTCATCGCTTAAATGTGTAGGCGGTGGATCTCCACAATTACCGCTCAAAACGTAGAAACAAAAGAGAGAGAGTTAAAGGTACCTGGGGTGCCCGGACCTACATGGGCACCGTTGCCGCGAAACTACAACAAGAAGGGGTCTTGTGGACCGTTGACAGTTTCCGGAAAAGAATCACCTCGCGTTCGGATTCCGATGCGCCTACTCACATTCTCTATCACACGCATCAAGAAGGGGAACCCGGAGCGTCTTTTGTACCTATGTCCCTGCACACTGATTGAAAGTATTAAAGCAACTCTCTCTCACCCTTCAAAATCAAATATGGAGAACTAAAAGCAAAAACAGAAACAACTTGCATCCTACTCTACATGGGTTGCCTCCCAAGCAGCGCTTTGTAATTTAAGGTCGACGGCCCGACCTGGTTACCTCAACCGAAAAGGATAGTGGAGACTGCTTTATCCCTCCACTTGTTCTTCTTCCACCATCTCTTCTCGATAACTTCACGTGCACCCCTGTGCTCTGAAGAAGGTGGACAATTGTAGAAGCTGACTCCTTTCATTTCGCAATTGATCTTCTTGAGAAACTTCCACCAAGTACCACTGGGCTCAAATGAATCTCTGGCCATAAAATCATCCCAGTAGTACATCCTTGATGCTATATGCTCTTTAAATGACCCATGCAATTCATCCACACCCCCACACTTGCTGACTTCCAACACCTTGACTATGGCATATGGATGATCAATAGAATCGCCCATAGAACAAGAGATTGGGAGTTGCTCATCACATTCTTCCCCATACGAATCCCCATACAGTAATTGTTCCAGCTTATCGCAGACTTGCGTGACATAGGATATGGAGAATTCATCATTAATAAGAGTTGGGGCTTTTACCTCAATAGCACTGAGCACAAGTGTTTCACCAGCTTCATCGTCGGCACACCACAGACTTCCAATTTCGGTGTCTTCCCATTCATACGAAGGATGTGAGGGAACCTGCGGTCTTGGCTCGCAATACGGCAGATCTTCCCATCTTCGGCACACAGGTCCACCCCAGTCTGAATAAGAGTCTGAGTCCTCATATATGGCAGAGTCCACCAATGGTTCCTGGACACTGCAGTCTTCGTTCGGCTCAGGTATCTCCACTTCCACTTGTGGTGGGGATGATGAAGGTTCAATGTGAGGCTCACTGTCATGTGGCAAGGGCTCCTCTTGTGGCTCTTGAATGCTTGATTCCCCTGCTGTTGACAGATTTTCTATTCGTTTCTTTATCCTTTCAAACATCTCCCTCACGTATGCCCTACCTGTGGCTGAATGCTCTTGTGGTAATTGTGCATCTATGGACAAAAATTTGGCGCAAACTTCCATGTCATTCATAATACTACGCCGTTCTGCCATATCCGCTGATGAGTCTTCCTCGTGCTGATGAAGCTGGGGGGCATGTACTCGACATGAGTCTCTACGTTCGTGCCAAATGTCGCATACGTAGCACCAAGTTATGCATGCTTCCTCGTCTTCATGGTTACCCCTGCAGTGGAAACAGTAGGGGGGACCCGAATAACAGTCTTCGCTCCACATGCTTAAATTGTCTCTTGCTCCCTGCGTTCCTGAGAAAAACTCACAAGACACCCGTGAAGCACAGAGATATAGAATAAAAATATTAAAACTAAACTAAAATAAAAGTACTCTAAACTAACTCCTAACAAAATAATCTACCGCTGTCCCCGGCAACGGCGCCAAAAACTTGAAACGATTTCTTACGTGTATGCGCAAGTGCACGGTCAAGTAATATAGGGGTGGTATTTCATCCCCGAGTTATCGATCCCACGAGGACAAGCTTGAGATTATCTAATTAGTTACTTAATTTAGAGTACGGTACAAGAGGAAGGGTTTGATTGATTTATAAATTAAAATAACAATTAAGCTAATATTTTTGTATTTTTTTTATATTTAATAAATAAGTTTGGAGAAACTAGGCAATCTCTAGATCACCTAGGGTTGTAGACTATTTCCGGATTATCTGAGCAACACGTTAACTATATTCTAACTAAGCCGGGTAACAGCACTGACTATCTCCTATCTGTCTCAAGTCATTCTACTTCACGGTACACTACAATCTCCTATCGGTCTCTTGTGTCTACCGGTCCGTTCTAATAGGCTAACGACATGCACGAAAACGAGTCCTGTCGGATCTCACCTACCGAATCTACCCACATTTGGCCAATCCTAACACGTCTCTTCTCAGTCTCAGTGATACGGGATTGATGTTCAAGTTCTCTACACAATTAGGTTGAGTCACTGTCGTGCACTCATCTAACTAGTTAGCACGTCCGGGTAGCTACTCCATTCATACTAAAGATTAAGCGTAGAACAAGAACAATTGAATAAAAATAAGCTAACTTTAAGAATGAATCAACTATTGAGTGAAACCCTAGTTCTTAAACCCTAGTTTTATCTCCTAATCGTGTCACTCAATTAGGATTACTAACATAAACAAGAAACGAGAATTGATTCAAAAGAAGAAATCAAGAAATCATGAAGCAAATATCAAATCCGGAAAAATATCATCGTTTACATAAACCCTAGGCTCTCAAAGAGACGCCTAGCAAAACGTCTAGCTAATAATAATAAACCAAACAAGACTTACTAGTTTCTCCATAGAAAGATTGAGAGAGAAGAAGAAGAAATCAACTTAGAGCTTCAATGGAGGAGGAGTCCTCCTTCTCTTCTCCTTGCGTCCGTCTCTTCTTCACGTTGCTCCTCTCTCACGTGTCCCTTTTTTTTTTGTTTTATCTCCCTATTTAATCTTCAATTAGGGTGCATTAATTAATAATCAAAAACATATTAATTAATAACCCTAAAAACTTGGCCTTTCCCCGTGCGTTGCTGGGTCTGCTAGCAGATCGTACGATCTTCTTTTGCTGATCGTGCGATCTGCTACTTGGTCGTACGATCTGCTACTTGATCCTATAAGTCAGTGAGTTCTCCCCTAGCAGATCGTACGATCACGAAAGTTGATCGTGCGATCTGCTTTGATCCTAGGATCAACTTTTGATCCTACACTTCAAACTTTCTAAAATGACACTTTGACCCCCTTTTTCCATCTTTGTCCTCTTTTCTTCCAATTTCTTTCTCTCCCAAGCTTCCGCATATGTTCCGAATTTCGTTTTCCTCCTCCTCTTGATCCATGAGCTCCGTTTCCTGTCCAACACAACACGAAAACACCCCGTGCGATCAAAAGTGACAAAATAAATGTAAATAATGTGAAAAACGCCCGGATTAAATTATCACTCAAAGCTAAACTTATCCAATTTCCTCAAGTTCATAGTGTATTTCTAATATATTCAACCCGGAAACTACACAAACGTAGAAGAAATATAACTCTAATATAGAGTTATCAGCTTTAAGAGTAACGTGTAACCATTTCACTACCCTAAACAGAGGTGAACCAATTAAAGGCAAGTCCCAAAAAAATTTAATGAACTCAATTACCTCCGCTCTTCTTAACCACCAATCTTCAAAGCGGATTAATCCCTTAGGGCCAGTAAAGTTATTTTTAAACATAAGATGAGTGGGAGCATGATCAGAAATTGAAATACCTAGATGATGCAGAACTGGAAAAGGATAAAAATCAAACCATAAAGAATTACACCAAGCTCTATCACGTTTCTTAAAAGTAGAGGAAGTTTAAAATCTATTATTAGACCAGGTTAGCTAAGGACCCTGAGTAGGTAATTCAAACAAAGAGCAGTTATCAATAAAAATTTTGAAATTGACATGCACCAAGTAAAGAATTGACATTAGGTCCTATTTTGTCACATGAATTAATTAAGAACTTGGTTTAAATTTCCTATTAGTAAAATTGGTTGATTAGGTGGGATTAAAGATTGAATCAAGTTCCAAATAGCCGGTTTTAAGTAAGAGAATGATGGTCATAAACCAGATTAAAATCTAGTATAAATTATTCAAATATGAAATAGAGGCTAAAATGAAGTTGGAATTAGAAAATCAAATAGTTTTAGAAAAGGCATTATACCAGCCAATCCATAAACCACCCGAAGAACCAACCGGATCCACGCCAAAAAAGCAGCAGAAAAACCTAAATTTCTAAATTTATTATTAATCCAATTAGTACTTTTCTTAGTCTCACTTAGGAAAATAATGGAGGGTTCAAGCGATTTGGTCAATTTAAAAGCCTCTCGAATTACAAAGTATTGACCAAGACCTCTGCAATGCCAGGCAAGGATACTCATTCTGATATAAATGGTTTATAAATGTTAACCATCAAAACCTCAGGAGAAGACAAGTTAACAGTAAAGGACAAGTTAAAGTTAACAGATAAATCTAGAGCACGCAGAAGAGGTTTCAAACATGATGGTATAGAAGAACTTAATTTTATTTTTTTACCTCTCTGCTCCTCCCCTGCATCTTCCGGCGAAGGAACCTCAATGATATTCCTCTTTTTGGGTGGCAATTTCTTTGGAGCTTTCTTGAAATTCCAATATTTTGCTTCCTCCTGTGAATTCACTTTTAGGAAACACCCTAGGGATGGAGATTGGTCATGCACTCAATAGGGGAATCAATAAGGAGAGGGCTGGGCTGCTTCTAGGCTGTGTCAGAATGGATTCGATATTCTCCGTAATCCTCCAAAAAGTCCGGTGCTTTGAGGATAGAATCTGGTGACTTGATCACTTGTAATGGCACAAGTTGAACCGGTTCCTGAAATGGGATTAGGAGCATTCCAAATGGAGTCGAGAGCGGTGAGGGGAGAAGAGGTGTTGGAGAATTAGAATTTGGTGTTGAGGTTTTGATTGGAAGGAGGACTTGTAGAAATATCGAGAGTTCATCGTCATCCTTGGTGAAAGCCGGCTTACGAACCGCCGAGAACATAGAGTTATCACTGGAGAGAGATCCCAAGGTTTCATTGCAGGAAATATTGTTTTTCGAATAAGAAGGTAGATAGGTTTGATCAAGAGTTGTTCTCTGTTCTCAAAAGCAATGAGCGATGGGGGTGTAGTTATGGTGGATAAATGAACTGGGTCAACTTCCGAGGAGATTGTATGGGGAAGAGAAACGGATTGGATATTTTTCGGAGGGAATTCCGAAAGCTGGGTTGAGTTATTAGTGTTTGGGTGAAACGTTAGCTGACCCGAAATATTCGAGAAAGGAATCGGTTGGTTCTGTGAGAGAGAGTTGGATGATCGAGAATAGGTGGGTCGGATCAACGGGTCGTACTGAACTAGCGAGAGGGTTGGGTCTGGTGAAGAATATGTATATGGGTTGAAAATTGGATTGGCAGGGAATAGGCCTGGCCCAAAGAACTCCATACGAAAGGGTTAAACAACCCATTAGTTAGAGCCTCGTAGTCCTAATTATCAAACGATGACCCGGGTGTTTAAAACCCATCAGAGGATGATCCATCAGCAAAGGAAATGACTAAATTTTCCCTTCTAAACCTGGTTGCTTCTCCATCACCCGATATTGGAGAGTCATTTAGAAGATCCACAGAAGTGGTCCGACTTCGAACCACCGCTCGTAAAGCCTTATTTTTTGCCATGTAGAGAGGTCTGCCGGAGGCGATGTGGAAGCGCAAATAATCATGGAGTTGTGAGTTACGATACCTGTCTTCAAGCAAGTGAAGGACCTCCAACATATTCTTTTTTAAGATTTGTTAGAGTGACCCGTTATCCCACATTTGAAACAAACTTTGAAAAGATTCTCATATCTAAATAAGATCCATTTGGGTGGCACCCAGGATCTGTAGGTATGATGTAGGCTCCAGGGTGAGTGGTTCATTGAGGTTATTATGAACTTTAACCCTAAATTCCTCCATGTTACCAAATCTCTTAATCTCCCAATCAAGATGCAAAAACCTCACCAGCTAGTTTAGCTAAAAGATAAAAGGTAGATCAATGATAAGCCATAGAAGATAAGGAAGAGATTAGGTAGATCAGTGATAAGCCATAGAAGATAAAAGGGAGATGTGGTGAGAGATAGAAGAAGGAAGAGAATAATAGAAAAGAGCAAAGGTGAAAAATGGAAAAGGCGCCAAAAAACAGAGAGTAAGGGTGACGAAAGAGAACACGCAGATTGGGTGATTGGGGAGGGAAGGAGGCATAAATGATGAAACTGGTTTTGGAAAAGGATGGAGATCAAAAATTGGATTTTGGAAGCAAAGATGGAATCAATGATTGAAAAACTCATGCATGAGCAATAGCTGCTATCCTAGAGAGAAAAACTTAAAGAGAGACAGATCCACTTGAGCTGTGGTTGACCAGAGGGTTTGAATGATGCCTTTGAGGTGAAAAAAATTGATTGGGGGAAGTTATGTTTTGTTTATGTTGTTTCTCTGCACAGATGTTTGGATTCCCTTATAAGCCTGATTAAAATTAACTTGATTTTTGATATTAAGCCCCTAAATAATATTGGTTGTTTAGAAAAATAATAACCAAGGTCAAAAGCTTTACAAACTTTTGTTTCTAAATAGCTCATTTGTTACTTATAAACAAACAATGTAATTAATTTTGATCAGTCGAATTGAACAAACTAAGAAAAGATTTTTTGATTTTTGTGAGTGAGCTGTAAATTATCAGTTTAACAATGGTCTAGTGCGATTAAAAATGTTATTTTATTCTTCATTCTCAAGTTCGTGAAAGCAATATTTAATGTAACCAAATATTTTATATCATGATATTTTTTCTAAACAAATATTTTGTGGAATTTTATTTTTAAATTTGATAATATTTTATTTTTATTTATTGCATTTCATAATATGTGACTTATTTAAATAGTCAAATAGTCAAATAAAACATCTATTTATCCGCTCTTATCATTTCTATAAATTCAATTCATTCGAACAATTGTGAATATATAATATTGAGTAATCTAGCTCATTTTATTTGTCATTCATCATTCTTATTTTTTGAGGATGTCATTCACCATTCTAAGAAATAGTTTTTACATAATCTCTAAATATGAGGCCGTTGTTCCTTATTGTACTAAAAAATAGATTTATTCAAAACGACGCATACAATAGTGAAAAAATTTATTTTAAAATGCTCACCTCCATTTTCTTTTCATTTTTGATTAGTAATAGTTCGAAAAAAGAAATTTCATTAAGGTTTATTTCCCTAAAAAATAATTAAACAAATGACATAGCAAAATTTAGAAAAATAGTTACCAGTGTCAACTGATTTAATAAGATTTCTCAAGTACAAATTTGATCATTATGGAAAAGAAGACTTCAATTTTGAACAAAAAATCATAGAGATTTAGAGCCGTTAGTTAAAGTTCTTCTTCTTCTTCTTCTTCTTTTTTTTTTTTTTTTTTTGAGAAATTGTTATATCGTTAAACAGGTTTGAACCTGGAACGTCATGCAGGAGCTTCCAACGCTCTACCACTTGAGCTACCAGAGCTGAACCTGTTTGTTAACGTTAACCAATGGTATGATGTAATTAAGACTAGTTACACAATCAAATGTTAGTATTGTTAGTAGATTGTTCCATCCTCGTAGAATCCACAATGATTGAGACCAATGTCCCTCCTTGTAGAGGGTCTATTTAATTGTGCTTTCTTCCATGAAAATTAATTTGCCGTCAAAAGAAATATAGGCGGACAAAATATACTATCTGTTTTTCTCAATTATTTAAGAACTAAATCGCCACTAGATGATTAACATTAAACCTACTTTCTTGGTATTTATGTCCTAGCAAGGCTCTTCCGATTATTCCAACTGCAATGATTTTCATAATAGGCTCTATTAATAATTTTAGACCTTAATTATCACTTAATTAGACTTCAAATTAACATACAGATCGTGAAATAACATGGTTTCTCCTCATGGCAAGTTTGATTTATCATTTTAATAATTTTAGACCTTAATTATCACTTAATTAGACTTCAAATTAACATACAGATCGTGAAATTACATGGTTTCTCCTCATGGCAAGTTTGATTTATCAAATCAAAAATCTTATCGCAACTGGAATGACAAATGGCATATGGTGGATGAGCCATTGCTCACCTCCGAGATTTTATATATAATATAGATATAGATTTATGTCTCACCAGGTAATTGCACTTGAAATTATTAACATCATGTGGCTTGATAGTTACATGGCAATATTTGATTCGTCAAATCAAAAAACTTATGGAAAGTGAGAAAAGAAATGTCATTTGAGGATGAGTGATTGCCCTTAAGTTTGTGAAAGCAATATTTAATGTAACCAAATATTTTGTAAAATTTTCCTCAATAAATATTTGGTGGAATTTTATTTTTAACTTTGAGAGTATTTTTTATTTATTTACTGCAATTCTTAATATGCGTGCAGTTTAGATTGTCAAATAGAATATATATATATATATATATATATATATATATATATATATATATATATATATATATATATATATATGTAGGCTCTTATCATTTCTAAAAACTCAATCCACTTATAGAATTGTGGATACTTTTATATTTAGAAATTTAGAGCATTTTATATGTTACTCATCATTCTTAAGACATCAGTTTTCATATTATCTATAGATATGAACCCGCTTATTTTTATTGTACAAATAAAAAAGTTCATGTACTTTATTCGAAAGAACGTATAAATTATGAAAAAAAAAATTAATTTAAGATTCAATCCTCCATTTTTTCTTAAGTAGTTGTTTGGGAAAAAACTTTGTTTTATTTGCTTTACAAATAAGTGATATATGACAGAGCCATATTTAGAAAAAATAGTGATCATTGTTAACTTCTTCACTGATTTTTTTTTTCTTTTTTTTTTATTTATTTAAGGAAAAGAACACTTCAATTTTTACAAACACATCATAAAAATTAAAATTTGAATGCACTAAGTGAGCCTTCGGTTACCATTAAGCAATGATGTGAAGTAATTAAGACTAATACTTTTATTCTTCATTCATAATTTGTAAAAGTTCATTTTTGCATTTAGAGAAGTGGGCTAATGATTAACACAATCAAAAGGTTAGGACAGTCTCATGTTGTTCCATGGCATGGAATCCGCAGTGATGGGGACCAATGTCCCTCCTAGTAATGGGTCTCTTTAATTATGAATTCTTCCATGAAAATTAGGTTTGTCGTTAAAAGAAAGGCAGAGGGACAAAATGTACTATCATATTATTCCAATTATTTTCACATTAAATAAACACTAAATGATTAACATTACACCTACTTTATTGGTATTAAGGTTCCACCATGACTCTTCCCTTAATTCCAATTCCCATGATTTGCATGAGGTTCATTTAATAATTTTAGACTTTAAATTAAATTTTAATTTCAGTTGAAATTAGAAAATATAATGTGACATTTCATGGTTTCATGGCAAGTTTTGGTAGTCAAATCAAAAAAATTATGCCAACTGAAAAGAAAAATGGCATATGACGGATGAGCGATTGCTCACCTCCTAGCATTTCTATATAATAAAGATTTATGGTCCACCAATGCTCATCTGTTTATTCCAATTGCAATTTTTTAAGTATGAGTTTCTTTCAGAAAATTTTGAACCTATATTACCACGTAATTGCACTTGAAATTAATAAGATATCATGGAATTGCATAGCTACAAGGCAAGATTGATCCATCAAATCAAAAAACATGTGCCACTAGGAAGACAAATGGCATATGGAGGATGAGCGATTGATCTTAAGTTTGCGAAGCCAATATTAAATGTAACAAAATATTTTGTAACATGATGATTTCTCTAAATAATATTTGGTGGAATATTATTTGTTAATTAGATAATATTATATATTTATTTATCGCACTTCTTAAAATGTGTATTATTTAAATAGTCAAACGGAACATCCATTTGTCCTCTCTAATCATTTCAAAAAAATTAATTCATTTCTATAATTTTGAATATTTTTATATTTACGGATTTAATACTTTTGTTTATTCATCATCTTTAAGAAAGGGCAACGGTTCACATTATTAATAAATATGTACCCGTTGTTCTTTGTTGTACTAACAAAAAAATATTACATGTATTTTCTTCAAAAGAACACATAAATTATGAAAAAATATTTATTTTAAAATGCTATCCTTCATTTTCTCTTCTTTTTTTTAAGTAGTTGTTCGGTAAAAAGACCTTTAAGTTTTATTTGCTTTAAAAATAATGCAATGTTTGACATAGCCATATTTAGAAAAATAGTTACAAGTGCTAACTCCTTTACCAAGCTTTTTTTATGTTCTTATTTTTATTTATGGAAAAAAACATTTCATTTCTTATCAAAATTGAACAAACACATCATAAAAATTTAAATTGGGATGTGCCGAGTGAGTCGTTGGTTAACTTTAAGCAATGGTATGATGTAATTAAGACTGATACTTTTATTCTTCATTCATAATTTGAAAAATTTAATTTTTCTTAATCAAAGATTATTGCAGTTTGTTGATTGATCCATTCCCGTGGAATAAACAATCATTGGGACGAATGTCGCTCCTTGTAATGGTACTATTTAATTGTGGCTTCTTCCATGAAAATTGGGTTTTCCTTTAAAAGAAATACTGGAACGAAACATACTATTAGTTTGTTCCAACTATTTGGACGTTAAATCACCACTAAATGATTAACATTACACCTACTTTATTGGTATTCATGTTAAACCAGGGCTCTTCCGTTCCAATTGCAATTATTGCTTATTAGTTTCTTTTAATAACCTTTTAAACATAAATTACCACGTAATTGCACTTGAAATTATTAACATCATGTGGCTTGATAGTTACATGGCAAGATTTGATTCGTCAAATCGAAAAACTTATGGAAAGTGAGAATATAAATGTCATTTGGAGGATGAGCGATTGCCATTACGTTTGTGAAAGCAATATTTAATGTAACCAAATATTTTGTAAAATTTTCCTCAATAAATATTTGGTGGAATTTTATTTTTAACTTTGAGAGTATTTTTTATTTATTTACTGCAATTCTTAATATGCGTGCAGTTTAGATTGTCAAATAGAACACACACACACACACACATATCGGCTCTTATCGTTTCTAAAAACTCAGTCCATTTATAGAATAGTGGATACTTTTATATTTAGAAATTTAGAGCATTTTCAATGTTAATCATCATTCTTAAGACAGCAGTTTTCATATTATCTATAGATATGAACACACTTATTTTAATTGTACTAATAAAAAAAATGCATGTACTTTATTCAAAAGAACGTATAAATTATGAAAAAAAAATTAATTTAAGATTCAATCCTCCATTTTTTCTTAAGTAGTTGTTTGGAAAAAATATTGGTTTTATTTGCGTTTCAAATAAGTGATATATGACAGAGCCATATTTAGAAAAATTGTTATCAGTGTTAACGTCTTCACTATTTTTTTTTATTTTCTTATTTTTATATTTCTAGAAAAGAACACTTCAATTTTTATCAAAATTGAACAAACATATCATAAAATTTAAAATTTGAATGCACAAAGTGAGCATTCGGTTGCCATTAAGCAATCATGTGAAGTAATTAAGACTAATACTTTTATTATTCATTCATAATTTGTCAAAGTTCATTTTTGCATTTAGAGAAGTTGGCTTATGATTAACACAATCAAAAGGTTAGGACGGTCTCATGTTGTTCCATGCCATGGAATCCACAGTGATGGGGACCAATGTCCCTCCTTATAATGGGTCTATATAATTCTGCTTTCTTCCATGAAAATTAGGTTTGCCGTTAAAAGAAATGCCGAGGGACAAAATATACTATCATATTGTTCCAATTATTTTCACATTAAATAAACACTAAATGATTAACATTACACCTACTTTATTGGTATTAAGGTTCCACCATGGCTCGTTCCTTAATTCCAATTTCGATGATTTGCATATGAGGTTCTTTTAATAATTTTAGACCTTAAATTACATTTTAATTTAACTTGAAATTAGAAAATAAAATGTGGCATTTCATGGTTTCATGGCAAGTTTTGATAGTCAAATCAAAAAAATTATGCCAACTGAAAAGAAAAATGGCATATGGCAGATGAGCGATTGCTCACCTCCTAGCCTTTCTATATAATAAAGATTTATGGTCCCCCAATGCTCATCCGTTTATTCCAATTGCCATTTTTTAAGTATGAGTATCTTTCAATAATTTTGGAACCTATATTACCACGTAATTGCACTTGAAATTAATAAGATATCATGGCATTGCATAGCTACAAGGCAAGATTGATTCATCAAATCAAAAAACTTGTGCCACTAGGATCACAAATGGCATATGGAGGATGAGCGATTGATCTTAAGTTTACGAATCCAATATTAAATGTAACAAAATATTTTGTAACATGATGATTTCTTTAAATAATATTTGGTGGAATATTATTTTTAATTAGATAATAATATATATTTATTTATCGCACTTCTTAAAATGTATATTATTTAAATAGTCAAACAGAACATCCATTTGTCCTCTCTAATCATTTCGAAAAATTTAATTTATTTCTAGAAATTTGAATATTTTTATATTTAGGGATTTAAAGCTTTTTTTTTATTCATCATCCCTAAGAAAAGGCAACGGTTCACATGTATTTTCTTCAAAAGAACACATAAATTATGAAAAAATATTTATTTTAAAATGCTATCCTTCATTTTCTCTTTATTTTTTTTAAGTAGTTGTTCAGTAAAAAGAACTTTAAGTTCTATTTGCTTTAAAAATAATGCAATGTATGACATAGCCATATTTAGAACTATAGTTACCAGTATTAACTCCTTTACCAAGCTTTTTTTTTATGTTCTTATTTTTATTTATGGAAAGAAAACATTTCAGTTCTTATCAAAATTGAACAAACACATCATAAAAATTTAAATTGGGATGTGCCGAGTGAGCCGTTGGTTAACTTTATGCAATGGTATGATGTAACTAAGACTGATACTTTATTCTTCATTCAAAATTTGTAAAATTTAATTTTTCATAATTAAAAACTATGACAGTTAGTTGATTGTTCCATTCCCGTGGAATAAACAATCATTGAGACGAATGTCGCTCCTTGTAATGGTACTATTTAATTGTGCTTTCTTCCATGAAAATTGTGTTTTCGTTTAAAAGAAATACTGGAACGAAAAATACTATTAGTGTGTTCCAATTATTTGGACGTTAAATCACCACTAAATGATTAACATTACACCTACTTTATTGATATTCATGTCCAACCAGGGCTCTTCCGTTTATTCCAATTGCTACTATTTGTATATGACAACTTTTGAATAATTTTAGACTTTAAATTACAACTTAATTGAACTTCAATTTAAAATACGTAACATGGAACTATATGGTTTCAATGCAAGTTTTGATTCGTCAAATCCACTCCTAATATGTTTACTATTGAATCAACTGTTCTTATTTTTTATTTATGGAAACCAACACTTCAATTTTTTTACGAAATTGAACAAACACATCATAAGAGCTTAATTTTTTTTCACCGAGTGAGCCTTTGGTTAACGTTAAACAATGGTATGATTTAATTAAGACTAATACTATTATTTTTCTTTCATAGTTTGTAAAATTAATTTTTAGTTGAAAGAAGTTGGCTTACGATGAACAAAATCTAAGGTTAGGACAGTTCGTTTATTGTTCCATCCCCGTGGAATCCACAATGATTGGGGTCAGTGTCCCTTTTTTTAATTATTTTTACATTAAATCACAACTAACTGATCAGAATTACATCTACTATATTTTTCTTAAAAACACATTACACCTACTTTATTGGTACCTATATCCCACCTTGGATCTTCCATTTATTAAAATTGCAATGATTTGCATATGAGGTTCTTCCAATAATTTTGGACCTTAAATTACAACTTGATTGGCCTTGAAATAAAAATACATAACATGGAAATTCATGATTTCATGGCAAGTTTTGATTCGTCAAATCAGAAGACTTATGCCAACTGAAAAAATAAATGGCATATGGAGGATAGGCAATTTCTCACATCATACCTTTTATATATTATATTGATTATTTTGTTCTTCATTCATAATTTGTAAAAGTTGATTTTTAATTTAGCAAGTTGGCTTACGATAAACCAAACCAAAGGTTAGGGTAGTTTGCTGACAAAATATACAATCAGTATGTTCCAAATATTTTGACATTAAATCATAACAAAATGTTAAACATTACACCTACTTTATTAGTGTTTATGTCCCACTGTGGCTCTTCCATTTATTCCAATTGCAATGATTTGCATATGAGGTTAATAATTTTAGACCTTAAATTAAAACTTAAGTGGACTTAAAATTAAAATACATATCATTACAATTCATGTTTTTATTGCAAGTTTATATTCGTCAATAAAAAACTTATGCTAACTGGAAAGACAAATGGCATATGGAGAATAAGCGATAGCTCACCTCCTAGCTTTTATATGTAATGTAGATATAGATGACGAAATAGAAGCCATTTGATTTAACAATCTGACAATCAACCAACTATTGGGAAATTGATTAAACATCCTTGTACGACATAACACAACCACTGTCCTATGAATGTAAGAAGCCACTTGAAAATGGAATAATGTAACTGCCAAAAGTAGATAATACAAGATATTTATTTGTATAACACAAATACATATTATTTATATATTAGTTAACCACTTTGTTTGAATAATTCTTCAACCGACCTTACCTTTTTTTTTAACTTACACGGAGGTAGGGCGGCATAACTCCGCATGTTACTAGAGCGAAATACTCCGACTTCCAATCTATAAAAACGTGGGGACAAAACCACACCCACTGCCAACCATTAAAACCCTCATGGACTGCGATAAAAAGAAAGGTTAATCCTATCCTGCCTATATAAACTCCTGACCTGAGAAGGAAGCTAACTCACGAAGCTGAAGTCAACATAAGAGGAACAAGAATGGCAAAAATCCGACAAAGCGTCGGTCACTATGTTTCCCTGCCTATGAGGATGCCTAATATGAGCGCCAAACATAAGGCCCGGACAATCCTGCACCAATGAGTAAATCTGCCATGGAATCAAAATATGTCTCAACACCGCCTTGACCACCAAAAGAGAATCACCATGAACCCAAACAAAAAGACTATCGTGAGCATAAGAAAAGCTGAGCCCGGATGCAATTGAGCTGCTGTAATCTTGTTCAACATACCAAGCTCTCGAGAAGGAGAAAATAACGGGAGCAGCTCTCTCAACCACCTCTAGACTCTACCAATAATTACACCTGCTTCCACAGACTTCTCATAAGAAATCACTGCATTTCTCCACCTCCACAATTCCCAACATACCAAAGAATGAGAGAGTGTGTAAGAGATGAATTTGTGAGGAAGAACTTCGAGAGCCCTACCAATCCAGTAAAATACAATGAACCGATGAATGAGACAAGGAGCCATCCAAGGAGAGGAAAGCCTCCCAAACCGCTATTTATTTCTCTTTCAATTCCACTGTAACTTACATAACAACCTTAAAAGGGTTTCCAGAGCGGTTTGGGAGGCTTTCCTCTCCTTGGGTAATCTAGGGCCATCCAATCTCTACAGAGCGGTTCATTGGCTCTTCTTCCCCTAGTTGAACTTGAGCCATCCACTCTCGTTCTATCAGTGGGAGAAAGACATATTTTACTTTTTTATCAGAGTCAATTGCAATGGTGGGCAATCAAGGGGCATTAGGCGGAGACAGTGCGGAGACGGAATGAACTCTCGTCGAAAGACTCCATAAGCTGACGACTCTTGAGAACAAAGAGGTCATGAGTGAAAGAAGCAAAATGAGCTTTCGCCAAAGGCGGGATAGAGAATTTCTTGATCGACAGCCTCTTATTAGGGGAAAGAGGTTGGATTGGTTTTGGCACAAAGGGGGAATCTTAAGGTGCTAAGCATATTTTTGCAGGAAATACAAGATTATTTGAATCTAATGCAACAAGATGAAGATCATTTATCATTCAAAGGGAATTTAGGTACATTTTATAGTGTTAAGACTTCTTCTTAGGTCTAGCATTATTCTTGCAGCATCTGTCCAATGTCTGGGGACCAAACTGACAAAACTGCAAATGCAAGCAGTTTCAGAGAGTGGGTCAGCCTCCGTAGCAAGCCTACACAGTTAGAAACCGTAATTATGGATGGCCACATGTGTATGATGCCTAGGTTAGCCTCCTAATCTATCTGGACATCCACTCTTCCCTGTTTTTGAAGTTCAGGAAGTCATGAATTCTTCTTATATGTTTCATAACTACTCTAAACTTGACTCTTCCAAGTGAGAGAGTTTAATTATAATTTAAATACTTATTTTAGTATTGCTATAATAGTCATATTAATCACATGTTTTTATTCCGAAGTATTTTCCAATTAACTTTAAACTAGTCTTCAATTCTAAGTAAATGGGAAGAGTTTTAAAATCATTTTCTATATAGAAATAAGAGTTTTGCATCAATTTAATTTTCAGTATTAATATATATTACGATATATTTTATTTGGATACTTTTATTATTTAGAAATTATATTTCCATAACTGATTTTAAATTGTCTCTCCATAAATTTATTTTTGGATTAATGTTTTTAAAATATGGAGAGATTATAGATTGAAGAATTTCTTAACTAATAATTAAGATTTTAATGAAAAATCTATACATTATTAATTCAAAGTTTTTTCTTGATTATTAAGTATTATCGTTTATGGTATATTAATTGTGATATTTTATATTAATTATGAATTTAGTATTTTTAGAAATAACTATTCTAGTATAAGTATAACTCTTTTAACCGACGATAAGATTTATATAATTAGAGTTTGATATTAAATTGATTTCTCTAGAGAGTGAGAGAGAGAGAGGGAGTGAGAGAGAGATATTTTATATCCAACTCGAGCGTTCGGCTACAAGAGGAGTCGCCCCCCCCCCCCCCCCCCCTCATCTGTCATCGACGAGAAGAGAGAGAATCCATTTGGGGTTTGTGCCAGGGCTTGTCAAGTTTGACCATCAAATGTCGTTCCCTCTGTTTGTTATGATTCAATGTTAAACACATTTTGTAGATCTCTAGCCGTGAGTCTCCGTCAATCTTATACATAATCTGTTTCGTATTCCTCTCTATGCAAGTCAAATCTTTACTCTCTAGTTGAGTAAGTTCTAGATCATTCTCTCTTCACATCCAGAACTTCTATCAATTTGTATACCTGAGTTGAGAGAGTGAGCCATAAAAGTTTCATTGTTTTTAACCTTAATCTTTCACATCTTATTATTTAGATTTTAGTTTTGCTTCATATTTGTTACTAAGAGGATCTCTTATTATAAACGTTTGGCAGATCTTGAACTCTAGGATTATATCTCTATATTGGTGAACTTCCAAGATACATAGCCTATTTTTGTATAGGAGTTTGTGCTACTAGGTGTATTCACCTGACAAATCCTAGAGTCAGTTTTCTAAATTCTGAAGCTGAAGTTGTTCTAACCTATCTACTCGTCTAATTCTTCAGATATGAACTCATGTGCCACTATTTGGGAGTTTTGGTAAACTCTTAGATATCAGTCTAGAATTGTTTCATGATACCGGTATGTCTAGGATCTCTTATGTTATCATGCGTCTCCTATTCCAACCGCTAATCACGTTTCATATACCAGTATCTTCTTTACCACACTCCATATGTGACCGGTTGTGGCGGAGTCCTTTCCACAAGTTATGTGTGATCGGTGGTGAGCGAGGCCTATTCCACATGCCTTGTGTGACATATGCCGTTTCCAGTGACATCATTTTAGTTAGTTAAAATTTATAGCCTTAGGGATTCACGTTTCTTTTTAATTATCTTTACTCACCTACTCTCTTCATGTCTCGTGTGCTTTTAGGTAACTCTTCCGGTACATGACCCGTCGCAAAACGCGTCATTGTACCAACTATTAGAAAATTCAGAAACTCCCTTTCGCACAGAGTGTAGAGACAAGAGAAAATAAGCTCATATGGAGAACGAAGTGCAACACCCCCAAATCATACGGCCGGTCGAACCGGACATTTGGAAAGATGCCTCCGCCCGGGGTGAAGAACCCCATTGGGAACGGATAGGGAATGTCGGTTCACAGTTTGTGCAACCATCGATAATTGAAAACATAATTTATTACAATTTCAAGATAAACAATTATACCATTTGAAAAGCTAAGAGTACTTTTGAAATGACAATACTAGGTGATATTCTAATCTGCAAGTCTTCATATCCAGTAGTGTCGTTATCGTCCCCCACCTTGATTGATGACCGCGGTTTCAAAATGGCAAAAGCCAACGTAGTTTTGAAGAAAATTATTAGCAAACGGCTGAGTAAGCTAACATCAATAGCAAGTAAACAGATTATGAGGCATGTGACATGAATCAAGAGTTCGCTACTCAAGTAATAAATATCAAATATATGTGGGAATAAACTTTGTGTTGAATGCTTTGCCCAACTCCATAATGATTTCAAATTTTATATTCGAAGCCAATGATGTGGACCATCTTGGGGAATTACACAAGTAGTACTTTGCGACATTTCCACAACTCATCACTCTATATCTCATAAGGATAGTATTCTCTTTTCTCAATGATAAGATATCGAGTCAAGGATTTTTTTTTAATTAACTAGTTGATACGGGGAGTGACCATATCCAATTCCTAACCACTTTCTCATAATGTTCAAAAGCACATCCATAACCATAAAACAATCACAAGGAGGTTCGCATCACAGTGCCTCATAACCACATAACAATAACCAATAACAATCTGTCTGAAACGTATCGTATCAGGGATATGGTACAAACCCACGCACAATAGCTTCCCCTGTACATCATTACGACTTTTCTTTCTAGATTAAAAAATCGAGTAAGGAGTTCCAAGAAAAGCCGGTGTGGCAATTCTTCACAATATTTGTTAATTGGTTGTGCCAGACATTTTTATTTGACCAATATTTGAGCAGCACAATACTTTTTGGTAATTTTGGCCCGTGAACTAGGTAATCAGGGCCTAATACGGTAGTCGTATTTGATTGGTACTTCATTTCGGAAGTAGAATTTAAATGTTCTTCTTTCAGAGTCTTATTTTGGATTATAATTTTCACAGGATACTTAAAAGTAGAATATTTCAAAAACAAGTAAATAGTTCAAATAAAGCATGTATGGTAGTAGGTCACAAATAACACACGCGATACACGAGAAAAGGAAAGGCACACAACGCTAGGCATATGAACTTACCTTAATCTAAAAGCACGTCCTAGATGTACTTCTCGCCTACGAAACCGTCACCTAGAAATTGGAGCTTAACTCTTCACAAACCCTAATATAACGCTATAAGACATATCAAGAATCCTAATTAATAATTTTTGACTAACCCGTAACCCAATTGTAAATTTTACGTCTCTTTTTTGTTATATTTTCTCATTAATGACACAACGCGTCTTCTGTTAAAACCACTTAAAATTTATGTTTCGAAAGTGATCAAACACACATATTTTATTAAAAAAAAAATATAGTTTATTTTATAAAGAACAACTCGTGTACTATTTCAATACCCGGGTTACATATATACGATGAGGACAAAAAATAGTATTTTAGAAAATCTTTTTATTCCAAAATATTCATTTTTATTTTATGTAAAGTGTAAAGTTTAAGTAAAAGAGAAATAAAAACTACAAACTTATACTAAAAGTTAGCTAGCACCCCTCCTACACTCACAAGACAGGTTTAATAAAAGACACTTTAACCCCCCACAGTTTTTAAAACAACACTTTTACGCTTACACCTAGTTGATGTAAAAGACACTTTCACCCCCTTACTAGAACTATTAAATTGATCGATCTAACCAAGGATTCAAGCTAAAAGACATTATTTTTATTGACTAAAACATTAAATAGTGGATGTAGAGTGTACTCAAGCTAAAATCGCCGAAACGAGGCGGTAAGAGTTTCCGGTCGGTGGGTCGCCAGTGGTTTTTCGTCGGCGATGATGCCGACGTCCTTGGATTCGATAGAGGCTGCTAACGGTCTCCTTGGATCCCTAGGTGTCTAATGGAACCGATTTCAAGAGGTGAGTGTATCCCGTTGGGTTTGGCCGAAGCTCCTCGCCGGCAAAAATGATGGACGACGGCGACGATGGTTGGGGGCCTCTATTCTGCTGCTTGTTGTCGCTTCTTCTTCGCCTTCTAGTCTCTACAAAGGGAGGGGAAGATCAGAGGGGTTTTTTTAGAAAGAGAGAGGCAGGTGATGGTTCGCCTGTGGGTTTCCCGTTAAGGAAGGTGACGGTGGTAGTGGCCTTTGGCTGCTGCCACCAGTAGCTGTTGCTCTGTTCCGACCGAGAGAGAAGAGATCGAGAGGAGAAGAGAGAGATGGAGGTGAAGGTGGAGTGGTGGTGGTCTTGCTGGTAGTGGTCGGACGAAGAAGAGGAAGAAGAAGAAGTTAAATAGAAAAAAGAAGAAGGAGAAGATGTGTATAGGAGGATAGAAAATGGGTTGGGGAATCACACTTTGCAGGAGATGTTGAAGAATGTGAAGAAAAACATTTATTTTTGTTTTATTTACTTGTTTCTATTTACTTTTAGGCTTTATATTCTTGTCAAATACAACTACCACCCCAACTATTAACTAATTAATATCATTTCAAATTATAACTACCTCCACACTAGCAACATATTTCGAAAGAAAACATTTAAACTCTAAGAAAAAGATGTCAATTAGCCATTTTTATACACTAAAAAAAAGACGGGGTATCAAACATTTAAACTCTCCCCTATAAGAGAGCTTCGTCCTCGAAGCTAGAGCTGATTGGTCTCATGAAGATTCTAAATTCTTTGCGCATCTTTAACGTTTCGACAAACAAAATAAGAAGGTATCAAGCATCACAGATTATCACATCACGAGATACATGAGGTAAAATAGGGACCAAAGTACCCTGCCAACCCCGGCTTGTCCAATTTCATTACCGGTTTTAGATGTCCTATATCAATTTTATTTTTTGAAAAATCTTATTTTAGTGGCAATCAAAAGGTCATACTAAATTAGAACCGTCGGCTCTTATGCCAACTGCAAAAACCTCCAAATCATACGGCCAAGCGAACCTTACTTTTGGAAAGATGCCTCCGCCCGGGATGATGAACCCCATTGGGATTGGATAAGGATCATCGGTTCACAGTTGGTACAACCATCGATAAGTGAAAAAATAATTTATTATAATTTCAAGATAAATAGTTATAGCATTTGAAAAGCTAAGAGTACATTTGAAATGACAGTACTAGGTGAGATTCTAAGAGAGAGAGGTCTTCTTATCCAGCAGTGTCGTGATCGTCCCCTACCTTGATTGCTGATTTTTTAATGTAAAAGTCAGCTAGCACCCCTCCTACACTCACAAGAAAGGTTTAATAAAAAACACTTAAACCCCCAAAGTTTTTCAAACAACACTTTTATCCTTATACCTAGTTTATTCAAAAGACACTTTCACCCCCTTACATGAACTATCAAATTTATCGATCTAACCGAGGATTCAAGCTACAAGACATGATTTGATTGACTAAAACGTAAAATTAGAGGATTTAGAGTGTACCCACGCCAAAAATCGCTGAAAACGTTCGAGAAATGAGGCGGTTAAAGTCTCCAGTCGATGGGTCGCCGATGGTTTTTCCTTGGACATGATGCCGGCGTCCTTGGCTTCGATAGAGGCTGCTAATGGTCTCCTTGGATCCCCAAGAGTCGAATGGAACCAATTTCAGGAGGTGAGTATCTCCCGTTGGGTTTGGCCGAAGCTCCTCACCGGTAAAAATGGTGGACGGCGGCGACGATGTTTGGGGGCCTCTCTTCTTCTGCTTGTTGTCGCTTTTTCTTCGCTTTCTAGTCTCTAGAGAGGAAGGGGAAGATCAGAGGGGTCATGTGTAAAAGAGAGAGGATGGTGGTGATTCGCCGGTGGGTTTCCAGTTGAGGAAGGTGGCGGTGGTGGTGGCCTTTGGCTGCTTCCACCAGCAGCTGTTGCTCTGTTCGGACAGAGAGACAAGAGATAGAGAGGAGCAGAGAGAGCAGAGAGAGGGATGGAGGTGAAGGTGGAGTGATGGTGGTCTCGGTGGTAGTGGTCGGACGAAGAAGAATAAGAAGAAGAAGTTAAGTGGAAAAAAGAAGGAGAAGATGCGTATAGGAGGAGAGAAAATGGGTTGGGGAAACATACTTTGCAGGAGATGTTGAAGAATGTGAAGAAAAACATTTCTTTTTAGTTTATTTTATTTACTTGTTTCTATTTACCTACTATAGTTCTTGTCATATACAACTACCACCCTAACTATTAACTAACTAATATCATCTAAAATTACAACTACCTCCCCATTAGAAATATATTTCGAAAATAAACATTTAAACTCTAAGAAAAAGTTGCCAATTAGCCATATATATAGAATAAAAAAATACAGGGTATTACATCCTTCTCCCCTTAAAGAGAGCTTCGTCCTCGAAGCTAGAGCTGATTGGTCTCTTGAAGATTCTAAATTCTTTGCGCATCTTTAACGTTTAGACAAACAAAATAAGCAGGTATCAAGCATCACAGATAATCACTTCACGAGATACATGAGGTAAAATAGGGACCAAGGTACCCTGCCAACTCCGGCGTGTCCAATTTCATTACCGGTTTTAGATGTTCTATATCAATTTTAATTTTTGAAAAATATTATTTTAGTGGAAATCAAAAGGTCATACTAACTTAGAACCGTCGGCTCTGATACTAACTGCAAAAACCACCAAATCATACGGCCGATCGAACCTTAGTTTTGGAAAGATTCCTCTGCCCAGGATGATGAACCCCATTGGGAACGGATAAGGATCATCGGTTCACAGTTAGTACAACCATCGATAATTGAAAACATAATTTATTATAATTTCAAGATAAATAGTTATAGCATTTGAAAAGTTAAGAGTACTTTTGAAATGACAGTACTAGGTGATATTCTAATAGAGAGGTCTTCTTATCCAGCAGTGTCGTGATCGTCCCCCACCTTAATTGCTGATTTTTTAATCTAAAATTCAGCTTGCACCCCTCCTACACTCACAAGAAAGGTTTAATAAAAGTCACTTTAACCCCCCAAAGTTTCTTAAACAAAAATTTTATCCTTATACCTAGTTTATGCAAAAGACACTTTCACCTCCTTACATGAACTATCAAATTAATCGATCTAACCGAGGATTCAAGCTACAAGACATGATTTTGATTGACTAAAATGTAAAATTAGAGGATTTAGAGTGTACGCACGCCAAAAATCGCTTTAAACGTTCGAGAAATGAGGCGGTTAGAGTCTCCAGTCGATGGGTCGCCGATGGTTTTTCGTTGTACAGGAAGCCGGCGTCCTTGGCTCTGATAGAGGGTGCTAATGGTCTCCTTCGATCCCGAAGAGTCGAGTGGAACCGATTTCAGGAGGTGAGTATTTATCGTTGGGTTTGGCCGAAGCTCCTCACCGGTAAAAATGGTGGACGGCGGCGACGATGTTTGGGGGCCTCTCTGCTGCTGCTTGTTTTCAATTCTTATTCGCCTTCTAGTCTCTACAAAGGAAGGGGAAAATCAGAGGGGTCATGTGTAAAAGAGAGAGGATGGTGGTGGTTTGCCGGTGGGTTTCCCATCGATGAAGGTGGCTATGGTGGTGGCCTTTGGCTGCTGCCACCAGCAGCTGTTGCTCTGTTAGGACAGAGAGAGAAGAGATAGAGAGGAGAAGAGAGAGAAGAGAGAGGGATGGAGGTGAAGGTGGAGTGATGGTGGTCTCGGTGGTAGTGGTCGGACGAAGAAGAGGAAGAAGAAGAAGTTAAGTGGAAAAAAGAAGAAGGAGAAGATGTGTATAGCTGTAGAGAAAATGGGTTGGGGAAATACACTTTGCAGGAGATGTTGAAGAATGTGAAGAAAAACATTTCTTATTTAGTATTATTTTATTTACTTGTTTCTATTTACCTATTAGGCTTTATAGTTCTAGTCAAATACAACTACCACCCCAACTATTAACTAACTAATATCATCTAGAGTTACAACTACCTCCCCATTAGCAATATATTTCGAAAATAAACATTTAAACTCTAAGAAATAGTTTCCAATTAGCCATATATATAAACTAAAAAAATACAGGGTATTACATCCTTCTCTCATTAAAGAGAGCTTCGTCCTCGAAGCTAGAGCTGATTTGTCTCATGAAGATTCTAAATTCTTTGCGCATCTTTAACGTTTCGACAAAAAAAATAAGCAGGTATCAAGCATCACAGAGAATCACATCACGAGATACATGAGGTAAAATGGGAAGCTAGGTACCCTGCAAACCCCGTCTTTTCCAATTTCATTAGCGGTTTTAGATGTCCTATATCAATTTTAATTTTTGAAAATTTTATCTTAGTGGAAATCAAAAGGTCATACTAACTAAGAACCGTCGGCTCTTATACCAACTACAAAAACCCCCACATCATACGGGCGAACGAACCATACGTTTGGAAAGATGCCTCCACCCGGGATGATGAACCCCATTGGGAACGGATAAGGATCATTGGTCCACTGTTAGTACAACCATCAATAATTGAAATCATAATTTATTATAATTTTAAGATTGTTGAATCAAAGACACCTAAGTGTGTTTTGAGTAGTAACTAGTTTGAGCGATGGAAGACAAAGGCAAAGTATTTCTAAGGCTCCAAGGCCTTGAGATACTGATAAGAGCTTCGAAGCTTTGAAAGTAGTTTTGTGTATAGTAAGATCAAATAATCTTGTGATGCAGGTGTTTTATCTGATATGTAAAGATCAGAGATTTGCTGCAAATATCCTTGTTTTATATTCATTATATGACTAACACAATTGCAGATATCCTGATCATAGTGAATCAAAGATTTATGATCTTAATATTGAAAGACTGTGAAGCATGTTCAGAGCTTCAAGGCCTTGACATGTGCCTTAAGCTGCTGACAGTTTTACAGAATTAACTTGATTCTCTTTTGCAGGATTTGATCTTTGTTATTATGATTGTTCAATGACTTTTACAAGTCTTAAAATATTTTATCATGAGCTATATGTTTCAGAAGTTAATCAGGTTATTGGTTTATTCATATGATCCAGTTTTTATTTAGAAACTGGAAATCCAAACAGACTTAGTGCTCTTATATTTCTAGATTTTGTTATTGCTGTGTTTTAATGTTGTTGCAGGTTTTTCAAACGTGCAAATGCAATCTCAACAAACTCTAACAGATATCTACTTAAAGCTGTTTTGAATTGCATTTAGAAAGGATGAGGTTTTGCAGGAACTGAGATCCTAAAATCTCTCATTCAGTTTCAGAGAGTGGATAAAAGACTGGTTTTAAATTTGAAATATATAGAACCTTACAGAGAACTAAGAGAGGTGTGATACATTCGTGGAAGACCAGACATTCAATCCCTCACAAATTCAGGCTTGAATTACAGCTTTCAGAAGATCAATCATTCCAGTTCCTGAAGAACACATCCTGGCCTTCAGAAGGTAATTCTTCTACTTTGTTCTTCTTCTGTATTGTAATCTGCTTATCTTTTGTATATCTAAAACCTCACAAAACCTAGTGGTTGGTTGTTTAAGTGAACAACAAGAGGTTCTTGTTAGCTCAACAGTTAGTAGCTAATACTTGATAGGTTTGGAACCACAAGCTGTATAGGTGTAAGTTCACTTAGGCTTGGAGATCTAGGGCTGTTTCTGTGTGAGGAATAAGAAGAGTTTTCCCGATCCTGGTGGGATTAGATCCCTCAAGCAGAGATTAGGTTCATTGGGACTGAACTCTGTAAATTGCCTTGTGTTATTTACTTTACAGTTTTGCTATTTCCTGGTGCAAGCAACTCCAATCAAACTACGGTTTATAAACTGTTAAGAACTGGTGATAGTTCAAGACCTTGAAGCTTTCTTTTTGCCTTACAAAGTTTCTGAATAGTTTTGTAAGATCTCAAGGCCTTGAGATTTGAGTTTCTCACTTGTTCACTTAGTTAAAATTTGTGTTTTAGCAAAAAGTTTCCATACTCTATTCAACCCCCCCCCTTTCTAGAGTATTTCGATCCTGTATTTAGTCTACATTTCAAACTTTCAATTGATATCAGAGCTTGGGTCACTACTATAGATCTAACAATCTTGTGACTATGATTAATGTAGGAGATGGTGGATTCTCACAAGGAAAGTCAGCAAACAGACCTCCATTGTTCTGTGGTGATAACTTCATGCACTGGAAGGCATTGATGAAGATGTTCATCATACATCAAGACATGGAATTGAGGTCAATAGTTCAGAATGTTCCTCATGAGTATTACACTACCATATATGGAGTTAGATGCATCAAGTCTGAGGAAAATCTCTCAGTTACTGAACTAGAAAAGGTACCAAAAAATTACAAGGCTATGAATCTGTTATATTGTGCTCTTAATGCAGATGAGTTCAACAGAGTGTCAAATTTCAAAAGTGCCAAAGAAGTATGGGACAAACTGGTTGTGACATATGAAGGAAAAAGTTAGGTTAAACAGACCAAGATTAACATACTTCTGAGGCAATATGAGCTGTTCAAGATGAACTCATATGAGACCATCAAGGAGATGTTCAAAAGATTCGCTGATGTGGTGAATAATCTGGAGTCATTGGGAAAAAAAATTCAAATGAGGAAAAGGTCAGGAAAATTCTGAGGAGCTTGCCAAAAGCCAAGTGGGAGCCAAAGACAACAGCTATTGAGGAAGCTCAGGGTTTAAGTCTTCTTCAGCTAGATGATCTACAAGGAAAGCTGCTCACTCATGAAATGTCTATGAAGTATGTAGAAGGTGATCTGAGTGAAAACATCGAGAACTTAGCACTCAAGGCTAAATAAAATGAAAAATCTCAAAGCCTTGAGACTGAAGATGAGCATGATGATGAAGAGGCTTTAGCAATCTCCAAGGCCTTGGCCAGGATTCTCAAGAAGAAGATAAACTTTGGAAACAGAGACTACAACAGAGAGAGATCAAGACCTTCAAGCAGCAAGGACTACAAAGGTAAGTCTTCATCACAGACACATAAAACCAAAGTAACGAATTGTTTTGAATGTGGTAATGCAGATCATTTAGTAAAGGATTGTCCACAAAAGAAGAAGAACAGGAACTTTCAAAAGAAAGACAGTGACAACAGAAGGAAGAAAGCCATGATGGCCTCTTGGAGTGATTCTGATTCATCAAGTGATTCAGACACAGAAGAAGACCAAGCAAATTTATGCTTCATGGCTAAACATGATGTAGAAAAGTCCTCAGACAAACAACCCGTGATCTCGGTTCAGGGTTAAAGAGACAATCGATAACCAAAAGTAGAATATTAACTTTTAAGATTTACATTTCCTCTAATAAATACAACAATCTTGAGAAGATATATATACAAATGTAATTTGACTGAAATAAGCTATGTGATCTACTAAGTGATCTAATTTAAACTAAACATTTAGTCTCGATACGCGTTCCCATCCCCCACCTTAAATGATGACATGCGATTTTAAAATGGCAAAATCCAACGCAATTTTGAAGAAAATGATAAGTAAAAACTGAATAAATACACACTACGACATTTAAATCAACGAGTAGTGCAGAAGCATGAGTTGAAACAAATCAGTAGATTTAAAACAGTAAAACTAACAGGTTGGGGAATTTGGAACAACTGAAAGTAACCGAGTAACAAAAACCTCTCAATTTAAGAAAATTGAGAAACCACGAGTATTAAATAATATATCCAGAGTAATCAAGTCCATTTTTAAGTTGATAACGATATTAGTTCATGAGTATACAAAGCTTTTCAAATCATTTCAATCGATTATGGCATATCCAGAGCCACAAACAACATCAATAAAGTAGTCAAACTTTCTTTCAAGTTTAATTTAACCGTTAAGTTTAGCTGAGGCGTTTCTAGAGCCACCAGCAGGATCGATGTAAATAGAGGGATCACGAAATAATCACAAAGGGTTCTTTGGAGGGTCTAACAAATCCTATTTCAGCCGATTTTTAAGGGAGCCTATTCGTCAACCCCGCTCACAACATTAGCTAAAAGGCCTTAAGTGTCGACACCCCTATACCGTGGTGACCCTTACAAGTATAAGTAGTACTCATACCTCTAACAAACCCTTGGATGCAATACCTTGGTACATTTTGACTCATCGAGGGTGGATTTGTGAACAATTAAGTTCTATCCAATAATAAGAAGCATTGCTTCAATGGTCTTAGCCATAAGAAAATGGAGGATCGCTTGGCGCCTCCCATTAATAACACAACTCTGTACATCGTCCCAAATATATTAGAAGCTTTTTAATTATTCTATTTCCCATGAACAAAATCAGATTATCAACTTATCACAAGGAATGCTTCAAGAGTTATAAAGATGACTCAATTTATATCCAAACAATTTCGAGTATAAATCATGCTTTTCATACTTTTTCGATCAAAAAATATTCTATCGAGAAATTACATCAATACTCACATTTTGATAATTACGGATCGCACATATGTACTTACCACTTATATGAATCACAAGCAAAAGAAACAAAGTAATCTGAGCACTCCAACGAGAGCCACTCTCCCTACAAAGTCGAGGTCTACAATCACACGTATAGCATACTCGTAACAACTAATTTACGCATGCATAATAGATATGCAAACCTATGTGCCACATAGTCCTATATGTCATCAATGCACATATAATGATATGCAAGTATAAAAATAAATCAATCAATACAATTAGAATTTCAAAAATTTAAGTTTTCTAAAAACGGTGAATCTACAATTATGGACAAAATTGTAGCTCTGACTTTAGAGGCATATTTACCATATCAAAACATCTCTTAAAATCTTGAAATTAATGTATGATCAACCTACATGTGTCTTATTTCGGAAACATCAAGAAATTCATGCATAACTATTATAAAACTCAATATATAAAAATAACAAATACTGCTATGCAGAGAACAGGTTGGCAAAAGCTTTCAACTTTGCAAGGTGATTACTACCACTTGGATAATAGCAATAAAGCTCATCTTCTCCAGAATTGACTGTCAATGGGTCTAGTTACAATGAAAGAAAGATGAGGTGCCAAAATTTTCTGAAAATAGGGTTGTTAATCAAAATTCCAAGAATGTTCCAGAAACAGAGTTCCAGAAAACATGAAACTTAAAATGAGCATATCTTCCTAATCAAAATGGCTATCGAGAGTATTTTTTTTTAAAAATGACCCTCTCTGAGTCTAGTTTTATAATATGCAAGATTAAAAAATTTACAGAGAAAAAATTTAGAGATAATATATGTTTTTCACAAACTAGTCAGATTGTAAAAATATGCAATTTTCATCTAGAGCACTCAAAACATGATCAAATCCATTATATGAAACATGCAACTAAAAATAACTTGATTTTACACTTAGATACAATAAATTTAAACGTGCAATAGAGACTAACATCTATTTGAAGAATCATGTAAGGGATTTGGGGAATTCATGCTCAAAAGTTACAAATTAAGAAGCAAAACACACATGCAAGTAAAGATCAAGTAAATTCTTGTCAATAACATGATCCTACCACTAAAATGCGCAAATACAAGAGGAAATAGATTCTTACAAGAAGCCTTAAGAGGAATTATAGAGGATAAATTGGATGCTTGAAGTGGTATTCGAGAAGCTTGAAGTCCATGGGAGCTTAAAAACCTCTCAATAGATGGAACTTTGGTGTAAGAGGAGTGTGAAGATGAAGAAGATGATGATGATGAAACTAACATCAAAATGCACAAATGAAAAGAGAAAATATATTCTTACAAGACCTTAAGGAGCTTAAACTCATGAAGCAGATGAAGAAAAATAGCTCCCCCCATGCATAGCATGACGTTGAACTCGGGTTTTTCATGAATTTGAATGTGAAAAATGATTTTTGGATATGTTTTGTGAGGGTCAACAATTTAACCCTGGAATGGAGTTTTTGAGAGAGAGAAATGAGCTATTTTATTGCTCTTCAATGGTAGAAAAGAGTGAATAAGAAGATGATGATGATGCGTAGAGAGTGAGTGGTAGTGAAAGTGTGGGAAAAGGGTGAATGGAGTGATGGTAGTAGTATGATGATGGGGTTGGTATGTATGAGTGAAAATAATATTTTAATAGGGTTGACTAAGTTAGTGGGTGAGGGATTGGAGAGCAATTCAAATTCTCCCTACATGTTAGTTAAGGTATAAATTGAAATAAGAAGAAAATGGGGGTTGACATGCAAATTCTCCAAATTGAGGGTAACTACAAAATTTCACATACAAACGGGGTAAGTATGTATTGGGTATAATATATACATAAGAAATGTTTTTATTTTATATGAGTAGACATGGAGAGAAAATATGTATATAAATGAGAGTGATTAGATAGGAAGTGATGGAGTTGATGGAGATGAAATTGATATAGGAATTATAAAGTATAATGGGAATAGTGTGCTTAATTTGTTTGTAAGAGAAAAAATGGGAGATGTTTGTAAAAGAAAAATATCTCAATACTTTAGTAGAATTGACCAAAGATAGTGGACGAGAACTTAAGTATAAATACTCAATAGATGAATTGCTAGTTGGAGTGAAATGTGAAAGCTAGAAGTTGAGAGGTAAAAATATCAATTACATGAGTAGATGGATGGAGTTGAAGTATAAAACCAAAAGTAAAGGGGGTGAAAATATAATTTCCAATTAATAGGTAACACATAAAAGTTAATTTTCACAAATTAGAAATTTTTCAAAAATTTGAAATAAACCACTTTGTATTTAAATGTCAAAATCATTATTTTTAGACTACAAGTATCCCCTAAATATACACATGAGTTTCATATAGTATTATCCAAGTATCCAAAACTACAAAATAACTCAAAATACCATTTTGGATTATCGTAAATGTCAAATAACACTCTTATACTTTAAACCAAGAATAAGTTTTAAATAAAAATTTCTTGAAATTCTTAAATATATTTCCGAAATGACCAAATAACCTCTATTTTAAATACAGGGTATTACACTAGGTAACGAATTTCTATGATCTTCGTGTAGGAGGATCGGTTGGATTAGGCACATGACATATCTTATTTGCTACTTGAGAAGGGGATGTGACTGCATTTTAGTGTGGGGCTGTCGACATTTGACTACGAACATAGAGATTGTGCATTGACGACTACACTCTCATACACGCTTTGACTGGACGGTTTGTGGCATCTTCCGCTTCATGGAGTTAGGGGAGATGAATTATTGTTGTGATACTTATTCATTGTTTTGTTTCTTTCCTTCCCCTGACATTATTACTGCTTCTTCATTCTTGGAGGAGGACCCCTCGTACATTTTTTTATTGTATTGTTGTTGTTTTACTGAGAGAAAAAAAAAGAAGAAAAAAAATTAAAAAAAAAATAAAAAAATAGAGAAAAAAATGAGAGGAATAAAGTATTAAAGTATGATTATTGGAAATCGAGTGGTGGAGTTCTTATTTCATTGGACGGTGATTTACAGATCGTGCATGTTTCGCCACGATGGCCACGAATATCGTTATTGTACCGGGGTTTGAGGGGATCAAGGGCCGGAGTCTGTGAGATTTAGGTCGTGGATTCCTATCATTAGGGTAAGGGTGTGTGAGATGCGGTTATAATGTGAGAATGTGACGCTTTAGGACTTATTACTTCATGATTATCCTTTTGTCCCTAAGCCTCAACACTCTAAACCGTTAGCGGAATAGGAGCTTGGACTATGAACGTGGCTTAGCCTTGTTTAGCCTCTTATTTTTATCAACACACATTAAGAGGTAGGTAGTTGTTTATAGTAAATTTAAGCTTTCTATCTAACCATGGGGAATTACTTGTTGTTGAATTTAGTTGCGCATCACACCTCTTGCCTAACTTTTTCATCATCCATGAGCACTAGTCTATGTTATTGAAATTGCCTGATCTCACAAAAAGAGAGTAATTTGAGTTTTATGTGTTTAAGATCGAGTCCAGATTTGAATTTGCATCATCTTGCTGCATTACTAGTGTCTAGAGTCGTGTTAGAGTCGTTTGAGTCTTGTTGGCTAGTAGACAGTTAGATGCAGTAGATGAGACTTTGCTCGGGACGCGCAAATGGCAAGTGTGGGAGTATTTGATAACTCCTTAATAAGAGATATCTTACGTACACCTTATATTGTCATTTGTGTCCGTTTCGGTGCAAGGTGACAAGATTTGAGTCAAAATATGAGGGAAATGCACTTTTGGATGTTTTTGAGCTTAAATGTGCAATCCGGGCGTTTCTTAAATGTTTTGAGTATGATTTTGATAATTTATCATATTTGATCTTCGCGGTAGTGTCTGTGTTGTTGCTTGACAGGAATTACGCATGCGGGAATCAAATGGAGAGAAGAAACGAGCTTCGGAATAGAAGAAAAAAGCGAATTTGGCTTGTTTTTTATGTTTTTTCCAAAATTGGGCAATAATCGAGAAAAACGAGAAAATAGTCCGGAAACAAGAATTTCTATACATGGATTAAGTCTACATAGCAAAAGGAACCCAAAGGTGCACAAATCACGGTAATCGGAGTACGGGATCAAAATCCAGGTCCTTATTTGCTTTTCTGCGATCTCAAAATATCCTGAAAATCATGATTTTAACTCAAAACATCCTGAATCATCTCCCGAGCATCCTTTTAACTCCACTCAACCAAAATCACCACCTACATACACCTAAGGCCTGACCTCACTGAGCAACACCACGAGTACTCTACAACCTCACCAATTCAGCTCAACCTTCCCTTAAACCCATCACATTCCCCTATTTGGATCACATGAAACCCACATCAGCCACAATTCAGCACTCCCAACAGCCCCTGCTATGCCATATCACCATCATCACCTTATTCCAATTTCACCCATAACGGACCAAACACCATTGTCCATTCTTACACCTCCAATGTTCTATGACCATAAAACATATTACCATCAGACCTCCATTCTCTACAGCCTCCAAAACCATAACAACCACGCACCCACAACCATTTCACAACCTGCTACCATCTTCAATTCAACGCCAATTCAATTACCAGACCCAATTCCACTCAGCCAACACCAATTCAGCAGCTCACAAACACCATTCAATCACGACCATTACACCTACAAAAATTCAACTACACCACATGTTATCTCCATTAAAGACCCACCAGCAGTTCTCCAATAGCCATGAACCTCCATCAATTAGCTACTGATCAGACCACTTCCTTTCACCATTAATCACAAACACAACAACCTGTTAAACCACCCATGACCTACCTTTAATTACCATAGCCACCGGACCCGGAAAAAATCCATCAGAAACCCACCCGAACCCGATCAGAAAGAAAATCGAACAGGAGAAAAACAATAATAGCAGCGCAATAACTAAAGAGAAGAAGGAAATCAGAAGCAGCATATTGCAAAAGAAGAGAAGAAAACCAATAGCGCAAAAATCAGAGCAAACTAGAGAGCTGGGAGAAGAAAGGAGGTCGCACGACCTCAATCATAGGTCGCACGACCTGAAGAAGACAAGAAAGATTGTAGAATTTTCAAACGAGGTCCTGCAAGACCTCAATCAGAGGTCGTACGACCTGATACGGGCATTAAAATTTTTTAAAAATTTCCAGGATGAGGGGGGCTGTTTTGTAATATTCCTAAATTTGGCTAAAACATTAGGAAACATATATAAGGGTTTTGGAACGTGATTTATGAGTTCTATCATGTTAAGGAAGAGACCGACGTTGGAGACGAACGAGAAGAGAGCTTGGAGCACTATCTGGAGAGTGGAAACGCATCGTTTGAATTATCTTCTCTTCTTTTATTTATTTTTGTGTACAATTATGAAAAACATTGTGTTTCATGAGTCGTAGTAGCTAAGTAGTATATCGGGATTTCTCAACGGTAGCTAGGGTATCAAGCCGTGTTTGGCAAATTGCGAGTTTGATTCATGTTTGATTGAACTTAATAGATGATGAATGTTTTTGCTATGCTTACTTCTCGTTCTTTATCCATCTTTGTGTTATTTGGCCATCAATATGAAGATTATAGGTAATAAATTAGTGAAAGCAAACGATTACCCGGATAGTTGAATTAATCACATAGTCTCTCGTTATAGAAATCGACCATTGACTATGAACTTGGAGTAGAATTATACGTCATTATATGTTTCAGGGCTAATTAGAACTTGGTAAATCGGTTGTAAGTTGACCTCGACATATAAAGCTAGCTTGAAAACTCGGTTAGTATTTTTGCTCGTTTGACAAAATAAAACATCGTCTGTGTTTGAAAACATAATTCGTAAACGGTATTCACCTAGTGATCCTAGAGAAATCCTGATACTCGTCTCTCATACTTAATCTTAATTTTAGTAATTAGTTGTTATTTCAATTATTAGTCTAGTAATCAACTCAAACTGCTTGCCCGCATTAAGTTAATCGTCCTAATTAGTTCACGACAAGTCCTCTGGGATTCGACAACCCTCTTATTCACATTATTACTAGAACGATAACCGTGCATTTGCGGAGATCGTGTCAAAGCGCCTCATACCACATAAGAATAACCAATCACAATCTGTCTTAAACGTATCGTATCAGGGATGTGGTAGAAACCCACGCACAAAAGCTTCCATTGTACAACATTGAGACATTTCTTTCAAGATTGAAAGATCCAATAAGGTGCTCCAAGAAAAGCCGGTGTGGCAATTCTTCATAAAATTTGGTAATTGATTGTTCCCGACGTTTGTATTTAACCAATATTTGAGCGGTACAATACTGTTTGATAATTGTGGCCCGTGAAATAGGTAATCAGGGCCTAATACGGTATTCGTATTTGATTGGTACTTCATTTCGGAAGTAGAATTTAGATGTTCTTCTTTCAGATTCTTATTTTGGATTATAATTTTCACGGATAACTCAAAGTAGAATATTTCAAACACAAGTAAATAGTTCAAATAAAGCATCTATGGTAGTAGTTCACAAATAACGCAGCAATACACGAAAGAAGTAAGTGAACCTAAGGCTAGGCATATTAACTTACCTTAATCCAAAAGCACGTCCTAGATGCAGTCTCGCCTACGAAACCGTCACCTAGAAATTGGAGCTTCTTACTCACAACAAACCCTAATATAACGGTATAAGACATAACAAGAATCCTAATTAATAATTTTTGACTAACCCATATCCCAATTTGTTAATTTCACGTTGCTTTTTGATATTTTTTCTTTTTTTGAGGAGATTTTTGTTATATTTTCTTAATAAAGAGACAACGGGTCTACTGTTAAAAACAGTTTAAAATTTATGTTCTGAAAAGTGATCAAACTACCTATTTTTCTTTAATAAAACATTTCAAGTTTATTTTCTAACTGACAGGCCGTGTACTATTTCAACCCCCGGATTACAATTATACGATGAGGGAAAAACATAGTATTTTTATAGAAAAAAAAATTTATTCCAAAATCTTCATTTTTATTTTTACTTATAGTGTAAAGTTTAAGTGAAAGACAAATAGAACCCCTAAACTTATACTAAATGTCAGCTAGCACCCCTCCTACACTTACGAGACAGGTTTAATAAAAGACACTTTAACCCCCCCAAAGTTTCTCAAACAACACTTTTACCCTTATACCTAGTTTATGTAAAAGACACTTTAACCCCCCTTACATGAACAATCAAATTGATCAATCTAATCGAGGATTCAAGCTGCAAGACATGATTTTCATTAGTAAATCGTAAAATTAGAGGATTTAGAGTGTACCCAAGCCAAAAATCGCTGAAAACGGTCGAGAAACGAGGCGGTTAGAGTTTCCAGCCCGTGGGTAGCCGGTGGTTTTTCGTCGACGATGATTCTGGTGTCCTTAGCTCCGATAGAGGCTGCTAATAGTCTCATTGGATCCCCAGGCGTCAGATGGAACCGTTTTTAGGAGGTGAGTATCTCCCGTTGGGTTTGGCCGAAGCTCCTCGCCGACAAAAATGGACGACGGCGGAGACGATGGTTGGGGGCCTCTCTGCTGCTGCTTGTTATCGCTTCTTCTTCGCCTTCTGGTCTCTAAAGACGTAGGGGAACATCAGAGGGGTTATGTGAGAGAAAAGAGGCAGGTAGTGGTTAGCCGGTGGGTTTCCCGTTGAGGAAGGTGGCGGTGGTGGTGGCCTTTGGCTGCTGCAACCAGCAGCTGTTGCTCTGTTCGGACAGAGAGAGAAGAGATAGAGAGGAGAAGAGAGAGGTATCGAGGTGAAGGTTGAGTGGTAGTTCTCTCGGTTGTGTTGGTGGTCGGACGAAAAAGAGGAAGAAGAAGAAGTTAAATAGAAAGAAAATGAAGGAGAAAATGCGTATGAGAGGAGAGAAAATGGGTTGGGGAAACACACTTTGTAGGAGATGTTGAATATGTGAAGAAAAACATTCCTTTTGTTTTATTTTATTTACTTGTTTCTGTTTACCTATTAGGATTTATAGTTCTTGTCAAATACAACTACCACCCCAACTATTAACTAATTTAATATCATCTAAAACTACAACTACCTCCCCACTAGCAATATTTTTCGAAAATAAACATTTAAACTGTACGAAAAAGTCGTAAATTATCCATTATATACACTAAAAAAAGACAGGGTTTTACGCAAAGTGAGAGCTAAAGGAGAGACAACCCGCCAGACGTTCGCAGAAGAGATGGCCGAGAAGGAAAGGGACGAGAAGGAGAATAAGGACCTTAGGGCACAATTAGCTCCTCTACAAGCAGTGGCCCCACTCCACCATCATCGCCTCCCGCAGATATAAAAAATACGGCACAAGAACTGGGACAAGCACATAACAACGCATATATGGGGAGATCTATAGTTAGTAAGTATATGCCAAATGAGTCCACTTATCAACCACCAATCATGGTGTCACCAATATTTGCAGCTCACTTTGAGCTGAGGAGTTGAATGATTTAGATGGTAAAAAGTGATTGAAGATTTGGTGAAACAAAAGAGGATAGTTTTACTGACCACCTGGAAACTCCTATTCCACGAACAGAGAGTGCAAGGAAGCATTATACAGATGATGATGTTTCGTTTTCCCCTAGCTGGAGCGGCTAGGCTATAACTCAATGAATTTCCTACAGTTTCCATCATCACATGAGACGAGCTCACCAAATGATTTAAAAGGAAATATCATCCACCGTCTATGGTTGCAAAGTTGATGGAAAATATTATTGGATTCACTCAGTTGTTTGGCCAATCACTAAGAGATACATGGAGGAAATTCAACCAGATGCAGTGAATATGTCCCAATCATGGCGAACCTTGGTATAAGCTATTTTATTACTTTTACATAGATTTAGACAAAGAATCCGCGAAGGAGTTGGATATCCTTGCTGGTGGTAATTTTATGGGGTTCGATGAGCGCATTGCTGAAGACTTGCTGATTAATGCTGAAAAAAGTGAGACTACACGATATACTCGCAGGGCAGGAAAAGTATTAGGGGATTCTGCTATGGTAACACAGATGGATAAATGCACAAATGGCGGCATTGAAAACATCATTCTATAGGCAGAATCCGACAACAGAGGTGAACACTATGTAATCTTGCATATGAGAACCAAGGGTATGATTGTCGAATTGGAGATTTTAATTACATGTGACCTCCTAGACCACAATTGTAGGGGAATTCGTATCTGCCCAACAAGTGCAGTCATTCTAATTTCAGGTGGATTAACCCGAATAATGAGTTATACGCATCTGGTTAGTAGCCTAATCCTCCATACCAGGCATAAAAAGAAGCTCCGACTCAGCAGCAGGAGGCACAAAAAAGTACTGATATTCTTAGCTTAATTACTAAGATAAATGAGAAATGGAATCATGTGGAGGTTTAGTTGGTGGTTACAAGGGAAACTGTTAGAAGTAATAAGACGAAGATAGGCTAGATTTCCAACAAGAAAACCAAGCTCCCACTTGGAATGCTTCGTGCAGGTACAATTCCTCATATTGGGCACGCTAATGCGGTTACTACCAGAAGTGGAATCTCTACTACAAATCCACCTAATCCCACACATTCCAGAGCTGAAGATAATAAGGAAACAAAGAAAGAATTGGATAAAGAGGTGCCCAAAACCACCGAGAGTCCTAATCAACGGACACGCCCATAGAAAGGAAGATTTAATGTAAACTCTAAATAGGGTTTATTGTAAGACGCGCATTATTTATGTAATGGAGATGAGAGAGAGGGTGATGAGAACTTGTATGGACTATTCATGGATATATTAAGACAGTTTCCCAATAACATCCCATTTGTGGAGGTTCTTTCCCAAAACCCCAAGTATAAGAAATTTCAGAAAGACATTTTATGCGGCAAGAAGAGCATGGATCCCTACTCCACATGAAGCTGACAAAGACATTAGTACTATTATGCCGAGAGACATCCCCATGATGAGAGATCCATGAAGTGCCTTGGGATGGAATTTACACACATGGCCTTTGTGATTTGGGCACCATCATAAGCATCATTCCTTTATCACTATTTTGGAGATTAAGGGTTGGTGGGCCTACTCCGGTCAAAATGGGTCTATTACTTGCAGATGATTTTATTGTGATGGTGAAGAACGCGATGATCTACTCATATTTGGCAGACCGCTATCGAAGAGGATGCAACCTGATGTGGATTACAGACCAAGGAGCAGAGTATCAATGCTTTTGATGAGTCACTTATCTTCAACGCATTTCACCTGCAGGGAAAAGGGAAAAAAAATTGGCTATGATTAAATTTATAGAGGTTCGAGCAGATCCCACTCCAGGGTTGCCAGCAATTCTGCAGCACGATCCAACCGATGCAGAGAAGAAGCCATCTGTTGTTCCAGCACATGATGTAGTGGTCAAGATCAAGAAGATGAAACTGAAAGAGAAGGCACTTTGTTCTAAACCTCCTTAGCAATATGATATAATTGGTTCGGCTCGTCGACTTGGGAGGTGTGCAAAAGAGATTCTGGCGGGGAGACCTCCGTGTACACCGTATGTAGAGGATCGAGGATCGCACAGGAAGAGTGGGGTTGTGTGTAGGGAGAGAGTAAGTCAGTAGCAATGTCTGAGAGAGAGACAGAGGTTTGGCAGAGCTTCCGCGTATGGCAAGTGTGTTCTCTTTTGTATGGAAAGGGTAACGTCCTATATATAGCAGAGAACGTGACCGTTGTAGTGTGGTTAATGCGCCCATTGATGGCGGCTTAATTAGCTTAACCATAACGGCACGTTCGTACGAGTATATAGGGACCGTTACAGCACGTGGTGCGCGAATACCGGAACCGTTACGAGGTTGACCGGGTTTGACCGAATTGACCGGGTTTATGGAGCTCGTGCCATAAATCTCTCAAAGCAGTTACTAAAGGTCGCGTGCGGGCTTGACTCGCACGCGACAGGGCTTACTCTAGCCTCCAAACCACTAAGTCCCTACAAGTCCCGTGCAGTGGTATGCGAGGGCTCTGTCTCGCAGCCCCCACATGGATCAGCTCGGCTGGTGATCCAATGTGTGTGGAGCACAATATGGTGTGCTGGATGGTTGCCACGTGGCCAAGATCTGTCAGCTCAGAAAGCACTATCTACAGGAGGCAACATAACGTATTCACGTTTAGCATAGGGAGTGCATTTCTTCGTAGTTTTTTTTTTTTTTTTTTTTTTTTTTTTTTTTTATTTTTATTTGTAGAGATGAGAAAGATATGGACTACTGATTTATCCAGTGAAACATAAATGAAATTTTTGAGAGAGTCCATCCCGGTGTGCCATGGAACACGCAACTTTGACAAGGACTCGTGACCACGAATTGGGGTTTCTTGAAAAACATATTTTAACAAAAGGAGCGCACTCAACCGCAATCTGGGAGAACACACTGACTGTATAGGATCGCATTGCGAGACCCCGTGTGGCTTGGGGATTGGTTAGAACATATTTCATCCACACCCTTAAAGTTGTGTTTTTTCTTACCTTTCACTTGATTATGTGTTTATTTTTTTTAAGTATGTCACCTCCATGTCACGTAAACAATATGATCTAATTATATCTACTGTCCCTTGCATTTGAATACTAAGTCCTATGTCTAATTTGTAATTTTTTTGAGGATAACGAAGGAGTCAATGCTGGAATATGCCCTAGAGGCAATCTACTTATCGTGACATTTATTTATAACGGATTTCTATTCACTCTGTTGTATGTATGGAGATATGTTGACATGATGAATTCCTTGGAATAATTGTTCTATTCTTAAGATCTCTAGTCTAGAATTATTGTTTATTAGGACGACTCTAGTGCATCAAGACTAGTATGTGTGTAGATTGACATGAGATATCAAATCTGACAAATTGTTATGCATTAAGAGTAACGGCGTACTGGATTAACCCACAATGAGAAGCACTTGTGAGTGTCACAAGTGCTTCTTATAGTGAGAATGGGGTTGTGATACTATGACTTGAAGTCATTACATTCTCTAGATGTAGAGTACATGTTTTAATATCGTCAAATATCACACTTTAACAAGGTGACTATAATATCAAAATTGGACATGTCATGAAACATCTTGAGAGGTGTGAGAGATGTAGATATGGTTTTTCCCTCCTACATAACATGAGTAAATATCCATGGCCACTCGATGTGTTTAACTTAGGAAAATTCATGGCCATGCTCAAATGAATCCATATGAGATATTGATGTCATTTGTCTGTCTAAGTCTACTCAGGAAATCAAGAAACTAGAGATTGGATATACAAGGGTGACACTCCATGCCTTGTGTCCCATCAGGATATATGGACAAGATTATAGGATACGGTAACATTGGTAATGGAGGTTCGTCAGATCACATACATTCCTATATTACTTGGGTAGCATTGATGCATTGCTAGATACCGCTTAATGTTTGTAATCGGTAGTACCAAAGTAACTAGGAATCTACAGGATAACACACAAGAATGAATATAACTGTAATTAAATGCATATTAGTTGGACTAAGGAGCAATTGGGTATTTCGAACTTGAACGGAAACTAAACCTAACTGTTAGGATTAGAGGGTAAGCCAAACTCTTACCCTTATAAATAACCTTCAGCATGCCTAGGAATGATAGAGACTTTTTAGCAATATTAGTATAAGATATATAACACCTAGGTTTTGAGAGGAGCCATCCAAGTCCAACCGATTTTGTGAGACAAAATCGTCCGTCTTCCTTTAGCAGGCTAGCACCAGCGAAGAGGGAGTCCAGTGCATATAAGTTCATGCAGATACCATAGAGGCGCCATTATTTTATGCGCATGTGGTCGTCACCAATCACTCCGACTGAGGTAACCATCTATTCATCAGATTATATTTATTCGCATGGGTCCTTGGTGGGCTTTCGATTTTTTTTTGTTATATCCGATGCGTTAGATTGCCCGAAACCTAACACTCTAGTGTGTGCGTGGGGGGGGGGGAGCTGTTTGCTAGCCAGTTATGGTTTGCATGCCATTTACTTATAGGCAATGTGAAGCTTGTTATCTTGTGTTTGTCTTGTAGCCCGTGTCATTTTTACATTCATTGTCGTATTGTATTGTGTGCCACTGTCGTAACCCGCGTCGATTTACTTCTATTGTTGTTGCATTGTTATATGTCTAGTGTAGTTATATATAGATTCCGCACTTTTACTTAATAGAGTCTTCCTACCAATATCGAGTTGAGTCTTGTTTGCGTTGTTTATCTTGTCGTTTTTATATTGTTGCATTGTTATATTTTTAGTGTAGTCTTATATAGAGTCTGCACTTTTACTTAAGTGTGTCTACCTATCCCTATAAATTCAAATATTGTTTTGCGTCATTTTTCGTGTCAACCCTTGCATTTAGAGTTAAGATATGATTAAAAATAAAAAAATTTTAAAATTCAAAAAATTAAAAAATGAAAAAAAATTGAGAAACGGAAGAGGAGTACTACAAACGTGGAGAGAGCTTAATGATAGAGTCATTTGAGAGTTTGAAGTTGTGACATAGTGAGGAAACTTTTCCATTGTATTTTTTTAGAGATAATGTCTAATTTTTTGGATAGTAAAAATTGTTCATTTTAGCGGTAAACGCTTTGTAATGGTATATCTTCACTTCCTCTGTTGTGCTAATTGGAAGGGGTTCCCCAGTGATCTATTTTATGATGTTTTTCCTGTGGAAACTTTTGGACTCTTGAGGTCTAGGGTATGCATTCGTATTGATATTAATTTATGTGGTAAAGTTGCTGAGGCATAAATGAAGTCAAGTGCGTACACCACTATCCCTTATGATGGTCTCAAGAGCTAACCAAAATAGCCCGCACTTCTTTGCTCTGCTTCACGGTTGAAAAAGATGCTTACATTCATTAACATGAAAACCATAATGTGTCTTCATTCACGTGAAGAATTTGTGTTCACTACAATCAGATCTAAGTCAGGAAAATCTCAAAAAAATTATGACTTGAAAAAAACGACAGTGGAATAGGAACTTGATTCAAATGTATCCTATCTTCCGATTGGACCCCTTGAAGTGTAGTATGTAATCTTATGAAATCTTTAAGGTGATAATCTTAATGGAACACGATTTTGAGTATGGATGCTTTGCCTTAACACTTCTTCGCATGAAATGACCTTCTACCATCCTGTCTTTGCTACATGTTGAAGAATCTTGAGGAGAACAACGAAAGCTTGACAACATTCGTGTTTAAGTAACTGATTTTTCCCGGTCTTACAAAAAGTAAGGACACGTTGCTTTGGTGTTTTAAAAACGAGTTTAATTAAGATCAAGTCGTGGATACTTGCATGTGCATCATTTTGTGGCATTCTCATGTCATGATTCATGTAGAGTCTTTTGTGTCTTGAGTCGGCTAGTAAACAGGTATATGCTGTAGATGAGACTTGCGCAAATGGTAAGTGTTTGGGGTATTTGATAACCCGTAATCAAAGTTATATTATATAGTGATTATCTATTGATATGCGTCATTTCTTATATTTTTTGATAGGATTTTTTCCGTATAATAAAAATATTCATGAATTCGAGCTTTATGTGCATTATTGTAGAGTACACACGCTTTTCAAGTTAGTTTGAGCATTTTATAACTTAGATATGATCTAATTATGTTAAGTGTTGTGTTTCTCAGGTATCAAAGGCTCAAAAGTTGGGTTTGACGAAAACGAATTTCGCAAGAAAAGGAAAGCTCGGGGAATGTTTGAGGAAGAAGACAGGCAAGGAGAGATCAAGAACTCGGAATTTGGCTGAGTAAAAGTCCTCCCACGAGCAAGAGTAGTCATCCCTCGAGCAGTCGTTCTACTCCCACGAGCATCCATTCTGCTTCCAAGAGTATGACTGCATAATTATCTCCATTCTTTTGGCTAAATGGTGTAATTATGAAAAGTTAATGCCTTGAACGAGTTCTTATGGGTATATTACGACATAGGGGCAGATTCTAATAGGGGAGGCTCTAGAGAACGGGCTGAAGCTTTGGAGCCAAACGAAGCTAGGATTCATCGTGTGATTTTCCTAAACTATTTCTATCTCTCTCATTAGATTATCATTGTTTTCAGTATTATGAGTTGCTAAGAACTTTAATTCATGATCTGCGTATGGGGTTAGGGTTTTCGATCGATTTGTGATTTATGAGATTTAGATTTACGTCTATTTGACTTAATTTTATGCAAATGATCTCGTTATGGTTGTGTTGTGCTTGTTAATACTATCTAGACAACATGATACGTCTTATTACCTAGAGATCAATCACCGGTTGTTTGGTAACTCTATGATTGTGGATCAAAATAATAAAACATTCACCTAATTCATTGATGTACTTGGTATTTCGGTCCCAATAGCTAGGAGCGTGGAACAGAATGTTAATCCTAATGCATATATAAGGTTAGTAAAGCTTGGTAACTTGGGTTTATTTCATCCTAGGTATAGAACACTTGCTTGGTAACTCGGTCAGTTGTTGCTCGTTTCACGTATATTTCACTGTAGTATTTCGTAAATCATAAAACACAGTCGAAATTAACCGCAGCAATCCCCCAAACGTGGAGTCGTAATATTTCTCCATTAATTTGAATTATCACATTTTTTACTATGCAATTCCTTTTCTCCCATTACCTTCAATTAGTAGAATAGGAAAACACACTCAAAGATTTACCCACATTAAGATCATACCTATTAACTAATTTCCGAAGTCTCATGGGTTCGAAAAACATTGATTTAACGATGTTTTCTTCTTTAACAACCGTGCAGTTGCGATTGGAGCTTGTAAGTGACCGTTGATGAGGGGAAATTTTCCACACTTCCATTATGAATGCTGGTGAGCGGAGTCAGTGAGTACTGGTTCCCAACTAGATTCATGTGAGTATTTGAATTACCACCGTGTGTGGAGCTACAGTGTTATCCCATGAGCATGTATAAGTAACGTATATCGGTAAGTAGTGGAAATTTTACAATAGCTTAGTATTATGTGTACTTCAAAAGTTTCAGGCAATATTCTAATCTAGAACTTTTGGTGCTAGCAACTGGGGTTTTATCCTTAACTGAGTTTCACATTGAGGTGATCCGTCAGCAAAAGGTTTACCCGTGGAGAAAATCTAGTGAGCCATGTCTTGTCTCTTATCTGTTTTCAGTTTACCTTTCTCGTTTACTTTATAGTTATCGTTAGCATCAAGAAGAGATTTCTACGCTTACTTTGTCTTAAATAGATTAGTTCTTATTACGCTGTTAATTGTCTATTTTGTCAAGAAGAAAGATCGTTATGTTGGCTCAATTTGTTTAGTAGTATTCCATAGTGCGATTTGTTAGTATAGATGAGTAGACACACTCGTACTCGTGTGCTTATTGTCGCCTACAGGACACTTCACTGTCAATTGGTATAAGAGCCTTGTTTCTCTTAGTTTTTATTATTTGTTCTATTGAACATACGTAAAGATCAAGATGTTGTCATGAAAAGACCTATCTGGCACCAAAAGTCCTGCACCCATATTCAATGGTGTTAACTATGCAGGTTGGAAAAACCTAGTTGCGGATTTTTTATGGTCCGGGTTGGGTAATGTAGTGTTTTCAGGTTAAAAGCGTCCTACAATTGAGGGTAATGTTGTGACAAAACCGAATTCGCTATGAGACCTCGCGAAGGACAATAAAAAGGAACTAAAATCACACACTAATGCTTTCTTTTTCATCAACAGTGCTTCGGAACAAACATAGTACAACCTGGTGAGAGCTTGAAAGCAAGCCAGATTGAATTGAAGCCATTCTCTTAATAAAGGTACGTTCTACCGCATAAGAGATCTTTCATTGCTTCTTCCGCTAGGTTTACTCGGCGAAGATAATAAACAAGCTTGGGATATCCTAGAATCTGACTTTGAAGAGGACTTCCTTGCCAAGGAATATAATAGAGCATCCCTGCTGAATCGTTGGGAAGATGAACGCCATGGGGAGGGAGAAACATTTTGATATTTCTAAGGATTCAGGCTCACTACAACGGGGCTATTGATTTCGACACGAGCATCCAGGAAAGTGACATTCTAAGGAAGATTTTTTGATCTCAAAATTATCATACACACTACAAGGTAGTTGTGCTCAAGGAAGTCCTTGGTGAGAAGATCAACATTATATGTTGTCAGGGACATGAGCAGCAATCTTCTCAACTATAAAAATGAGAACCCTCTATCCGTGAAGATATGGGATCAACCTCGAAAGAATCTTGCCCCTAAGTTCTCAAAACGACAAGATCCTTGTATCGAGGAGTATGAATCTGTCGATGATTCAGATTCAGAAGACAATGTTTCTGAACATGAGATCTTAATGCTTGCACAACGTTTTATGAGATTCTTCAAGAAGAAGAAAGTAGGCAAGAAATCGACTTCACCAAGTCACGTCTTCGGGAGAAGAAGGAGCATGTTGAATGGACAAAGTGAAACACGAAAATCTAAGCAAACCAAAGCGTTCAAGTGATACGACTACGGAAAAAACTTGTAATGTCTCTCGAGATTGTCAAATTAAAGTCGCACCACTGCCAGAGTTGTCACATTCAAGGAAGAAAGATCATTTTGAGGAGAAAAGGTCGAGAAATGATTCAGATGATGAGGGAAAATCTGGAAAACATTTGAAAAGCTGTAGATTCGTCTCAAAAGAGAAAGACTCTTTTGGTATCTCTTATGGTATGTATTATTCCATTTCTCTTAATACTTGCAATTTTTTTAATTCTGTAGATGCAAGTTGATGTGACGATAGAAAGATTGATGGCTCGAGTCACAATGATGACTCTCTAGTTCTCTACCTCTTTTCAGAGACTGCACAACGGAATCGTATTTACCTACCTCCTTCAACGACTTGTATTGAATGTCTTGAATATGTTGAAACAATCAAAGACTGGGTTGGTCACAGAACGATCGAAGGAGGACGCCTCATCCTTGAAGAGCATTTCTCACAGTGATGAAGAAGGGTCTAATAAGCTCAAATAAGAAGATGAGGACTTCAATACCATTATTAAAGATCTTTTTGAAATTGTTAATCGAGAACGCGATTGAGCAAGTGGCTTGATGGAGGAAGGAATTCCTTACAAAAACAGGTACAAACACTCGAATCTCATAAAAAATGATCTCATCATAACCATTGAACAATCACACATTTTCTTACATGTATACGTAAGTGCAAGGTTGACACGATCTCTGCAATTGTACGGTTATCGTTCTAGTAATAATGTGAAAGATAGTGTTGTCGAATCCAGAGGACTCGCCATGAATTAATTAGAACAATTAACTATATGTCGGAAAGCAATTTATTTATTTACTAAACTATGTAATTGAAAAGACAAAACTATGTAATGAAATTGAGATTTAATATGAGAGACATGTATGTTTTGGTGCAGGTTACACAGTGGAATTACAAAAAAATTTCTGCCCAAAACTATCCACAGATCACAGGTGAAGCATAATGACAAAATTTAGGAGAAGGGTTACCTTGTTAAACTAACTGATCCTTGCGCATAAGTAATGTCCACGCCTCTGCTGGTATCCATACCGTAGGATCAGCAACTGGAACTTCTTCTATTGTTTGTGCTAGTAGTGTAGAAGAAGGAGCAACTAGGACCTTGATCAAATAAAGCAGCAGCAACAATGGAGGAGGAACAGAGGGTTCGGCCTCCCCTTGCCGTCAGGTAGGGGATGTCGCGCTCTCTTTTTTTTGCTTCTATTTATTTAATTTTTTTGCTAATAAATAATTAGGGTTAGACTTTTCTTTTATGATTTATAACTCTTTATTAATTACAAAACTGCACCACTACTAATTAGATCAAACAGTTTGAACCCACTTTTTTTTTTCAGTCCAATTTGATATTTAGTCCAACTAAATATGCACGTTGTTGCAGTTTGATCCCTGCTTCTTTTACAATTAATTAGTCCGACTAATTAACATCTAAATCAATTCTAATCCTTTGGTGTTTGACGCTGCAGTTTCCTATTACATTGGTAGTCACAGTTACAAACATTCAGCGGTGTCTAGCAACACATCAATGCTACCAAATTAATTGAAATAGTCAGTGATATGAAAAACCTGTGTAACCAATGTTACGGTGCTGTATAGTCCATTTGTATCAATATCCAGATTGGACATGAGACACTGATGTCATACTCGTATATCCAGTCCATAGTTTCTCAATCCTAGGTGTAGACTTATCTGAACAGATAGCATAAATATCGTATATGGATCTACCAGAGTCTACCCAGGCATTTGTTAAGTCCCACTCATACAGTGGCCATGGATACATACTCCTGTTATGCGGGAGGGACAAATTCTCTCTAGATCACTACCATCTCTTAGCTTGCTTCATATCATGTCCAATTATTGACTTTATAGTTACCCAACTACGGTGAAACGTTTGACGATATTAAAACATGAGAAATCACAACTAGAGTATCTAGTGACTACAAGTCAATGGACCACAAGACCATTTTCACTTCGATAAGCACTCTTAACATTCACATAACTTCCATGTAGCTTTAATGTGCCAGGTCAATCAAGTATGCCATTATTCCTTAAGCAAAACCATGTGCTAGACTTGATATCTCCATATCAATCTACGCACATACTAGTCTCTATGCATAGTGGTCGTCCTAATAACTTTTGTACTTGACTAGTGATAATTTAAGATAACAACAATTGAAATCTAAGGACTTCATTACATAAATATCTCCATATCTAATAAAAATGAATATTTTAGCCAAAGCAACGTTCACACCAAAATAGATTGCCTCTAGGGCATAAACCAACAAGACAAGTATCAGGATTTTCTCTAGGATCACTAGGTATCCACCACTAAGGAATTATGTTTTGAAACACATATGATGATTTATTCTGCTAAACGTGAAATAATTCTTATCGAGTTACCAAGTGAGTTTTCCATGTCTAGGTAAAATTACAACCCGGTTACCAAGTTTTAAGTAGCCGTAAAACACATAGTGACGCAAAATTCTACTCTATTGTTCTCAGTTAATTTGTTCAATTAACTAAGTGCTGAATTCAACTATCCGGGTAATTCTACTATATTTTTTCAATTACCTATGATCTTCATATTCCTTATCAGACGACACAAAGATAGATTAAGAACATGAATTTTACATAGCACACAAGAACATTATCAATTAAGTTTAAGAAAAACATGAATCAAATTCATAATTTTCCAATACGGCTTTAAACCGTAGCTACCATTGATAAATCCTCATAATAAGTTTAGCTACTATTGCTCATGATCACAATGGCAAGAGTTTTCATGATCATGAGTAAAAATAATGAAAAGATAAGGGAGAAGGTATCAAATTGTAGAATCCTCGCTCCCACGACGAATTCTGCTCCAATTCTTGTCTCCGACCTTGTTCTCTGCGTCTCTCTTCTGAAAATACGGCCTAATATCACTAATATACGTTCCCTAATTGGTCAATTAGGAAACAATTCCATAACCTTTGGCCGTTTCTGCATAGTCTTCGTGCGAAGACACCCCTTCTCGTGCGAACGCCTTCCTACTTTGCGCCACCATGGTTGCATACGAAGACATTTTGAACGTTATTGAATTTGGCTAAGTACAAGTCTCCGTACGAAGAATTCTCTTCCTTCATGCAAAGAGCACCTAGGAAACTCTCCAAGATCCTCATTTACCCTGTTCGTGCGAAGAAAACCTTGCCTTTGTGCGAACACATGCTGAACCTGCACTTTCTCCTCTTCTTCGTGATCGTCTTAGCTTGCGATGCTCGTTTCTTCCATCCAATGGATCCCCGCATGTATTATTCCTGCAAATCACAACACGAACACTACCCTGAAGATCAAATGTTATAAATCATTCAAATCTATATCAAATCATGCAATAAACGCCAAGATTGTACATTTATGCTCAAAAAATCAAAAATACAATTTCTTCCGTTTTTAGCTCGAATCTCATCACTTTGCAATGAAATGCACACAAATAACAATGTAGAATGTACTAAAGATCTCTTATGAAGGAGTTATCAAGCACCCCCACACTTGCCATTTGCGGGTCCCAAGCAAAGTCTCATCCACTACATCTAAGTGTCTAATAGCCAACAAGACTCAAACGACTCTACTATGACTAAGAAAATTTTAATGTAGAAAGATGATGCAACTAAAATTGTTGATCTGAAAAAAGAAAATACTTTTGTTCTTTTTGTAACATCAGACAATTTCAATATGCATAGACCAGTGCTCATAGATGATGAAAAAGTTAGGCAAGTGGTGTGAACCGCAACTAAGCTAGACAACAAGTAATACCCCATAGTTAGTATAGAAAGCTTAACTTTACTATCAAGAATATCCTACCTCTTCAGGTTTACTGATAAAAATAAGAGGCTAACCTAGGCTAAGCCACATTCATTGCCCAACCTCCTATTCCTCTCCAGGTCTCAATATGATGAAGCTGAAGGACAAAAATGATAATTTGAAGTAACTGATCCTAAAGTATCACATAAACTCACTCACCTCGATGATAGGAATCCTGAGGCCGATTCTCACCTACTCCGACCCTCAATCCCCTCAAACCTCGATATTATGTCAATCCCGTGGCCACCACAGCGAATAATCCGCATAATTCAATTTTTTATCTTCAATCTAGGACTACGAACTTTCACCACTCGTTTTCCAATAAGCACAACTTCATTCGACTTTATTTTTTTCCTATATCTTTTTTTTCTTTTTTTTTTCTCAATCCAATATCAACAATCAATATATATATATGAGTGACGTTCCTTCAAGAATCAAGCCATGCCAACAAAACCGTAAACAAGTCAAAGCATGTATGAGGGTGGAGTCATAAAATCCGCAATCTCTATGTCCGTAGCAAATAATATGTCATGTGCCTAATCGAACTGAACCTCCTACACCAAATGATCGAAATCATGTAATTAGCACATTCCACCAACCAACCCCATTTTCGTGCGAATTAGATGTCATGCACTCATGCTCTCCTTTACTGTGCCCATGATGTAATGAATGGGACAACGCCACACCATAGTGTGTAACCTAACGCACTCACCTTCGCATAACCTCGTAGATATCAAATGAAGCATAAGCAATATATGGAACTCACACAAATATGTAATGAAGTACTCCCTCAACTAGTGCTCCGTCGTGACGCTCTAGAAAGGTGTTTCTAAACAATATGTGATGAAGGCCAAGAATTGTGTTCCTAGTTCAAAGAGGATAAAAATGAATATAAGGATCAATTAGGATCTACTATTGGTCCTACAAGGTAAGATCTAAAAGCTCAGTGCTCTAATACACATCCTCGCATAGATGTCACGTGTTTCACTACGAGGCAAGCTGACGACTACCTAAGACGGACAACATGAAATTTCAGCTTGTTTAGCAAACACCAAGGTCAACTCTTTTAGGAGTAAAACAACACACACTTTAGCTCTTCAAATATAATTTTAGTTTAAAAATAGGTAGACATTCACGGAACGATATTCTCTCTATACTTATTAGGGGGAACTCAAGTGTATATTCTCGGTCAAAATTCGCACCCTATGCCTAAAGTGTTCACATCTCACTAGTAAACAATGCCTATGGTTCTCTCAATAGCCCTTTCCTAAATTTTCAATTTTTATACCTTTGACAAGAAAACAATTTCCACAAAACACAATTAATAGTTTCTGTGGGTATACTCAATTATTTAAAAGTGCAAACAATATAAAATTCAAATCTACACAATACGAAAATATAAGTAAAAACATAACATAAACCACTGACTCTACAAACAGTAAAATCTAAACACCCTACATGTAACTGGCTATGCAAGACGCATATCATCTAGTAGACAAATAAACCACCCCCACATTTAATAATTCGTTGTCGGAAACGAATTTAGAGATCATGCAAGAGAACTCAGCAATAATATGCGTAGGCCAGTAGATGAGATGGAGCATGTAATATATAATAAATGAGACACAAAATCTAACAAAAGTAAAGAGATACTCACAACCACCTCAAGGTCAGGTAAGAAATATGGTCCAAGCAATCCCCGAGACATAGTGATTGCACCAATATGCTCCCCTAAGGTCAATATGTTCTCGCACACCGGGGTAGATTGCCTTCTTTGCTAACATCTGTTTCTGGAGAATCCCTAACTCGCCAACACGAGCCCCTATGAATGTCATGTGTGCCATGGAACATCGGTGTAGACTCTCCCTTAACTTGCTCGGATATGTCACTTGGAAACCATCATAGTCTCTCTCTCTCTCTCTCATCTCTCCTCATAAATATTTTAAAACCACAACTAAGCTAAAAACACCAACTACGCTCGGTTGCCTCCCAATAAGCGCCTTGTGATTTAAGGTCGACGACCCGACCCAGTTACGTCAAAGATGTTAAGGAGGTCTAGCAGGATGTGCCTCGTCCTTCCATTTCTTTATCTTGATCTTTTTCACCACATTATTTGAACTCACTACATTTGGCGTTTTATTCGATTCGGGTGGATCGGGTTGCAAAAATTTAGACAACCCAATAGTAGGATACATACAATTTTCTCTAAATTTGATCATTGCCATTTTTTTCTTCCCCTTGCCCGAATGAAATGCCTTGAACACAAGTGATGAATCTAGAGCTTTAATAGTATGCTTCTGGGTCTCTAAATACACATTGCGAGTATTTTCTTCAAAAGCGGTCTTCCAAAGATAAGTGGCACACTCCAATCTTGATGTCTACTATCACAAAGTCAGCTGGAAAGAAAAATGCACCCACATTGACAAGCAAGTTCTCAATCACCCCACCGAAGTCACAATAGTATTATCTGCCAGTTGCAAACCCATTCTGCTTGGCGCACCAATGGCCAACCTATGAAACAGGGCCAATGGCATGAGATCAATACTCGTGCTCAAATCACAGAGACCATGTGTATGAAATCCACACCTAAGAGTGCAACCTAAAATTACACGTCCCAGATTTCTCATCTCGGGAATGTCTCGCTGTATCACAGTACTACATGTCTCTTTCAGCTTCACCGTAAATAAGGGTCTATTCTCTTCTTGCCCCATAGAATATCCTTAAAGAACTTCTTGTACTTGGGCATCTCAGAAAATGCTTCCACAAGATGGATGTTGATGAGTAGTTGTTTGAAAATATCCATGAATCTTCTATAGTGATCTTCATTCTTCTTGTCTGACATTTGGGTAGGGAACATCAGGCAAATAATTATTCGGATTTAGAGTGTTCTTGAGCTCTTATTCCTTCTCAACCGTGTCCTTTATTTGCGGACTCACGAGCTTGGGAATTTCTTCACCAAATTATTTTTCTATGGCATTAGTAGCTTCGGCTCTCGCATGGCTAGGATATGGAGGATCTTGAGTAACAATGAGACTGCGGGTAGTTATAGCTTTGAGCTGCTTAGTAGGAGTAATAAAATTCTCATGGAGCATACCTGGTGGAGATTTAGTAATCTTGTAAGTACATAGTTTGTTTCAAAGGCTTGAAGCTGGTTTCAAGGCCTTGAAACTGAAGAGCATGAACTAAGGGAGAGTTGTTACTCCTATGCTTCTATAAACTCGTGCACTTGATCATACTGTTTAGATGATGAAAGAAAAATTGATTTTGTGTTTCGGCATGCCCTGATCTCATGTTTTGCCTATGTTATTTTGCAGGAACTATTAACAAATTCTCTGTATGCTGGATTAGTAAAGTTTCCTTATTTGAAGAGATGTCTAAGTGGCAATCAATGTCTGCAGATTGTGTGCTATTTTTAAGGAAGGTTGTCTGAACATTCCTTAAGCTTGTAGAAGAAAGATCAGATCAAAATCAAGTAAAAAAAAAGCAACTAGCCGTTGGAGTCAAGCTAATGAGAGTCAAAGATATGCTGCATATATTTAGGGATTTCTTGTTTGAATAATTTTGAGAGAGATTGAGAACACAGAGCTTTACAGAGATTTAAACACTCTCACAGGATTGACAAGAATCATTGAGGAAGATCAAATCATCCAATCTAAATTCTAGAAGAACACTTCAAGCTTAACAGCTTCACTGTGTTACAGTGTTCTTCATCTGAACATTATTTATATATCGTCTTATTATATTTCTTTATCACTTAATCCCGTGGTGTTGCTCAAGAGGAACAACAAGATACTCTTATTGTATCAGTTAGCTGAAGCATGTACGAGATATTCTTTATCACTTCTCTCGGTCTGAAATGTAGGGCTTAGCTTTTGATCCCTCAGATGGAGTTGTAGGTCATTGAGGATTGAACTCCTTAATCACCGTGTTCACTGCCTTTATATTTCAGTTATTCACTCCACTTATTAACTACTTCAAAATAGGTTTTTTGTTCAAAGCCTTTAAAGGCTTTTCAAGCCCTTGAAAAATATCAGTAACTTTTTTCTTACCTTTTTTTATTTCAAGGGCTTGAATCTAAGTTCAAGGCTTTGAAATACCTCTAGCTCTTCACACTTTGTTTTAGAAACCTCTAGATCTTTATGGGTTGAAGCCTGCTCCAAGAGCTTGGTATGAAAGATTTTCCCAGATCTAGTAGTATAGATGTATGTTGATGATACTTTCTTGATGCTACTAATAATTCTATTTTTAAATATTTCTAAATTGTTGTGAGAAGGGAATTTGAGATGAGCTTGATGGGAGAATTACATTTATTTCTTGGACTTCATGTACATCAAATGAAGAAAGAAATTTTTCTACGCCAGAGTGTAGGGTTGTGATACTGATTATGCAGCAGAACAAAAAATAATTAACTCCGTTCAATACCCTCCAACAGTTACAAGACAAGACTATATAAAGATGGTAAGGGATAAAGATGATGTGTACCTTGTTTGCCTGAATTGATCACTCTACGTAGAATTGTTTCTAACTCTCTATGCGTATCCATACCTAGGATTGTACCGGTTCCCCCCAAACGCCTTGTGCTAGCTCACTTCAAGAAGGAGGAATAAGAATATCACAAAAAATGCCTCTTTGGTGGTCGACGGTGTAGGGGCGGACGACACTAAGGTTTCAGCTCTAGTGTTTTTCTCTCTCCTTTGTTTGTTCTCTCTCAATTGTGATAAAAATTTTGACACACTTATGAGAAAATAAGCTAGGAGTGTCCTTATATAATTAGTCAATCCTTATTAACTACATTGAAGCCCCAATACTAATCCTGTCCATACACGGATTAGTCCACTTTGCAAATTAGTCCTACTACGTTTGCATGTGGTTGAGTATTGATCCTTCTATTTAATTAGTCTTACTCATTAATCACAAGTCCAGTTTAATCCATAGGCTGTGTGACCGCATAAGTTTCTACTTAGTTGGTAGTAACAATTACTAACATAGAGGGGTGTCTACCAACACATCTATGCCACCCAAATAATAGAAATAGTCAGTGATCCGACAAACCTTGTGACAAATGTTACCGTATAGTTTTATCCCTTTGTCTCCATATCCGGATTGGATACGAGACACACAAGTCACACTTGTATATCCAATCCATAGTTTCTCGATTATGGGAATAGTATTATCCATGCAAATAACATCAATATCCCATATTGATTTATCTGAGTCTTGCCAAACATTCTATAAGCACTACCCCTCGAGTGGCCGTTGATATTTTCTCCCGTTATGTGGGAGGGACAAATCCTCTCTATATCACTACCATATCTAAGCTTTCTTCCTATCATGCGTAATAACTCCATTTATAGTTACCCTGTTAAGACGCATCATTTGATAATGTCGAAGCATGACATCCACAACTAGGTGAGCTCAAGTCTAAGGACCACAATACCATTGTTAGTACGAGAAGTTATAGATCTGCAATACTTTGATATAGATATACGGATAAATATGAAAAAGGAGCTTAGATTCCTTGATGATGAAAGCCATAAACAGAGGCTTGACATATTGGAAATATTCCTAAGTGTCAAAGCTTCAAAGCTTTGAGGCACTGTAACTATGCATATATATATATATATATAAATATACACATGTGACTAAGTGTTTGTGTAGGTATTTTTTTTATATGAACTGTGTTATACAACTATATATATAACACTATGCAGGTGTGTACGAGAGAATCCCTTGAGGAGGATTCAATATACACCAAGAGCAGGGGATAGAAAAAACACGGAAAGAGCAGGGTGTGTGTAGGGAGAGAGTAAGGAAATAGTACTGTATGAGAGAGAGACAGGATTTTGGCAGAGCTTCCGCGTATCTTAGGTGATTCGTCCTTGTATGGAAGGGTTAACGATCCTACATATAACAGAGAATGTGACCGTTGTTGTGGGTTAATGCACCCATTTATGGCGGCTTAATTAGCTTAACCACAACGGCACGTTCCTCCGCGAAAATAGGAACCGTTACGCACTTCGTCCGCGTATACCGGAACCGTTATGAGGTTGACCGGGTTTATGGGGCTCATGCCATAAATCTCTCAAAGCAGTTACTAAAGGTCGCGCGCGGGCTTGGTTGCCGCTCGCTCGCGACAGGACATACTCTAGCCTCCAAACCACTAAGTCCCTACAAGTCCCGTGTGGTGGTATGCGAGGGCCCTGTCTCGCAACCCCCACGTGGATCAGCGCGGGTAGTGATCCTTTGTCTGTGGAGCAGAGCTAGGTGTGCTGGATGATCGCCACGTGGATAAGATCTGCCTGTCTAGAAAGCACTATCTACATTAGCCCCCTTTCTGCGCGTGAAGACACCTAGCCGGATAGGCTTCAATGCGCAAGAACCAATGCACGCGCGCTGCCACGCACCAATTCAAATACACGCAAAATCAGCCCCCGTGCGTGCCATTATGACCTAGAATCCCTAGAGTCGTGTGGTCTGTTCTTTTAGGGTTTTAGGCATGACGTCAGCTCGTCCTGTAATTGTGCGATTCGACGGTGACGGTTGCGATTCGACTACTAAAAGAACGCGACTCCTCATTGTTTTGAATAAATACTCTATGCTCTCCATTGTTGCAAATAATCACTTCTCTCTCTAAAGTGAATGTTACCTGGGAGAATTCAAGAGCAGATTCAAGTAATCAACCACCAGTTCTTCCTTGTCAATCGGCTCCTTCAACTTGCTTCACCAAAACAAGGTTGGCTTTGCTCCATTCCACTAATGTGTTTAAATATCCTTTGAACTGTCTTGGATCTGTAAACCCCCAGCTATTTGGAATATACCGTTTATTGAGAACTGCAAAATAGGCTCTTTCTTAAACCCAGAACTGATTGAATCACCGGATTGAGATGATTTCGAATGTAGAACTTCTGAAATTCTGAGATTCTAAACCCAGAACTGACCCCGAACTGTTCATCTTCTCTTGACAAACCATAATTGCTTCCTGAATCTGAACTGAAATTTAAACAGAAATTTAAACTGAAAGTGGGTATATTTCTACCCCCTTTTTTTCTTGCTTTTCTGCAGGAATGGCCAAGACAAAAGGATCTAAACCCGTTTAAGAGCCTGAAGAAATACCTGATCTTCCCAAGACCTTCTGGAGAAAAGCCCCTATTTGGGTGGAAAGGATTTCTATCATGCTAGGGTTAAGGTGAAGAATCTACCGGCTCCTGCCCCCTCCGGAGAATTGCGAACACTGACCCCGCCTACCAATGCAGCCATGCTAGAGTTAATCGACTCCAAGGACGTGGTTAGGCTAGGGATTGGAAATTGGTTCTTCCCTCATACTACAATTTCTACCCAGGCCTTTGTTAAAAAGTTGGACTTGATGGATGAGTGGATTGACCATGTATTGACCCACCATGCTATCGCATTAGACAATGCGGGGATTTATTTCACAGTTCGTGCTATGAAGGGTGCTGCCGTGAAGCTGGATCCGTCCATGGTTCTAAACCTTCTTTCTCGCTATTCACCTGCGACTCACACCTTCCATTTTGCTGAGTTCGAGGCTGCTCCTACTTTGCAAGATGTGCACATCTTGTATGACCTTTCTCCTATTGGCAAAGTGGATCCCCTGAGCCCTTTGAGGACTGCTTCAGATCTTGCTCTATATGCGCAGATGGATGAAAGCCTAAACAAGGTGAAGAAAATCTCCACTCGTTGGACATCGGCGAAAGTTCTTCTCGAATGGCAGCTTGTTGAGACTTCCGCGAAGAACACCTGTGGAAAATGGGTGCAATACTTCTTTCGCAACTATGCGAATGGTAGTATTACCAAGGAACTTCAGGACAAGAATCCAAATGCGAAGAATTATGTAGAGGGGAAAGGATACCATCTAACCTTGTGTGTCTTCCTCTGTGCCTGGGTTTCGAGGTACTTGATTGATGGTCACCCTCATGATGGGGTTTTTTTTATCATGTCCTCCCCCTTGCTGTTTAAATGGCCCTCGGCCAGAGACTCGCACTTGGGCCTCTGGTCTTGGGCACCTTATATCATCGATTGGAACAACTGGTAGTGGCGATCAAGGATTCTCGCGGTCGTCTTGATGTGTTGACTTATGTCAATATCGCATTCCTTACCATGTGGGTTTTTGAGCGATGGCCTTCTTATGCTCCTGTTCCTTTTAGGCCCAGCAAGTGGTGTGTCCCAGGCGCGGAGACTGAACTTTCCAATGGGAGAGCTTCTCGATGGTTTAGAACCAATCTTCCCAAGTGCACCTGGAGTCTGATATGCGATGACCGGAGCAAGTTTACAGCTAGGCCTTATGCCACGCGTATTGAAAATGTGAGATGGTTCCTGAAGCTATATCCCACAAAATCTCTTTCTTATTCAGAAGAACTCCTTCTCGAAGGTCATGAGCGCTACCGCGAATTCTTGTGCTGGTGCCTAAGGGGTTCTCTTCCTGCTCTTGCTGAGTATGTCCCTGAACTTACTCCCAGATATGAAAGGATCACAGTCGACGTTGATCCAACTCGCGTTTCTCCCCAGTTTTGTTTTGATGCAGTGGCGCCCTCCATTTGGCCCAAATCAATCGTAAGAGGCTGCTACAAGCGACTGCTGTCTGGCGAGTGCCAAACGATATTTCGGAGCAACTTGCCCTTCGTTCAACCTTCAGGTAGCCGTGAAGGTCGCCTCTCCAGAAATTGGATTTCTTACTGGGCTACTGAGCAAGCCAGATTCGAAACACAGTCGACTACTCAGCCCTGCAAAGCTCCTGCAATCAAAAGGAATGACTTCCCATTCCGTCCTAATTGCAGCTTGGATGATTCCTTGTATGGCTTCTACTCCTTGCTGGATCTTGACAATCACTTGTTCCCATCCACCATTCTTTAGGAGAAGATGACCGCTGTAAGGGAGGCAGCTTCGCATGTTATCAAGTACAGCGAAGATTTTGCCAAAGTAAACAATTCCCTTTATGTGTGCTAAACTCCTTTTTCTTGGTGCATTGAAACTTACACCCCATTTTCTGTTTTAGTGCTATCTGAGGAGGTTCGCATCTAAAGAGCGCTCCAAATCGCTGGTTAACTCTATTGTTGCCGCGAAAAGGCAGGGCAAGGAAATTCCTGTGACAATGGGACTGGCTCCCTAGGTAGAGACCCGGATATGCGAGGAAATGGATGCATTTGCTAGCTCGCTGATAGACAATACTCCAACTCCGTCTCCTCCTAAGAATTCTCCGTCACCTCCAGCAGATGTTGCCCCAAGGGCCAAAAGACAAAAGCATAAGGGCACTGCAATCTCCTCTCCTCCTAGGAGTGATCCAACTCCGTCTCCTGCGAAGTCTCTTGCCTCTAAAGACAAAGGCAAAGGTCGCATGCCAATCAAAGTGCGGAAAGAGCTCGCAGTTGAGAATTTCGTTCCTTTTGGTCAGGAAGAGGAGGAAGAGGAAGACGAGGAAAGAGAAGTAAGAGAAAGAGATGATGAAGAAGAAAGAGGTGAAAGCGGAAGAGAAGAAGAAAGAGGTGAGATATGAGAAGAAGACTCGGAAGGTATCTCAAACAGACTTGTCTTCTTCGTACTTCAGCTCTTGCAATAGTTTCTTAACAATTTTTTCTTTCGCAGGTGATGACAAAGAAACCATCAGCGGCCTCCTGGCCAAAGAAAAGAAAAATATCAAGGGTTCTCGCTCTGGAATCTCCAACGATACCATAGATGAAGATATCCTTGCTGAGTCCGAGAGAACGGCTGCTGAAGCCGAAGAGAGAAGGAGGAAGCTCGAGGAGGATGAGATCGAGCTCATAAAAAGGAGAAGTTTGGAAGAACAGCATGTTGATAACGCCGATGCGACTGCTTTGGAACAAGCTGAAGAGGACTTAGAGGAAATCGCAGGCGGCAAAGAAGGTGAGAATTTTAACCTTGTTGTGACTTACCAAGAGGTAATTATTGGTGCGTTAAAGCATGGCCTTTCAAAAAGTAACATTCGCCGCTGGTTAGTAAGCAAATGTGGCGAACCCTCAGGTAACTATCCAAACAATGTTTGCGAACCCAGCTTGGTGACCCACTCCTTATTGTAACGAGTTTCTTCGCACCCCAGGTCACGCTCACCTTAAAGATGTGCTTAATGAGGATACTCTAGTAGGATACGGTGTCGCATCTTTAACATATGATGAAGGTGCTGCAATCCCACCTAAGTGTGGAGGTGCTCGCTTTTGATCTATCAAAATAACAAAATACTGTATAATGCAAGTTACCTTAATATTTTCCTGTCTTATATCGCAGGTGATGCTGATGAGGATATGCCGGAACAAAGGGGTCAGCTCCCTACATCTTATGCTTTAGAGCGAAGCTCTCACGTTGTGAAGCCTATCACAGCTACTGAGTATGCAGGAGAACCTCTAGAGGATATCATCGAGGTATCTGATGATGCCGAAGCTGACACCGTGCTAAGAGAAGAAGATGCTGATGCTGGAGTTGAGGAAATGGAAGCAGAGGGTTCTGGAGATGCATGAACAGATCATGGAAGACATAGCATCACATGAAAATGTTGATGTTCAAATGAATGCTCTCGCGCCACAAGAGCCTCTCGCAGCAGCTACTACTATTGCCGTTCCTTCAACAGAGGTAGAGCTTTTAGAGGTTCCCCCAGCATGGAGTTTTTGGAGTTTACAAGTTGGAGCTGTCGTCGCACCTGTTGCGACTTATACTATCCCTGCCAACTATGATGAGCTCGAACTCGCGGCTGAAAGACGAGCAATGCAGCAAGGGCATGCTTCGGATTTTCCAGCAATGCGCATTCCCTCTTTGCGTGAGATCCTTGAAGGGACTGGTATGTTACCATTTTTCGCATTCTACACCTTTGTTAGAAAGCTTTCACGCTCTAAACTTGAATCAACTTTGTCAGGAATGAAACAAGCTGATGTGGACTGGCTGATTCAGATGCACCTCTCATACCCTTGGTCATTCGTGAAATCTCTGGAGATAGAACCTTATGACAGGAGACTTTTCTTGACCGAAGCCATCTGGATTCTGGAGCAGCTGTTTGTGGCCACCCCTGCGACCATTTCTCCTAATAGTGCACAGCTGCTTTATAGCACATGCTAGGGGCTTCAAGCTCAAGTTCAAGGCAAGCTAGGCTTCGGGTATCTTCTCAACAGGATCACCCAAATTCTCGCAGCTGTGAGTTTGAAACGCGGCTACCACAACCTCGCGCCTGAAAGGTGGAAGGTAGAGGAACAAAGGCAGAAGGGTGAAGAGGCTGTCAACTTTTTTAGTACGATGAATGCCAAGTACGAACAGTTGAAATGAGAAGTGGACAAAGCAAGAGAGGCATCGCTCTCGTTTTCTCCAGAAGATCCTTTGATCAAGGATTTTTTTTAGAAACAAAAATATTTGTTTAAAAAAAAATATCATTGTAATGCTAGTGCTTCTCCCTCTTTTTTTTATCTGAAACTCTATGTCCCATTTTGCCCTTTTGAGGACTTGCACTCACATCTTGATGCGTGTCAATTATGACGTCACATGGTGACGTATCTTCCTTGATTTTCGCGCTAATGATTTATTAGATAAGCACGATTTCTTTGGGAAGCTCATCCTTATTATGACCTTCCGTCATTAATTAGGGCGTGCCACCGAATCGTCATAGCCTTTAGTAGGGTAATTGAATTTTACCTCTTTTGAGACGTAAGTAATTGATTCTTACCAATTTTCCAAGCTTTGCTGACTCAGCCAGTGAACTGAAGAGTCCCCATCGAGTCTATATAAACCCTGCCTCTTGCTGCTTGGGTTCTTCATCCCAAAATGTGGCTTGCCATGAGTCCTTACGACTGCTGGCATCACTGCTTGTCATTTGTTGATTCATGGCAATTTCAAGTTGTGAAACCTGAGTTTGTGCCTGGTGCCATAGAAATAGCTCGCAAGATCTTCTTTATAAATCTTACTGATCTTCATGATTACTTTGAAGAAGATATACACAACACCTCATGCTTCTGCGAAGATTCTTCTTCGTCTATTATGTTTGCAGGTCGTATCTCCGGCTGCCTTGCGGCGAGGCGCAGTTCGATACTGACCTTTTTACCGAATCGTAATGAATGGAGTGTTTCTCCTCTAGCTTTCTTGGAAGAGAACTATTTGACTCCATGTTTTTGAACAAGGTGTGACGAGTCATGGCGCTCGTCCCTCTGCACAATAAGCTTCCTGCCCCAGGAGCTATTCTCCACTTGTTCTTCACGTCCGCATCTGCCAGGACATGAGGTTAATCTGGCATATCTCTTGGGCAGAAGACCAATCAAGAGCCCTGTTCAGATCTAGGACTTCGACGATAGCGTCGCATAACTTTTGTTAGGATTTGTTGGCCGTTCGTTTTATAGGAAGAATGTTCTTAGTATGAGCTTTTGCTTGTAAGCTTCTATGTAGCCAGATAAATTGTAAGTCATTTTGACTGTTAATGAAATGCACTTTAGCATTTGCTGTTCTTGTTTGATACAAAAAATTGTAATATTGCATGCGCGTTTGCTATAAAATAAGTTATGTTTCTTTCGCGTTTTTGCATTCGGATATTCGCCTGAATAATTCTTTTTCTCAAGCTGGTAGGTTTTGCGTCGCACGGGGCCTTGTTTCTATAGCTTTCTCTCTAAGCAGATAGGCTTATGGATCAGTTAAGATCATATTCCAACATTTCTGCCATCTCGGAAGATAGGCTTTGGATCGCATGGGATCATATATTATGGCTGCTATCTAGGCAGATAAGCTTTTAGATCACTAAAGATTGTATTTGAACATTCCTGCCATCTCAGCAGATAGGCTTTGGACTGCATGGGATCGTATAATATGGCTGCTATCTAGGAAGATAGGCTTTTAGATCACTTACGATCGTATTTGAACATTGCTGCTCTCTCGGCAGATAGGCTTTGGATCGCATGGGATCGTATACTATGGCTGATATCTAGGCAGATAGGCTTTTTGTTGTAAATAAGCAAAGAAGTAAATAAAATAATAAGAGACGACTAAGGTAATAAAATTCTTCTCATATGGGAGAATTCTTTTATTAAAAGCTCCCTCGTATGGGAGAGGCAAGATTACAAGTTCCTCATATGGGAGGATTCTTTATTAAAAAGCATCCTCATATGGGAGAGGAAAGATTACAAGTTCCTCATATGGGAGGAAACAACGCATGAATTCATCGGAGTACAGGACATACAATCCAATAGACATTTGAATCCAATGTATGTAAAGAGAGAGGTTAAGGATAATACTTTTTGATCCAGCGCATATTGATCGGACTTGGGGTTGTGGCAGTCCCATGGAGCCTCTGTATTGCGCAATAACCACTGTCAAAAACTTCTTTAACCTCGAACGGACCTTCCCAGTTAGCTGCGAACTTTGGATGAGATGCTTCCCGCATGCAATGATCTGAAGTTCGCAAGACCAAGTCCCCAACTGCAAAATCTCAATGTTGGACTGTTTTGTTGTATGCGCGAGCGATCCTCTCCTTATACCTCTTGTTAGCCCCGTTAGCTTGCTCACACTTTTCCTCCAATAGAATCAAGTCATGATCACGTTGTCATATAATGCATGAAAGGCCAATCTCGCAGAGTTGACTTTTACTACTGCGGTATGACGGCTTTAGCTCCATAACATAGAAGAAACGGGGAGACTCCCGTGGGAGTCCTTGGCGAAGTTGGATATGCCCATAATGCTATGTTCAAAGAATTGGCCCACTTATTGTGATCGTCTGCGACCATCTTGCTCAAAATTCTTAACAGTGTCTTGTTGGTTGCTTCTGCTCGACCATTTCCTTTTGGATACTATGGAGTTGAGCAGACCTGACTTATGTTGTACTCTGCTAGTTTCGCGGCCACTTGACGATTTACAAAGGGGTGCCATTATCCGAAAGGATTGTGTTAGGTATTCAAAACCTATATACGATGTTTTCTTGAACGAAATTGACCACCGCGAGCGCATTGGCAGTTTTGAGCGGTATTGCCTCCACCCACTTGGTAAACAACTCAGTCGCGGTAAAAATGAACTGGTTCCCCTGCGAGGCCGGTCGAATGGGGCCAATAAAATCCAGAGCCCAATTGTGGAATTGCCACGACGTTCCTAACGCGTGTAGATCTACAGCAGGAACATGCACAAGGTTGCCCTTAAATTGGCATTCCTGACATCTCTTTACTTTGGTGCGGCAATCTGCCTCCATTGTGGGCCAAAAGTAACCAACTGTGAGGAGCTGTCTGCATAGCTTTGCACCCCCCCTGATGCTCTACATGGTGAGATAAATCCATTATCTCTTGTGCATCTTTGCTATCTAGGCATCGGAGTAGATTACCCTCATGACCCCTTCGCCAGAGTATGTTTTCCTGTACCACATATCGAGCCGCCTTTCTTTTCAGTTTCACGGCTTCCTTTATTTGCTCATGCTCGATTCCTCCTGTGAGAAAAACAAAAAGTGGCCAGTCCGCGTCTGTAGGGTTTTGAATCATGGATGCGCAACCGAAACAATAATTAACCATGCAAAACCCTCCAAGGATCACAATTCAAGAGACATAACGATGGTAAAGGAAGAAATCAATAACACAACTTAGGGTTCTCCTTTGATGACTTCAAACGCGAATTATGTCATGTTCTCTATGGTTGATCCACGCCTAGAGTTGATTGCTAGATCTCCCACTCCTTGGTGCTAGCCCGGAAAGAGGAAGAGGAAGAAGAATCACACAAAACGAGACGACCAAAGGAGGATTCGGCCTCCTTTGGGGCCACGGGGATGGGGCGGCGAGCTAGGGGGGCGGCGGCTCCTCTAGCTTGTTGCTCTATCTCCTATTGTTCCCTCCCACTCTTGTTATGTTCAATTATGAGCATAAGTTATGGGAAGGAAGGTCATTTATATAGTCCAACAACTCCTTGTCAACTACCTAAAGGACTTATTCTAGTCTTACTAGAATTCAATTTAGTCCCTTCCTTGCAAATTAGTCCCTACTAAGTTTGCAAGGTTTTGCAAAGTGATCCTTCTAATTAATTAATCCAATTAATTAATTCCCAAATCTAGTTCAACTCTATATAGCGTGTGACCCCATAGGTTCTATCTAGTTGGTAGCAACTATTTGCTAATATGGAGCGGTTTCTAGCAAAACATCCATTCTAGCCAACCAATAGAATAGTCATCATGACAACCATTGTACAAGTAATTGTCTCATCCCTTTGTCTCTATATCCGGATTGGACACGAGACATACTAGTCACACTCGTATATCCAATCCATAGTTTCTCGATTTATGGGAATAGCCTTATTCGTGCAAATAACATCAATATCCCATATTGATTTATTTGAGTCTGGCCAGACATTCTATAAGCACTATCCCTCGAGTGGCCTAGGATATTTGCTCCATTTATGTGGGAGGGACAAATTCTATGTACGTCCACTACGATCTCTAAGCTTGCTTCTTATTGTATCCAGTACACGCCTTTATAACTACCCAGTAACGGTGTAGCGTTTAACGCTACCAAAATCACAATAATCCACAACTAGAATATCTAGTGACAATACCATTGCACCGCGAGAAGCGCTTGTGACTCAACATAACGTGTATGTAGCCTTCTCGGAGATTTGTCAATCCAGTGCAACATTACCCCTAATGCACACCTATGTGTTGGATCGTGATATCTCCATATCAATCCAGCCCCATACTAGTCTATAGATGATTGTCCCATTTAATCATTATACTGGACTAGGGATATTTAAGATAAACAACACAATTGTAAATCTAAGGACTTCATTATATTAAATATCCAATAAATAATAAATGAATTTCTAGCCACAAATAAATTCATACTAAACTAGATTGCCTCTAGGGCATCTATTCCAACAACGTCATCATCAACCAAAGTGATTGTTAAAGAGTCCTTGATCAATGCACAACTTTCACAGTTTCCTTGAACTATTGAAGCAGCCGTGGACATGTCCGGCCAATGAATCCCGTATCTTTGGGCCTTTCGATAAATCGAAACCTCACCTTCCTTGCAAGCGTGCTGGTGAATCTTTTCCAATAATGCTTGTCCCTCCTGGTGCGAGACGCATCCCATGAGTATTCCTCATGGGCCTTTGTAGTAGAGGGCGTTGTCATGTATGCAGTACCCTTTAGTGGATGCCCAGTTTTCTTTGCTCGTTCCCTCGGCGATTGCATGAAATATCGGTTTTCTCCAGTCTTCGTTATCCATGGACTCATCCTCGCATGCATCCTCTATCAATGCCGGTGACGTTCGGACTTCGATTGAGATTCTCGCAGGGCATTTGTCTGCACTAACTTTAGATCCCAGAGTGGCTAAAGCATTAGCATGCCGATTATCAGCTCTAGGCGTGTGCTCATACCTGACATCGCAGAATTGTTGTACCAGCTTTTGCACCAAAGTCCGATAGGGTAACAGAGTTACCTCTTTCAATCCGTACTCGCCTGAAGCTGGTTTGACGATTAACTTAAAATCCCCCATAACCGTCAGATTGCTTACTTCCAGTGCCCTGGCTGCACGAAGTCCCGTGATGAGAGCATCATGCTCCGTTTCATTATTGGTTACCGGGAAATAAAGTTTCGTGGACATTTGGATGACTTCCCCATCTGGTTTAGTCAAAATAATTCCAATTCCTCCACCTTTCCTTGTCGATGATCCATCAAAATGAAGCGTCCAATATGGTAACTCGACTGCATAGATCTCAGGTCCTTCCAATTCCTCCTCGATCATGAGCTCATAGCTGTTATCTGGAAACTGTGCCAGAAGATCTGCCAACACACGTCATGTCATACTGTGAAATAGTCATATACCACTTTGCCAACCTTCCGCAGGGAGAGGTGTGAGTCAAGAGATACCGTATGGGGTCGCTCTTTGTAATCACCACAACTTTGTGCGAGGCGAAGTAATGTTTTAACTTTTCTATCTCAAAGAACAAGGCAAGACAATGGCGCTCGATGTCTGTGTACCTTGATTCGACTGGTTGTACTATGCGAGAGATGTAACAGATCGGCCTTTCCTGCCCTTCATATTATTGAGCCAAAAGCGCCCCTATAGATTTCTTCGTCGACGTCAGATACAACAGAAGCGGTGATCCAAGCTGTGGGGTGATCATTACCCTCGGCGATGTCAGCACGTCCTTCAGCTTCCCGAATGCAACCTCATGTTCTTGTGTCCAATTATATACAGCATTCTTCTTGAGGAGGTCGCTGAAGCAAAAGGTTATTTCCGCGATCGCTGGAATGAATCTCCGCAGGTAAGATAATTCCCCAGGAACGTCTTCAGTGTGCTTTGATTATGGGGTGCCGTCATGCTAGTGATGGCCGATACTTTCGCGGGATCAGGCTCGATGCCCTGGCGATGTATTACGCATCCCAAGAGCTTTCCCGAGGTCACTCTGAATGCATATTTCATAGGGTTCGTCTTCAGCTGGAAATTCCTGCATCTTTCGAATACTTTCCACAGATCCCCCAAATGGTCCGCTTCATCTTTAGACTTGACAACCATATCTTCAATATAGAACTCTACTTCCTGGTGCATCATGTCGTGAAATAGAGCCATCATTGCTCGTCGATAAGTCGCGCCCGCATTCTTGAGCCCAAAAGGCATGACTGTGTAATTAAAGACTCCCACCGGCGTGATGAACGCGGTTTTCCGTGCATCTTCAGGGTCCATTTTGATCTGGTTGTATCCATTGAAACCATCCATGAAGTTGAACATCCAATGACCCGCAGCAGAATCGATGAGCAGATCGATGTTGGGCAACGAGAAATCGTACTTGGGGCAGAAGTGGTTGAGGTCTCTGAAGTCTACGCATATGCGAAGTTGCCCATTCTTCTTTACCACAGGCACAATGTTAGCCAACCAGGTGGGATGATGATTCGGCTCCATAAACCTGGCAGTCAACAGATTGACAATTTCTTGCTTGATTTTCACATTTATCTCCGGCCTGAAGCTTCTCGCACTTTGCTTTACCAGTTTAGATCCCGGGATAACATCTAACCTGTTCATAGTGATGCTCGTGTCCATACCGGGCATCTCATCATATTCCCAGGCAAACACAACTTTGTATTCAGTCACCAGCTGTAGGAATCTTGCTTCCTCATCGCTTCTGAGGTCTGCACTCAGGAAAACGGGCCTCTTCTTTTCTTCGCCTGGGCTCAGGAACACTTCTTTCAATTCCTGCTTCTGGGGTTTCGGCTTATCCTCCATGCATTCAGGTGCTTCTTTCAGCTTATCCTCTAAAGCCTCTAATGCTGGCTTGACTATCTCCGTGACACGCTCAATTTGACTGATTTGCCCAGGGATATCCCCATGATCGAATGGGGGTACCCCCGCGCACCTGCGGTAGCATTTCTTTCCGTTAGAGTAGAAGCTTTCTATCTCTTTGCCCGCAAGATCATGTCTTACCACTCTTTTCAAAGTGTACACGTTCTTCCTTTGATAGGCGACCTGTGGTGCCTCTTCGCGTGTGGACAAATTTTCCTTGGCATCCTCCCTCGTCACCATTACTCCTGCAGGCGACTGATCCTTGATGTCTTCCAATCGTGGAAAAGGAGTCGGATTAAATGGTCCTGGTGCTTGCTCGTCCGCCATTTAAGTAAACCATACTACTTCAGTGAGGTGCGCCTCATTTAGGTTGAAGGGGTTTACCGAATCCGGTATCTCCACTAATCTGTCATTCCAGATGGCCTTCATCACCTGGTGAGCTGTCGAGGGGACCGCGTCGAAACGATGAATCCAAGCTCGCCCTATGATCATGTGATACATAGTATTCGCATCAATGTCGTAGAATTTGGCTGAACACTTGATTTTCCCTATCTGGATGCCGAGACGAATTCATCCTATCGTCATCCTGGAGTCACTCCCGAATCCCATCAGTGGGGACGGGCGTCTTACAATTTTATTCTCCGAGATTCCTCCCAACTTTAGAGTGTTGAGCAACACCACGTTGACGGCTGCTCCTCCATCAACAAATGCCCTCTTGAATTCGACATCATTAACCACTGCTGTTACGTATAAGGGCTTCTGGTTGCTCGAGTTCGTCTTATTGTCACTTGCGGAGAAAGCCATAACCTTTTCCGTAGAGCGAGGCGCCCTTACAACTTTTCCGTTGGAGACCATGATTCTTCCTCGAAGTCTTCTACTACCCTTAGAATTGCCTTTGTCATTTCTTTCCGGCATTTCTCCGAAAAGTTCATTTCGTCAAAGAACTTGCTTAACCCGTGGGTCCCCTTCATCCTGTCAGCACGCTCATCCTCCGTGTCTGTACTGTAGTCCTCATCATTGTGAATTTCTGCAATGATAGGCAGACCGTCTTCCGCAATCTCTTCGAGATCCATAATCGCAATCATGACTACTTCTTTGCCTTATGGCTCTTGCTCCGCATGGGCTGGTAGCGGATTGTTTCGCACGTCCTGCCCTTGGTCGCTAACAATCAACTCGCCCTCTTTCATTTTTCGGCTCACCATGTGCCTAAGTTTCTTGCAGTCAGCCGTGGGGTGAAAAATTTTCCCGTGGCATTCGCACCACTTCGGGTCCCTCATTATCTCTTTAGAGGGTACCCTTTCCAGCGGAGGAAGGACTCCATCTTTACGCCACTGTTTGCATAAGTCAATCACTTCCTCTATCGAGCATGGTAGAGGCGGCGCATCTGAGTTTGTAACCCTGGACTGCTTGTGCGGCGAAACTGTATTAACCTCAGCTTCGCTCCCACTCTTATACCTAAACCTTCCAATCTTGAAAGTGGTTCCCCCTGAGGGTCGTTCAGGGGCGTGCTTCTTCTTTTGCCTTTCCACTATAGGCTCTATTTTTTTCGTGAATTCAATCAACTTTGAAAAAGTATGAGTCTGTAGGTTTATCAGCATACCTTTGTACTTATCTCGCATGCCTTGTAGACATATCTCCACGAGCCTGCCCTCAAGCACTTCATATCTGCACTCCAAGGATTTGGCCCTCAACTTCTTGATGAAGGTGACTCCATCCTCCTCGCGCTTCTGATACATACGAGAGAGATAAATCATCTTAACCTTCTCTTCCACCTAGAAGAATTTCGTGTAGAACTTTCGAACCATGTCGTCCCAAGTTTTTTCAGATCCGGCCTCCAGCGTTCTATACCATTTGTAGGCCACATTTCCCAAAGATTTCGGGAACTCGCGCATCAGCAACTTGGGATCAGCCCCATATGGTCCCATTACATCGATGAAAGGCATGACATGCTCATGGGCATTCCCATTGACATCTTCAAACTTGTCCCACTTAGGAGCCTTATACCCTGCGGGGTTGGACATGAGATACATCTCACGTGGGATAGGCGGATAGTTGTCGACCTTCGGAATAATGGTGTCTGCAAACGGTTGATTGGCCAAGAAGGTCTCTATGCACCGCTGCAGCGATGTCATACACTCAAGTGCGCTCCCTCCAGCAATAGGAGGAAGGGTTGTAGCCGGCGGAGACACATATGTCGCGGTCGGGCTAGGGGTGTAAGTCACGTTTCCCAGCAGTGCCGGCGGAGGAGGCAAGGGGTATTGTGATGAGAGGTTGGGTGCCACATTTGGTGGTTGATGAATATGTGTGGTGAGGGACGGTATTTGGGCCGTTTGCCCCTGGACAAAGGGAGATCTGTTGCTGACATTATCTTCGTGAGACATGGTTGCTTGCAGTGGTAAGATTCACGTCGGGTTCACCGAATGTGTACGAGAGAATCCCTTGAGGAGGATTCAATATACACCAAGATCAGGGGATAGAAAGAACACGGAAAGAGCAGGGTGTGTGTAGGGAGAGACTAAGACAATAGTACTGTATGAGAGAGAGAGACAGGATTTTGGCAGAGCTTCCGCTTATCTTAGGTGATTCGTCCTTGTATGGAAGGGTTAACGATCCTATATATAACATAAAATGTAACCGTTGTTGTAGGTTAATGCACCCATTAAAGGCGGCTTAATTAGCTTAACCACAACGGCACGTTCGTCCGCGTATATAGGAACCATTACGCACTTCGTCCGCGTATACCGGAATCGTTATGAGTTTGACCGGGTTTATGGAGCTCGTGTCATAAATCTCTCAAAGAAGTTACTAAAGGTCGCGCGCGAGCTTGGTTTTCACTCGCGCGCCACAAGACTTTCTCTAGCCTCCAAACCACTAAGTCCCTACAAGTCCCGTGTGGTGGTATGCGAGGGCCCTATCTCGCAGCCCCCACGTGGATCAACGCGGGTGGTGATCCTTTGTGTGTGGAGCACAGCTAGGTGTGCTGGATGATAGCCACGTGGCTAAGATCTGTCTGTCTAGAAAGCGCTATCTACAGCAGGCATTAGTAATTCTTGTTTAGGATGGATTAACGTTATATGCAGGATTGAGTTGGATTAGAAATCGAATTTCATTCTGATGAACTAGCATACAAAGCTTCAAAGCTATTAGATTCACTGAGTACTCTTCACTGCTAAGTTCATCTAATTAAATCTGTGTATGCAAGTTAATTCTTTTGGATTCATAACTTGTTATGGATCTATTATTGTCTATTAATACTTATTCCATAATGTGTTGATGGTATACTCATCTGATTGGATGTATTAGCTGATTTTATTTTTAGACAAGACCTACACTAGTTTTTCTCATGAACTGTTGCCATATTGCTGATCAGATCTTGATGCTAGTTTGTCATGATATTGTTTGATCTTATTTATTGGGTGTATGCAGGGTTGTTGGGCGTTCCAACGTCCATAAATCAATCAGATAGATATCCAAGAATAGCTGTTGAAAGAAGCATATTAGTGAAGAGGATTTTTAGGCATTCAGTTCATAAAATCTCTCAGGTTGTTGCAGGTTGTTATTTAAAGAGATCACTGCTATGAATTTAAGAGAGAGAAATATGATCTGAGACTGATCATCGTGAGATTTGAAGAGTGCTACAAACATGAGAGATCAGATCATTCAAATCTTCAGACAAATCAGGCCATTGACAGTGTAGAAGCAAGATCATCCATCACAGATTGAATAACACTTAGGCTTGAGATCTAGGGGTAAATATGGGTGATTAATATGAAGTTGTTTTTGAATTCCTGGGGATAAGATCCCTCAGGCAGAGATTAGGTCCAATTGTGGCTGAACTCTGTAAAATCCTTGTGTTCTTGCTGCTTACTTCATTCATCTTTTCTTTAAATTCTATAAAGGAAGTTCCAAAGGTTTGGAGTTTGACAAATCTCAAAGCTTTGAAGCCTATATGATCTGCAGTTATATATTTAGTTTCTCAAAACTGTTTCAAAGTTTTTAGATATCAACTGCATACTCTACTCATGTTTTAAAAGACTATTTTTAGGAAAAGTTATCATACTCTATTCAACCCCCCCCCCCCTTCTAGAGTATTTTGATCCTAATTTTTTACTTACATTACAAACTTTCAATTGGTATCAGACCTTGGGTCACTGTTTAAGGATCTAACAATCTTGTGACAATGAGTAATGTAGGTGATGGAGGATACTCACAGGGAAGTTTAGCAAATTGGCCTCCACTATTCTGTGATGATAACTTTGTGCATTGGAAGGCACTGATAAAAATTTTCATCATAGATTAAGACACGGAGTTATGGTCTATTGTTGTGAATGGCCCAAAGATGTTCTATACTACTACCAATGGAGTCTAAACTATCAAACCTGATGAAGATCTCTCAGTCATTGAGCTAGAAAAGGTATCAAAGTATTATAAGGCTTTGAACTTATTATATTGTGCTCTTAGTGGAAATGAGTTTAACAGGATATCCAACTACAAGAGCGCAAAAGAGATATGGATAAGCAAACTGTTACTTATGAAGGAACTAGCCAAGTCAAGCAGACAAAGATCAATATCCTTTTGAGACCGTATGAACTGTTTAAGATGAATTATGAGAAATCCGTCAAGGATATGTCCAAAAGGTTTTCAAATATTGTGAACAACTTGGTATGAATGTGGAAATGCAGATCATCTGGTAAGAGATTTCCCTCGAAATAAGAAAATACAGCAATTTCCTAAGAAGCAAAATGACAACAGTAGAAAGAAGGAAATGGTAGCTTCATGGAGTGATTCAGTCTCTTCGGACTCAAATTCTGATGAAGAGCAAGCCAATCTTTGCTTGATGTCTGGGCATCAAGAAGATCACTCTTTAGAAAATCCAATTGAATATATGGTAAAAAATCTTTTATCTAGTCCTTCTGATGTATTGCCTGAAATCCTCGAAAGCAAGTTTTTGAATGAGGAATGTTACAGGAATGAGATTGATTCCTTGAAAGTGAAAGTTCATGAGCAAGCAAAGGAAAATAGATTTTGTTTTTCAAAATAAATGTCTTAAAGCTACTAAGTTGAAGATTGTTAGTGACTTCAAAGGCTTGGACAGTAGATTCAAAGCTTTGAAATCACAAGTCAAAGAAGTTGTTGATCAAAAATCTCTTTTAACTGATAAATATGTTGATCTAAAGAGTCATTCAGATGATTTAAAATAACAGAACACTTCATTGACTAGTGAGTTTCAAGAGTCCAAAAAAAATGTTTCAACCTTTGCTGGCTACGAACATAAGTTAAATCTTATGCTTGGAGGAAGTATGCATTTTGTATACAAAATTGGAATTGGTTCTAATCCAAATTTTTTAAAAAGAAACCAATTCACATTTGTAAAATTAGGAAGCAGACATTCTCCAAAATGTCCTTATTGTGGTAAAATTGGACATTTGAAATTAACTTGCCCCTTTAGAAGGACGGAACCTCATATAATGAGGAACACCTATCCTTATGAGCTTAAGGGACAAGTGAAACATATTTGGATTTCAAAAGGAATTAGACCACCTAACATGGTTGATTCTGAGTATGAATCCAAATTCTACACTTAGGCTAATAGCCTGTTAAGGCATTGATTGAATTTTGCAGGATGTCACCAAAGCTTTGAAAGATCATAAATGGATTTTTGATAGTGGATGTTCCAGACACATGAGTGGAATGAAATCTTTATTCACTGAGCTTCAATAGAAATCAGAGGGAACAATTACACTTGGTTACAAAGAAATGTGCAACATAATTGGTATAGGTAGTATTGGTAATATCTCTACATGGTCAATTTCAGATGTTTATCGAGTTGATGGTCCGAAGTATAATTTATTGAGTATTTCCCAGCTTCGTGATAAAGGACATAAGGTAGTTTTTGACAAGGAGAAACGTGTGGTGCGAGATGAAAAATCAGGAAATTGCATACTCACTGCTCCCAGGTCACATAATGTTTATGCTCTAAGTACTGACAAAGTTGCGGGTGAAATTCTGAAATGTCTCAAAGCATTGAAGATTGACTCAAATATTTGGCATAGAAAGCTTATTCATATAAGCATGCACACTATCAACAAACTCATCTCAAAAGATCTGGTAAGGGGATTACCAATCCAGAAATTCAAAGATTATGAGATTTGCAAGGCATGTAAACAAGGTAAACAGACCAGGAGTTCATTCAAGCCAAAGAACTTTGTAAGTACTTCTAGACCTTTAGAATTGATGCAATTTTGACTTGTGTGGTCCTATGTGGGTCCAAACACCCAAAGGTAAAATATATATGCTTGTTGTGGTTGATGATTATTCCCGATTTACTTGGGTTATGTTTACTAGATATAAGTGTGAAGCATTATCTGAATTTCTGAAGATTTGTAAAGAGCTTCAAACTTTGAAATATTTACCTGTTGCATCTATTGGGATTGATAAAATGGTAGGGAATTTGATCAGCTTGAGTTTTTTTATTTTGTGTAAAGCATGGCATCTCACACAACTTTTCTGCACCTAGAACTCCTCAGCAAAATGGTGTGGTTGAGAGGGAATTTGAGATGAGCTTGATGGGAGAACTGAATGTTTTTCTAGGACTTCATGTGCATCAAATGAAGAGAGAAAGTTTTGGGCCTCAAGGGAAATACACCAAGGAATTTTTAAATAAATATAACATGTCACAGTCCAAGGTAGTTAAGAACCCTATGAGTTTATAATTATCTTTGGACAAGGATACAAATGGTAAGAGTGTGAATCAAAAAGATTATAGAGATATGATTGGTTCACTTCTGTATCTAACTGCTAGTAGACCATATATTATGTTTAGTGTATGTATGTGTGCTAGATTTCAAGCAGATCCCAAAGAAAGTCGTTTGATTGCTGTAAAAATGATTTTCAGATATTTGAATGGAACCAAAGACTTGGGGCTTTGGTATCCAAGAAGATCAACCTTTATTTTTATTGGTTATTCAGATGCAGACATTGCAGGATATAAAGTAGACAGAAAGAGAACTTCAGGATGTTGCCAGTTTCTTGGTTTATCACTGATTAGTTGGCATTCAAAGAAGCAAAATTTAGTAGCTCTATCAACTGCAGAAGCTGAATACATTGCAGCTGGAGCTTCTTTCTCTCAGGTTTTATGGATTGATCAATAGCTAAGAGATCTTGGATATGAATTCAGAAATGTGCATATCAATTGTGACAATACAAGTGCCTTTCTATAACAAAGAATCCAGATCAGCATTCATGAATAGAGCACATAGATGTGAGACATCATTTTCTTAGATATCATGCTGAAAAGGTTGATATTGTTCTATCTTTTACTTCTACTTCTATGCAAATAGCTGATACATTCACTAAACCATTGCCAGATGAGAGGTTTGCATCCCTAAGGCTTGAATTAGGTATTTTGAACAAGGATGCGTTGGTTTAGGGGGAGTATTAGTCTCTATGTGTAGTATATGTTTAAATATCAAAGCCTTGAGATCATAATTTCTTAAGCCTTGAAAGTATGCCTTAAAGCTTTGAAGGTTTATGTGTTAATCTGAAACTTCTCAAAGCTTTGAACCACTGTTACACTGCTTTGATTAAGTGGATGTGCATTCTTTTAAAATTTGGATCGTGGATTATTTTGTAATGTCTTTTTAGATAATTACAGAATATTTCAAAAGTTCAGAGATTTTGACAAAATATCTAAAATATGTCAGGAAATCTTTTGCAATCTCTTTTGCATGCAAATCCCTTTTCAAATCAAACTCTTCTACCTACTTAACCTAACTTCAGGGCTTATTTCTCTCATTCTCAACTTTTATATCTTCGTATCTCTCTCTCCTTCTTCTCTCTCAAACCCTCTCAAACCCTAATCACAATGGAGCGCCAGTCTGAGAGGATCAAGAAGCAAGGTTAGACTTCCAACAAGAGGACAAAGAGGAAGGCTAACAGTTCATGGATCAGATTCAGAAGATCAAGCCAGTTTCCATGAGACTTCACCTCCCTCAAAGAAGTCCTAGAAGTGAAACAAATTTTAAGAAGAACCAGCAACTGAGTCATAATTTGAGTCTGAAGAAGAAGAGGTGGTAAAGAACAAAGAACAAGGGAGTAACCATTCGGGAGACGAATCATGCAAAAGAAGATGAAAGTGGCTATTGAGAAAGGTGAAAATAAGAGTGTGCCATCATCAAAGGATATTAAAGATGATGAAAAGATGGGCGAAGAAATTCCAGAGAAGAAAAGAGTGAAACACAGTGCAATAGAGACCTTGAAGACTAAAAATTTGGGAAGAACTTGTTGCATGATTCTTGTTTTGGTAATTCAAAGGTTAAGACTGTATGGATGGATAATAATGCATCATCCAAAGTATCTTTTGACGGGAGGCGAGTCCCTGGACCAGTTCGATTTCATGTCTGCCATACCTATTAAAATTCGTTTCAACATGAACGCTATAAACCCTACTAGGCGGAATTAGGGTTCATACCTGCGTCCAAGCTATCTGATGTAGGTCTGAAGCACTCCGGATCTTCTCCCGTATTCCTGAAGTTCCTACTGGATGCAAGTGTGGGCTTGCTGCTTCCAGAATCCTAATTGGCCTTCAGACGTATTGCTCTCACTCTCGAAACCCTAGATTTCGGTTTTTAGCTAAAGCATACGAATTCTGAAGGATAAGGAAACTTATATAAGCTACGGGAGGTACCTCGAGGAGAAAAGACGAATATGCCTCCTAAATTTATTAGGATTTCTGGTTCCACCCGAACCTAGCCCGAATAAAGTTAATAACAGTTAGTACCACTAAATAACTGTTATTGCACTCCTGTCCATATTCTCAAAAAATAATATTTTGAGCTCCTGTTATTAAATACTTATTATCTCCCCATGTTAAGATTACAGATATCCGTTGATTAAATTAATTACTGACTAATTCATTTAATCGACCTCTTCCCAATTCCTTGATCCTTAACACTTAAATTATTTGATATGTCTAGATTACGGAGTAATCTACTTGCAGGGCTTGACATAATAAAAACTTATAAGCTTCATCAAGGGGATATCATCAATCACATAACCGAGACATGGATTCCTTCGATATATCAATATACACCATGGACTCAATGGTATCACCCAACTCATCGAGGTTATTGACTCCATTGGAATCTCACTCACTCGACTTGTCAAAATAATAAATAAAAAATACATATGCACATTGACTCTCTAAGGATTAAGAGCATAAGTAATCATAATAACCATGAGACATAGCTTGTCTTGTTATGTCAGTACAAAGACAATGATCTCAACTTGGTCCTGTTCAATATATACAAAGTATACTAGTACATTGAGTTGAAACTATAGTATGAACTATACTATTTCATGTAGCCAAGACAGACCTACTAAAACAATGTGCTACAACCGTTCCGATGGTTTTTCTAATTCCATCTATATTCTGAACTCACAACTTTAATTCCTTAAGAACCGAAGATAAGATCTTCTGTGGGTAAGCTATAATCTACACACCAGATCTTCTACTATGCAGGACAATAGACAACTATGCTCAATAATAATATAATGCAAAAACATCGCCCAAAACCATTCTCATAAATATCAAATTCATATAATCCAATACAAAATTCATGGCTTTTAGTATTCAATCCAAAAATCTCCCACTAAGATTCAAATCCATGCAGCAACACACCTCAAACCCATTCCCTCTACATGACCATCGAAAACCTTAGCTGTCAAACACTTCGTAAATGGGTCTGCCAGGTTATCCGCTGATGCAATCTTCATCGCTGCCACATCAACTCTGTGCACGATTTATCTAATCAAATGATACTTACGATCTATGTGTTTTCCTTTATTGCATGCTCTTGGTTCCCTTGAGTTTGCAACCGCGCCGCTATTATCGCAATAAAGCGTCATAGTTGCTTGTGCACTCGATACCACTCCAAGATCCATTAGAAAGTTTCTGAGCCAAACAGCTTCCTTAGTAGCTTCATAAGCTGCCACATATTCAGCTTCCATGGTGGAATCAGCAATCCAAGATTGCTTGATGCTCCTCCAACTAATGGCTCCACCTCCTAAGGTGAAAATATATCCAGAGGTAGACTTCCTGGAATCCCTATCTGACTGAAAATATGAGTCTGTGTACACGATGGGTACAAGATTATTTGCATGGTAAACTAACATATAGTCCCGAGTCCTTATCAGGTACATCAATATATGTTTTACCGCAGTCCAATGTTCTCTGCCAGGGTTAGACTAATAAATCTACTAACCATGCCAACAGCAAAGCAAATATCCGGTCTACTACATAACATCACATACATGAGGATTCCTAGTGCAGAAGCATAAGGAACTGTTTTCATGCTTTTTATCTCATCAGGTGTCTTAGGACACTGATCCTTAGATAGACTGATTCCGTGTCTGAAAGGGATCAACCCTTTCTTGGAACCCTGCATGCTAAACCTTGCAAGAAAAGTATCAATATAATTGGCTTGTGACAATCCCTACATCCTATTTGTTCGATCTCGCATAAGCTTGATCCCTAGAACGTATGCTGCTTCTCCCAATTCTATCATATCAAATTGACTTGATAACCATACCCGCACACTAGATAATACACCCACATTGTTTCCAATGAGCAATAGCACCACATTTTCATTACACTTCTTGTACACACACGGATCACCCGGAAATTGATCAAAACCAAAAGATTTGATTGCCTGATCAAAACGGATGTTCCATGATCTAAATGCCTGCTTAAGTCCATAAATACACCTCTTAAGCTTGCAGAACTTGTGCTCCTTGCCCTTAGCTACAAATCCTTCTGGTTGCATCATATAAATGCACTCATAAAGAATTCCATTAAGGAAAGCTGTCTTGACTTCCATTTGCCAAATTTCGTAAACGAAATGAGCCGCAATGGACAAAAGAATCCTAATAGACTCAATCATGGCTACCGACAAAAAAGTTTCCTCATAGTCGATCCCTTCTTTCAGAGTTAAACCTTTCACAACAAGCCTTGCTTTGGAGGTTTCAACCTTCCCGTCTACCCCTCTATTTTTCTTGTAAATCCACTTACACCCGATGGGTTTTACCCCATCTGTTGGATCTACAAGATCCCATACCTGATTGGAGTACATAGACTCCATCTCAGAAATCATAGCATTTTTCCACTTTTCCGCATCCGTACTTCCAACAGCTTCATTATAGTTACTGGGATCAGTATCATGTTCATCAGGGACCTTGTCAAAAGACTCTCCCAAGTACATGTATCTTTCTGATTTACGAGAAAGCCTCCCACTACGACGAGGCTGTACTTGTGGTTCACTATCACTAACATTTTCCCCACTGCTCGGTTTCGGCGGAATGTCACTACTATCTTGTGGATCACTAGTATTGTCATTTCACCCACTGCCATCTTGCGGTGGGAAGTCAACACTATTTTTTTTGTGTATCACGAGTATCTAAATTTATCCAACCACCCAAAGGTAGTTGAATGTCGATATCATTTTCTTGTGGTATTTCCTCTTGTAAAGGTTGTTTATCAAGACCTTAGACTACTTGATTTTTTCTCATTTCTTCAAGAACAATTTTACTTTTAGGCTTGTGATCCATAGTATAGTCTTCCTCTAAAAAGCTTGCATTGGTGCTAACAATGACTTTTTGATCCTTAGGAATAAAAAATAAACCACCCTTTGTTCCTTTCGGGTATCGTACAAAGACACATACTTCTTTCCTTGATTCCAACTTACTCGCGCTCCACTTCAGCACATGTGCTGGACTACCCCAAATCCGAACATGTCGTAGACTCGGCTTGCGCCCAGTCCAAAGTTCTGTGGGTGTAGTTGCTACTGACTTAGACGCAAGCAAGTTCAGAATATACGCTGTTGTCTCTAAAGCATGCCCCCAAAAGGAAGTTGGTATATCTGAATAACTCATCATGGATCTCACCATTTCTAAAAGAGTCATATTCCTTCGCTCTGCCACACCATTCTGTTGTGGCGTACCAGAGCGGACAAATGGGTTTGAACCCCCTGTTCCTCCAAGTAATCCCTTAATATTCCCAAGAGGTACTCGCAACCTCGATTAGATCAAAATGAATTGATATATTTTCCTAGACATTTCTCTGATTCTGCCTTAAAATTTAAAATTTCTCAAAGGCCTCTGACTTACGCCGCATCAAATAAATATATCCATATCTTAAGTAATAATTAATAAAAGTAATGAAATACTCAAAACTTCCCCTCGCTTGGACATTCATTGGTCGACAAACATCTGAATGGATAAGCTCCAACAATTCTTTGGCCCTATTACCCTTTTCCAGAAATGGCCTCTTGGTCATCTTACCTTCTAAACATGACTCACATGCTGGTAGTGCCTCCACTTTTAATGAACCTAATGGTCCATTCTGAACCAGCCTTTTGTATTTTGTTTATATTGATATGACAAATTCGTAAATGCCAAAGATATGTTTGATTTATCTCGCAAGGTTCCTTTCTCTTTTTAGGTAAGCTATCCGCGTTATTCAGTTCATATAGCTGCGCTATGGGAGTCTCAGGATTTATAATGTAAAGACCATCCACCAATGTACCAGAAAAAATAAAACGTTTATTTTTCTTAATAACCACAGAGTCATTAACATAAACTAAACATTCATTCTTAACCAACTTAGAAACTAAATCAAATTCCTTCTAATGTAAGGTACATAAAGACAATTTTTCAAAACTAAAATCCTATCATTCCCAAAATGTAAGAAAAAAAATCCCTATTGCAACTGCAGTTACTTTATTCGTGTTGACCAAGTGTAGATAAATCACGCCATCACTAAGCTGTCTGTTTTCGTGGAGCCCCTGCAATGAATTACAGACATGGTCAGTGGCTCCCGAATCTACACACCAGGTTCTAGTAGATCGAACCGCTAAACATGATTCAACTATTAGTGAAAGAGATATACCTGAGTTGTTCTGGATTGGACAAGTCAGGAACTTTGGACATTGCTTCTTCCATTGCACTCTCTGGTTACAGAGGAAACACTTGCCTTTCAGCTTTCCCAATGTCCCCTGAGGAGCAAGTGCTTGCTGTTGCCCACGAGCTATTTCTTGAGGTGCCGGAGCAACCTTCTGAACTACTGCTTGTGCAACTTTCTTCTTCTTCTCAGCCCTAGGGTTATAAGTAGAAGCCTCTTCAGCCACCATTACATTAACCGGTTTCTGTAGGAGTTCCTCTGCAGCGGGAAGCTCATTTAACAATTCGGGTAAAGAATAAGTCTTTTTGTTCATATTATAATTTAGCTGAAAACTGTTAAATGAATCAGACAAAGTCATGAGCACAATATCGACCTATGTTTCTTCATCGATTACCGCTCCAAGGATCTCTAGTTCACCTAGAAGACATGTCATCGTCAGAACACGATCCCTTATAGAGGATCCTTCAAACATTTTTGTGTTCATGAGATTTTTCATAGCAACTTGCCTGGCAGCACGATCCTGATCCCCAAACATCTCTTTGAGGTTCTCCATGATCTCAAGGGCAGAGCCCATGATCTCATGCTGATGCTGCAACACATTAGACATGGAGCCTAATATTTAGCATTTAGCCATCTGATCGGCTTTCTGCCACCTCTTATAAGGCTTGGCTTCTTCCTAAGAAGCCCCTTCTAAAGGTTGTGCAGGACATTCCTCAAGAAGCACAAATTTGTAATCCTCAGCAGTTAGAACGATATTCAGGTTCCTCTTCCAATCAATATAGTTTGATCCAGTGAGTTTGTTTTGATTAAATAGAATAGATAGTGGGTTGAATGAGTTCGACATTTTGAACCTGAGAATCATGTAAATAAAACATATAACGGCATTGTAAATCACCAGTAGTCTAACACACATAAAAATAATATGCCACGATGGGTGGACGTTTAACATTCATTCTATAGTTAGACATGGTACCTTTGGTATTGCTAGCCATAGCAGTGACTCCGATGGGGAGGATACAATAACTTACATCAAAGTGTATACCATCATTTTACTTCTAACCCATTACCCCATTACATGCCTCTCATATGGAGAGATGACACATAAACAATAATTATTAGAAGTATCCTTATAGGACTTTATACCAGTGATGATGTAGTGGTTATGTTCGATAAGATGGTTAACTCCAAGTCTAACACACACAACCAACTACATCACTTATTAATCAATGATGGAGATCGCGGGATAAATAAGCACTAGACTCCCTCTCCCACTTAGTTGTTTAAACAATTTAATACAAATTAAATTTATTTATCCATGTTGTCCATGATTTAACATGCAGGCATCAAAAATGATCACACACATAGATATAATCAAGAAAATAACAAGAATTCAACCATACACAGCCCAGCTATTTGGTCGGAGCTTCTTTAGTCGGGTTAGCAAGTTCCATCTGACCAAGCGACACGGGGATCAGTTTGATTGCATGTCTGCTATACCGATTAAAATTCGTTTTAACATGAAAGCTAGAAACCCTATTAAGCGGAATTAGGGTTCGTACCTGCGTCCAAGCTATCTGATGTAGATCTGGAACACTCCGGATCTTTTCCCGTATTCCTGAAGTACCTGCTGGATGCAAGTGTGGGCTTGCTGCTTCCAGAATCCTTCTTGGCCTTCAGACTTATTGCTCTAACTCTCGAAACCCTAGATTTCGGTGTTTATCTAAAGCATACAAATTCTGAAGGCTAAGGAAACTTATATGGGCTACGAAAGGGACCTGGAGGAGAAAATACGAATCAGGCTCCTAAGTTTATTAGGACTTCTGGTTCTACCCGAACCTAGGCAGAATAAAGTTAATAACAGTTAGTACCACTAAATAACTGTTATTGCACTCTTGTCCATATTCTCAAAAAATAATGTTTCGAGCTCCTGTTATTAAATAATTATTATCCCCCCATGTCAAGATTACATATATCCGTCGATTAAATTAATTACTGACTAATTCATTTAATCGACATCTTCCCAATTCCTTGATCGTTACCACTTAACTTATTTGATATGTCCGGATTACCAAGTAATCTACCTGCAGGGTTTGACATAATCAAACTTATAAGCTTCATCAAGGGTATATCATCAATCCCATCACCGGGACATGGATTCCTGCGATATATCAATATACACCATGAACTCAATAGTATCATCCAACTCATCGAGGTTATTGACTCCATAGGAATCTCACTCACTTAACTTGTCAAAGTAATAGCTACTAAATAATGTGCACATTGACTATCTAAGGATTAAGAGCATAAGTAATCATAATATCATGAGACATAGCTTGTCTTGTTATGTCTGTACAAAGACAATGATCTCAACTTGGTCCTGTTCAATATACACAAAGTATGTTGGAATAGATTCCCTAGAAGCAATCTTATATTTAGTATGAACATTGTTTTTGGATAGAATATTAATTTATGATATATTGTGATATATAATAAAATTAAGTCCTTAGATACAATGTTTTGTTTATCTTAAATATCCCTAGTCCACTATATTGACTAATAGGACGATCAAATATAGACTAGTATGTGTGTAGACTGCTATGGAGATATCAAGTCTAAGCACATGGGTATGTGATAACTCTCTTTTAGGAGCTATTAATATACTTCCATATTACTTTTATTAGGCTTATTTCACATGATTATATGTTATATTTTCACAAATATGTGAAATTGACGATTTATAAGCCTAAGAGTCAGAAGTTGTGTTTCTACCTTATTTGACCATGATTTCTATCATATTTGCGATGATAATTGCACGGGTAGTATTCTATTGTGTTTCTAAGGTAAAATAGGTGCAATGGAGCTTACGAGAGGCTTGGATACACTTGCTATGGAGCTAGATGAAGAGGAGAAAAGAAGACGCAAAGACGAAGAAAAGTTGAAAAAGTCACTCCTGACCAGCCTGTACTATTTTCGATGCTCAGGGAAATCTATACATAACTTGGGAGAAAGTCCAGCGGCATTTGATATTAGACATCCGTAGCTTTCCAACGATATATGGTAGCCCCGAAGACATGTCCGTATGAGGGAGATACAGTCCGCGCAAAATCAGCTTACAATTCTGTCCGTGAATTACAAACTGGAGGGGCTGTAGTGCAAATTCGGCCAAAGTTCATTAAAAAACGTGCCCATGCCTTATGAAACGACTTCTCAGCCCTAGAACACAGAACGACGCTGCTGGAGGAAGGGAGGAGACAGCTCCCAAGCCATTGGAGAGCTCGGATTCCTCGCCGGATCAAGGATTCATCGTTTGATCTCTCTATCTCTCTTGTTTTTTATGAATATTTGGTAATTCTTCGTTGTATTCCCAACTATGAGTAGCTAAACTTTCTATTCGGGATAACTCATAGGTAGCTAGGGTTTGAACACCATGTTGGTGATTTATGGATCTTTTCCATGCTTTTAGGTTAATTGAATGTGTTTTTCTTAGCTATGCTTGATTTATGTACTTAATTCTATCGTTTCTATTGTTTGAGCTCACAATAGGATGATTATAGGTAGAGGATGTTAGAGGAATCAATATTCGCTACCCGGAAACTTGAATCAAGCACTAGCCGTATCTAGGGTTGAGGAATCTTGCTAGTTAGCTAGAACTAAGAGTAGACCACAAGAACATAATGCTTATTTGAACTTGAGTAGGTTAGAGGAATCAGGTACAAGAGTTTGAATATAGGCTTTGGTTGAGGAATCTTCAAAGCATAGGTGCTCGTTTGGCTAAGTAAAAGACGTTCGTGTTACTAGAACATAAATCATAAGTGGTGTGAGATCCCTAGTGAACCCGACGAGAGATCACGATACTTATCCCTCGTATTAATCTCAATTTTAATAATTAGCTTGTTATTTACTTTCTCAGATTAGTCAAACAAACTCAATTAATTTCCCACATTAAAGTTAATCATCCTAAGTCGTTCACGAGAAGTCCTTTGGGTTCGACAAACCCGGATATTACTACACACGACGGCCATACACTTGTGGTTGAATCGTGTAAAGTTATTGGCGCCGTTGCCGGGGACTTCGGTTGAATTAGTTAGAATTATTAGCTTTAGGGAATATTATTTTTTTGTTATTTTGTATTCATATTTCCTCACGGTATGACTTGAGATTTTATGTGTGCAGGCATTCAACTCTAAGCATGGAGGATGAGAAATATCGCCGTTTTGCGAGCATATTTGAAGCATGCAACCTTGCCTATGAGCAATTCGTGAAGGAGTGCCATGTGAATGGCATTAGAGAGAGGGTAGCCATGGAAATACAACGTTATACATTCTTTCCTAATGACCCAACTCCTCCATCTAAGTTACTCTTCTTCCTTGGTTGTATGCTTGAGGGGATGATCCCTAATGTTGAAGAATGGCGACAAAGAGAAACAAGAATGGGAATGGAGACAACACATGTGGACGCACAATTTGTTCTCCATTCATATCAAGAGGATGCTCCAACATTCCCAAAACTTAAAGAAGAGGACGATGAGCTATTGTTTATCCCAACATGTCCAAACATAGATTCATTGCTTGAGTCAAGTATGAGGGAGAAGCATGATAAAATTTTTGGTGAGATTGATGGCATTCTTCATGGAATTAATATTGATGATCTTGACTATCCTGTTACAAATTTGTTGGAGCCTATCGCGTTTGAGCTCATTGAAGATACAAAGATGTCGAGATTGAAACTGTTGATGATTCGGGTGTTCCAAACGAAGGTGATGAAGGTACTCAAACTTTCATACTTTATGAGTTGTCGCTTGAAATTTCAATGAATATATCGGAAATTGAGAAAACGGGCAAAGAAGGCTTTCATCAATTTCATGAATTGGAAGAAGAAGAAAAAGTTTATGAAAAGCTTCCACTTCGAAAACACGTGTTCATCATTGTTGAGATATGCGATCCTTGTGAGAGTTTGTTTGTGCTCAATTGAGCAGAAATTGAAAGAACAAAGATGGTGGAAAAACAAAAAATGGCGAGAAAAACTAATTTTCAAGCAGTGGGGCTGCTGTTTGTGGTTTCAGAATGTTTCTCAGAATGTCATGTGAAACCAGGCTGTTTTTAGGCATTGGGGAGGTTAGTGCAAATATCAATAACTTCATAAAAATACAACTGGTAACCCCAACGTTGCAACATTGGCCTTCTCAGTATCTCAGAAAAGATAAAAAACAAAGAAACTCAGCCGCGAAACCAGAGCACCCCGTGTTCGCGTGTGAAATCACCGGCAACCTCCTCTGCCGCTTAGACTCGTCGCCCCAATCCCCCAACTCGCCGTCGACCTCCATAAAAACCGGCCATGATTCAACCCCTCAACCTTTGCCCAACCCGCTCAATACCCGACAGAAACAAACTCCAATTCAGGCCACCAACCCCTGAACGCTTCCACCTCTTTCGATCAATTGAAATTAGCGACCCAAATTCCAGGTCCACGAATCGCAGCAGCCGCCCTTGGACCACCAATGAATCACCGCTGCTCCACCTCCTTTCACCTGTTATCGAACCCAGACACTACAGCCATACCCAATTGAGCCCTCTGCCTTCAATCACCGCCCTAAACTCCTACCCATCGCCACCATCTTCTTCCTGTAATCACCGCCACAGTCACCATCGACGACTTCCAACCCTCTGCCCCCACCGTTGCAATTCCGACCTCCTAAACCACCAACATATCTCTCTCTGAATCACCAGCACCACCGAACCAATCTTCTCCCTCTGCCCAGTTCGCATAAACAACCACCAATAAGGGCCGTGACCTAAACAGCGCCGCCCAATTCAACACCAGAGCACTACTGCCTCCTTCGTCGTCTACAAGCACTGGCGACCCATTACCTCTCTGGTCTCCAATTGGAACCACAAACCAGAAAGCCACCACCGATTGAACCAACATCACCTCGCTCTCTGTTCAACTCGATGGAACCTGAGCCCCAATTCCAGTGCCTGCAACACAAAATTTTTGTCGCCAACCCTCAATTGAAGAAGTTCCCCTCTTGGTTGAAACTACACCATCTGCGAGAGCTGAACCTATCACGTTTCAGATGCATAGTCAGGGGAGATGTTCCCTTCCGTGTCTATTAGGAGGTTGCAATTCACTTGGGCTTATTCCAGGAAGGTTACTTATGGAGCTAGTCTAAGACACGTGGAAGGAGAGACTGTGTATCAGTTAGAGTAAAAATAGTCTTCTTTGCTTTTAACAGTGAGTATTGCGGGGTTGGCTTGAACTGATTGTCTGTGAGATGGTGGATTGAGCTTAATATACGTCTCAAATTGTGATTTCTTAGAGGCAAAACATGCCAATTGCAGCCTGTTGGTTCGAGATTACAGTTTGGCTAGTGGGACTTTTCAGAAAGGCCCAAGCAACGAGAGGATTATGCAGGTAATTGATCAGAATAATAGTGGTTGTCTGACTTTGAAACGTTTGAGAAGTTTGACGAAGACATCGACCCCGGTGTGCTACTTGCGCACTCGACCGTTACGGGAGCTCACATCATGAGTTCGGGGATTCTTCGTTCTCTTTTCGTCAGCAGCAGATTAATCGACCCCGGTGTGTTTCACACACTCTACCCGTATGGGAGTTAGCATTGGTGCGCACAATGTTTGCTTGGGGATTGTTCTTGCTATCTCAGTTAGCACCTCTCGGATTTCGTCCCCGACCATTGTGTCGGTTGTGAGTACTCTTTTCTCTCCTTTACTTACCGTTTAGGCACATCGTACTTGCTCTAGGATTTTATTTTGACTACTTTGTCACGATGCATAGTCACCGTTGGGATTAGCTGCTAGAATCCTAGGGAATACTTGAGTACTTGCTTACTTTCGGTACACACAACTTGTCACGTGCACGTAGTTCTTTTTAGCTTAAATTATGTTGAACTACCTTCTTGTGCAATGACTTGGACTCTGAGTAGATTCACCGTCCCTTGCATTTGAATGCCGAGTCTTCTTGGTTGATCTCTAAATTCGTTGAGGACAACGAAGCCATGTCCGTGTCTCGCATCGCCGATTACATTTAGATTAGAATATAGTTTAGTGAGTTAGTCTTGCACGTAGGTGTCAATCCGTTCAGTTTGCATTTGCACGTTTAATTTATTGTTGCACTTTTATTTACTGAGTCATCCTACCCCAAATGTGTTGGTTAATCGAGTAGGCCAAATGCATAGAGCGTTAGAAAAAAACGAAAAAAAAATATAAAAAAATTAAAAAATAGAAAAATCAGAAAAAATGAAAATTTGAGAAAGGGCAACTTAGGACCTAGAAACCGAAGAGAATCCAGTGAAAGAGCTCATGAGAGTAGGAAGCACTGTAGTAAGGATACTTTTATTCTAGTATTTTGTGCGCAAGTCTCATGACAGGATGTCCCAGGTATTCGGGAATAGTGAAAGTAGACTACACGCATACTTTTGACTCCTTTATTGTGCTAGGAGAATTGAGTCTCTAAGTAATTGATTATTCCGTTTCCGGTGGAAACTTGTGGACTCTTAGAATCTGGGGTGGACCTTCATGTAGAGTCGGTTTCATGTGGTACGAGTCTTCGGCCTAAGCAAAGTCGGGGAGCGTGCACCACCATCCCTTAAGGTGGTTCTAAGAGAAAATCCGAAAAAGCCCACACTCTTAAGCTCTGGTTGTAAAAACAGAGAAGAATAATGAAAAAAAATGAAAAAAAACATATAATTGAGCTTCAAAGATGAAACAACCTAATTTGCTTCCGTGTGCGCGGAAAATTTGGATTCAATCCAACGTAAAGCTTAAGAGGAAAACTCAAGTCAATCCGTATTACACAGGAGTTGTGTCTCCCAGCAATGGGACAATTTGCATTCAAAGAAACAACGGCTAAGAGGGTCTGAAAACCTCAAATGACTTGGCGAAGAAAGACCACTTAGTGACTTGAGATGCCTAGACCCTCCGAGTCAAAAGAAGTGCCGTGTCTTGGAATGATTTGGTGGATGTTTGGGGACGCCTTAGTGAGTTTGTGCATAGGATCATCATATCATATATCTTGCTGCATGTCGTGAAATTTCAAAGTGAGCTTGTGAGGATTTGATGATTTCGGTTTATGATAGAGAGGTTGCCCAATCTCGTAAAAAGAAAAAGAAAAAAATTTTTTAGTTCAATTTTTGCATTGTGTATAATCGAGTTTCATTTTAGTTAGTTCATGTAGTTGCATAGTCTTGTCGTATTGAGTTGTGTTTGTGTCTTGAGTCGGCTAGTAAACAGTGATTTGCTCGGGACGAGCAAAAGGTAAGTGTGGGGGTATTTGATAATTCTCTTTTAGGAGCTATTAATATACTTCCGTATTACTTTTATTAGGCTTATTTCACATGATTATATGTTATATTTGCACAAATATGTGAATTTGACGATTTATAAGCCTAAGAGTCAAAAGTTGTGTTTCTACCTTATTTGACCATGATTTCTATGATAATTGCACGGGTAGTATTTTGTTGTGTTTCTCAGGTAAAATAGGTGCAATGGAGATTACGATAGGCTTGGATACACTTGGTATGGAGCTAGATGAAGAGGAAAAAAGAAGACGCAAAGACGAAGAAAAGTTGAAAAAGTCACTCCTGACCAGCCTGTACTATTTTCGATGCTTAGAGAAATCTATACATAATTTGGGAGAAAGGCCAGCGGCATTGGAAATTAAACATCCGTATCTTTCCAACTATATATGGTAGGCCCGAAGACGAGTCCGTATGAGGGAGATACAGTCCGCGCAAAATCAGCTTACAATTCTGTCCGGGAATTACAAACTGGAGGGGCTGAAGTGCGAATTCGGCCAAAGTTCATTAAAAAACGTGCCCAGGCCTTATGAAACGACTTCTCAGCCCTAGAACACAGAACCACGCTGCTGGAGGAAGGGAGGAGACAGCTCCCAAGCCATTGGAGAGCTCGGATTCCCCACCGGATCAAGGATTCATCGTTTGATCTCTCTATCTCTCTTGTTTTTGATGAATACTTAAAAATTCTTCGTTGTATTCCCAACTATGAGTAGCTAAACTTTCTATTCGGGATATCTCATAGGTATATAGGGTTTGAACACCATGTTGGTGATTTATTGATCTTTTTCATGCTTTTAGCTTAATTGAATGGGTTTTTTTAGCTATGCTTGATTTATGTACTTAATTCTATCGTTTCTATTGTTTGAGCTCGCAATAGGATGATTATAGGTAGAGGATGTTAGAGGAATCAATATTCGCTACCCGGAAACTTGAATCAAGCACTAGCCGTATCTAGGGTTGAGGAATCTTGCTAGTTAGCTAGAACTAAGAGTAGACCACAAGAACATAATGCTTATTTGAACTTGAGTAGGTTAGAGGAATCAGGTACAAGAGTTTGAATATAGGCTTTGGTTGAGGAATCTTCAAAGCATAGGTGCTCGTTTGGCTAAGTAAAAGACGTTCGTGTTACTAGAACATAAATCATAAGTGGTGTGAGATCCCTAGTGAACCCGAAGAGAGATCATGATACTTATCCCTCGTATTAATCTCAATTTTAATAATTACCTTGTTATTTACTTTCTTAGATTAGTCAAACAAACTCAATTACTTTCCCACATTAAAGTTAATCATCCTAAGTCGTTCACGAGAAGTCCTTTGGGTTCGACAAACCCAGATTTAACGGATATTACTACACACGACGCCCATACACTTGTGGTTGAATCGTGTCAGTATGTATTAGGAGTAATGGCATACATGATTGACCCACAATGAGAAGGATCCATTAGATTATGTTAAAGTAACAATCGCTTCTCGTAGTGCTAATATAATTGCAATCCTTATACTTGAAGTTACTAGATACTCTAGTTGTGGAATATTGTGCTTTGATGTTATCAAACGTTACACCGTAACTGGGTAATTATAAATATGGCTATGGTGCATGATAGGAAGCAAGCTTAGAGATCGTTGTAATGTAGATAGGATTTGCCCCTCCCACATAATGGTAGTAAATACCCACGGCCACTCGAGGGATGAGGCTTATTGAATGTCTGGCCGGACTCAGATAAATCAATATGGAGATATTGATGTTATCTGCTTGCATAAGCATATTCCCAGGATCGAGGAACTTGTTGGAATAGATGCCCTAGAGGCAATCTACTTTAGTATGGATTTGTATATGGCTAGAAAATTCATTTATTATTTATTGGATATTTAATATAATGAAGTCCTTAGATTTACAATTGTGTTGTTTATCTTAAATATCCCTAGTCAAGTATAATGATTAATGGGACAATCATTTATAGACTAGTATGGGGTTGGATTGATATGGAGATATCACGATCCAACACATAAGTGTGCATTAGGGAATGTTGCACTGGATTGACCCATCTCCGAGAAGGCTACATACACGTTATGTTAAGTCACAAGCGCTTCTCGCGGTGCAATGGTATTGTCATCCATAGACTTGAAGTCACTAGATATTCTAGTTGTGGATTATTATGATCTTGGTAGCGTTAATCGCTACACCGTAACTAGGTAGTTATAAAGGCGTGTACTGGATACAATAAGAAGCAAGCTTAGAGATCGTAGTGGACGTAGATAGGCCACTCGAGGGATAGTGCTTATAGAATGTCTGGCCAGACTCAAATAAATCAATATGGGATATTGATGTTATTTGCACGAATAAGGCTATTCCCATGGATCGAGAAACTATGGATTGGATATACGAGTGTGACTTGTATGTCTCGTGTCCAATCCGGATATGGGACAATGGGATGAGACAATTACTTGTACAAAGGTTGTCAAGATGACTATTCTATTAGTTGGCTAGAATGGATGTTTTGCTAGAGACCGCTTCATATTAGCAAATAGTTGCTACCAACTAGATAGAACCTATGGGGTCCCACGCTATATAGAGTTGAACTAGATTTGGGAATTAATTAATTGGATTAATTAATTAAAAGGATCACTTTTCAAACCCTTGCAAACTTAGTAGGGACTAATTTGCAAGGAAGGGACTAAATTGCATTCTAGTAGGACTAGAATAAGTCCGTTAGGTAGTTAACAAGGAGTTGTTGGACTATATAAAGGACCTTCCTTCCTTCCTTCCCATATAACTTGTGCTCATTAAGTGAACATAACAAGAGTGGGAGAGAACAAAAGGAGAGAGAGCAAGCAACAAGGAGGCCCGACGCCCCCTTGCCGCCACCCCGTCCCCGTCGGCCAAAGGAGGTCGTGACCCTCCTTTGGGTCTCGTTTTGCGTGATTTCTTCTTCCTCTTCCTATTCCTGGCTAGCACCAAGTAGTTGGGAGATCTAGGATCAACTCTAGGCGTGGATCAACTATAGATAACGTGACACAATTCGCGTTTGAAGTCATCAAGGAGAACCCAAAGGTGTGTTTATGATTTCTAACTCTTACCATTGTTATGTATCTTGACTTGTGATCCTTGGAGGGTTTTGCATGGTTTTATGTTTGATTATGCTTCCGTTGTGCGATCCATGAATCAAAACCCTACAGTGGTATCAGAGCCACAGGTCGTAGAGCATAAACGTGGTTTATGTGTTACGTTTTGTTGTTTTACACCTTAATTTGATTGTTTATCGCGTAAAACAAGACAAATCAAGCATGGGATGCAATTTGTCAATAATTAATCATAACAAGATCCAATTTTTGCATTGGATGCATGAATTGGTGAGTTTGAGAAATTTTAGGATCTTAGATCTAGGGTTTGGGCATCCTTGGGGAAGAAGGAGTTCTCCCAAAACAAGGAAACAACCAAACTTGGGCACCAAGCAAGGGAGTTGTTTTGGAAACAACTCCCTCAAGGAGGTTCGGCCCCCCTAGGGACGGCCCCCCCTTGCTTGCCTCCCATGATTGGCCGCCCTAGGGGCCGGGCGGCACTAACCCGCGGGCCTAGCCTTGTGGGTTTTGGGCCGGGCCGGCCCTAGGGCCTTGTGGTTCACTTTATTGGGCCCAGGAAATTTGATTGTTGGGCCCATGGACCGTTTTAACCCTAGAAATCCTAAAATCAATTAAAATTGACCAAGCGCGTTAAAATTAGATTTTAACTGTTTATGTGCAAATCGCATGGTGATTGGATATGGCCTTAGGATGTGGTTTGATGTGGATGTTAAATTTTGTGGTTTGGTTTTACGGCCTGCGAGCTGATCAATTAATTGTATAATTAATTAGGGTTTTATGGCCTGCGTGCCATTTTTTTCTCAACTTGTGAGATTTATTTTATTTAGTATAGAAGTTAGCTAGTGCTAGATAAAATAGATTGTTATCCAAGATTGAAGAAATAGAAGCCCTAAGCGAAAGAAGCCACAAAAGATGGAGCATGGAGCATGGAGCCTTTCCACATGACTATGAAGGATGGACCAAAAGATCAAGACGCATAGAGATGTGTTTGTTTAGGGTTCATAGATAATTCCATTGGCTTGGAATTATCTTAGTCTAGAAAAGGCCATATCCATATCGCGTTTAATTTCTGTTTTGTGGTTGTTTATTTCATTGTCTTATTATTGTGTGGTTGGTGTATGGATGATGCATGCAATTAGGATAATAAGATAATTAGACAACCCGGATCTATTATTTGGAGTTGTGCCCAATCTCAAATAGATAGATTAGTTGATATTGATCAACAAAACAATTAAAATTGAATTCAAAATCCCTCAAAATTCAAATATTGTGTTATTGCCTTCTCGTTATTTAAACACTCATTATCATCATTATTTATCAAGTTCGTGCGTGCCAAATCATGGCGACTTGGTTCATAATGATGGAATGCGATGGCACGTAACAATGTGCAATTGTTTAGATAAGAGGTTGAACACAACTAGGCTATTAATTTGATTAAGAAACCTAGAGGCAATCAATTGGGATTATCCATATGGATGGATAAATAAGGAGTTATTTGCCCAATTGAACCAAGAGTTGCATATGAGATGCAATTGGAATTGTTGCTACCTAAAGTAGTCAAATTATGGGTGACTTGCCAAAGCAAGCTCATAAGGAGATGAAAGATGGATCTTGGCCCACTAGAAAATATAAGGATATTTTCCGCATTAATATCTTGAGGGTTATTAATCTGTAGAAAAATAGTGGGAGCTATATTTGATAAACTAGCCATTATTGAATATAGTCAAAAATTCAGAACTACTAAAAACTTGCGTATTTTCCTTTTTGTAGAATTCCAAATGTTAAACAACTCATCGAGTTCACAACATTCCCTACGATCTGTCCTTGAGAAGGACAAGCTCTCTGGAACCAACTTTCTTGATTGGTACAGAAACTTGAGAATTGTTCTCAAGCAAGAGAAGAAATTGTACGCAATAGAGGAGCATGTTCCAGAAGGTCCAGAGAACCAAACACTTGCTGCCTTAAAGACGTATCAAAAGCATGTTGATGACGCTAATGATGCGGCCTGCCTAATGCTTTGCACCATGACTTTTGAGCTTCATAAGCAACACGAAAACATGAATGCTGTCGATATGATCGAACATCTAAAGCATCTCTTCCAAGATCAGGCGAGCGTAGAGAGGTATGAGGTCTCAAAGGCACTGTTCAAATGTCATCTGGCAGAAGGGAACCCGGTGGGACCCCATGTACTCCGAATGATCAGGTACTTGGAGAATCTCGCCCGACTTGGGTTCCCGGTCGGCCAAGAGTTGGCAACCGATCTCGTGTTGCAATCGTTGCGCGAGAGTTATGGACAGCTCATTATGAACTACAACATGAACGAGATCGTTAAACAATTGTCAGATTTACTCAATATGTTGAGGACGGCTGAACAGAGCATCAACAAGGGTAAGGGCAAGGCCATTATGATGGTACAGAAAGGAAAGGGCAAAAGGTTTGCCTCTTCCTCCAAGGGCAAAGGCAAGTCAGTTGCCAAGTCCAAGGAACCTGCCCTTAAGCCTGTTGGTGGGATTGCCAAGGCCGTGACTAAAGGTGAGTGGTACTACTGCAGTCAGCCTGGACACTGGAGGAGGAACTGCCCAAAATATCTGGAGGACAAAAGGCTTGGAATAGTGATTCCACCACCACCAGGTATTTTTGTTGTAGATGTCAATTTAACTGTCTCTACATCATGGGTATTAGATACTGGATGTGGATCTCATATTTGTCGAAATATCCAGGATCTAAAGAGAAGTAGAAGATTGGCTAAAGGAGAGGTAGATCTACGCGTTGGGAATGGAGCAAAGGTTGCTGCGTTGGCCATAGGCGTGTGCGAGCTATCTCTGCCTTCAGGATTAGTTTTAGAATCAAATAATTGCTATTTTGTGCCTGCTATTAACAGAAACATTATTTCTATTTCTTATTTGGACAAGGACAGTTTTATTATTTCAATAAAGAACAATTGTTGTTCCTTTTATTTAAATAATATTCACTATTTTAGTGCGCAATTATTTAAAGGACTTTATGTCCTTGATCTAAGCAATCCTGTCTACAACATTAATACCAAGCGGATTAAAATAAATGATTTAAATCCTGCTTATTTATGGCACTGTCTTTTAGGCCACATAAATGAGAAACGTGTATCTAGACTCCATAATGATGGATTACTAGACTCATTTGATTTCGAATCATATGAGACATGTGAGGCTTGCTTATTGGGAAAAATGACAAAGTCCCCTTTCAATAAGAAAGGTGAGAGGACTAGTGAGCAATTGGCACTCATACATACCGATGTGTGCGGGCCATTTGCAACGCCTGCCAGGGGTGGTTATGTCTACTTCATTACATTTACTGATGATTACAGTAGATATGGATTTGTGTACCTTATGAGGGCAAAATCCGAATCCTTTGAAGTGTTCAAAGAATTCAAGAATGAAGTAGAGAAGAAACTTGGCAAAAGTATAAAGGCTCTACGATCGGATCGTGGAGGAGAATACTTGAGCTAAGAGTTTGACGACTATCTTAGAGAGTGTGGGATCGTGTCCCAACTCACTCCACCTGGAACGCCACAATGGAATGGCGTGTCCGAGAGGAGGAATCGAACCCTATTGGATATGGTTTGATCTATGATGTGTCAATCTGATCTTCCATTATCATTTTGGGGCTACGCTCTATTAAGTGCAGCTTTCACCATTAAACTGTGTTCCATCTAAATCAGTCATGAAGAAACCATATGAGATGTGGAGTGGGAGGCGTCCCACAATGTCGTTCATGAGGATTTGGGGCTGCGATGTCTATGTAAAACGTTTACAATCAGACAAGCTAGGGCCTAAGTCGGATAAGTGTAAATTTAAGGGGTACCCTAAGGAAACTAAGGGTTACTACTTCTACAATCCAACCGAGAACAAAGTGTTTGTTGCTCGGACCGGCGTGTTTCTAGAAAGAGAGTTTGTCTCTAAAGAAGCAAGTGGGAGGAATGTAGAACTTGAAGAAGTTCAAGAACCACAAATCACTGAACCGATTATGGAACATGAACAGGAACCACAAGCAGTTGTGGAGCAACCTGTTCAGGTAACACAAGAGCTTCGTAGATCTAGTAGAGTGCGCCAGGAACCCGAGAGGTATGGACTTCTCGTAACTGATTCCGGTGACACGATGCTCATAGATGATGAGCCTACTACCTATGAGGAGGCCATGAGTGGCCCAGACTCTCAGAAGTGGCTGGAAGCCATGAGATCCGAGATGGAATCCATGTATACCAACAAAGTATGGACTTTGGTGGAACCACCTGATGGGGCGCGGCCCACAGGGTGCAAGTGGGTCTTCAAGAAGAAGATCGACATGGATGGTAATGTGATTACCTATAAGGGCCGATTGGTGGCTAAAGGATTCAGACTGATTCATGGTATGGACTATGATGAAACCTTTTCACCAGTCGCTATGACCAAATCCATCCGAATCCTACTTGCGATTGCAGCATACCATGACTGTGAGATTTGGCAGATGGATGTCAAAACAGCATTCCTTTATGGGAATCTCCTCGAGGACGTGTATATGATACAGCCGGAGGGTTTTGAAGATCCAAAGCAAGCCAACAAAGTCTGTAAGCTGCAACGATCCATTTATGGATTGAAGCAAGCTTCTAAGAGTTGGAATCGACGTTTTGATGAAGTGGTCAAAGAGTTTGGCTTCATCAGAAACGAAGATGAGTCTTGTGTCTACAAGAAGGTTAGTGGGAGCTCTGTAGCTTTTCTGGTCTTGTATGTGGATGACATACTACTCATTGGAAACGACATTCCCATGCTGCAATCAGTGAAAGATTGGCTCGGAAAGTGTTTCTCAATGAAGGACTTAGGGGAAGCAGCCTATATACTCGGTATAAAGATCTATAGAGATAGATCTAAGAGGTTGCTAGGCCTAATTCAAAGTACATATATTGACAAGGTGTTGAAACGGTTCAACATGCAGGATTCCAAGAAGGGATTCTTGCCCATATCACATGGAATCACTCTTTCGAAGAGTGGTTGTCCTTCCAATGAGATTGAGAAGGAACGCATGAGTAGGATTCCCTATGCCTCGGCCATCGGATCTATCATGTACGCCATATTATGTACTAGACCAGATGTGTCATATGCCTTGAGTATGACAAGCAGATACCAATCCAATCCGGGTGAGAGTCACTAGATTGCAGTCAAGAACATCCTAAAGTACTTGAGAAGAACTAAGGATGCTTTCTTGATATTTGGCGGTGAGGAAGAGTTGCGTGTAAGGGTTTACACTGATGCAAGCTTCCAAACCGACAGAGATGACTTTAGATCACAATCGGGATATGTGTGTTGCCTGAATGGAGCAGCGGTGAGAGGGAAGAGTTCCAAGCAAGAGACGGTAGCTGATTCTACAACAGAGACTGAGTACATTGCTGCGAACGGTGCAACAAAGGAGGCTGTTTGGATCAGAAAGTTTGTTTCTGAACTTGGTGTGGTCCCTAGCATTGCGGATCCAGCGGAGTTGTTCTGTGACAACACTGGGGCGATCGCGCAATCAAAGGAACCCAGATCGCACCAGAAGTCCAAGCACGTGCTCAGGAGGTTTCATCTGATTCGAGATATTATCGATAGAGGAGACGTTTGGATATGCAAGATTCCTACAGATGATAATCTGTCAGACCCGCTTACAAAGCCGCTCACGCAGTGGAAGCATGAAGGGCACACTAGGAGTATGGGCATACGAGATTCGCCAGATTGGCTCCAGTGCAAGTGGGAGACTGTTGGAATAGATGCCCTAGAGGCAACCTAGTTTAGTATGAATTTGTATATGGCTAGAAAATTCATTTATTATTTATTGGATATTTAATATAATGAAGTCCTTAGATTTACAATTGTGTTGTTTATCTTAAATATCCCTAGTCAAGTATAATGATTAATGGGACAATCATCTATAAACTAGTATGGGGTTGGATTGATATGGAGATATCACGATCCAACACATAGGTGTGCATTAGGGAATGTTGCACTGGATTGACCCATCTCCGAGAAGGCTACATACACGTTATGTTAAGTCACAAGCGCTTCTCGCGGTGCAATGGTATTGTCATCCTTAGAATTGAAGTCACTAGATATTCTAGTTGTGGATTATTGTGATCTTGGTAGCGTTAAACGCTACACCGTAACTGGGTAGTTATAAAGGCGTGTACTGGATACAATAAGAAGCAAGCTTAGAGATCGTAGTGGACATAGATATGATTTGTCCCTCCCACATAACGGGATCAAATATCCTAGGCCACTCGAGGGATAGTGCTTATAATATGTCTGGCCAGACTCAAATAAATCAATATGGGATATTGATGTTATTTGCATGAATAAGGCTATTTCCATGGATCGAGAAACTATGGATTGGATATACGAGTGTGACTTGTATGTCTCGTGTCCAATACGGATATGTGACAAAGGGATGACACAATTACTTGTACAAAGGTTGTCAAGATGACTATTCTATTAGTTGGCTAGAATGGATGTTTTGCTAGAGACCGCTCCATATTAGCAAATAGTTGCTACCAACTAGATAGAACCTATGGGGTCACACGCTATATAGAGTTGAACTAGATTTGGGAATTAATTAATTGGATTAATTAATTAGAAGGATCACTTTGCAAACCCTTGCAAACTTAGTATGGACTAATTTGTAAGGAAGGGACTAAATTGAATTCTAGTAGGACTAGAATAAGTCCTTTAGGTAGTTAGCAAGGAGTTGTTGGACTATATAAAGGACCTTCCTTCCTTCCTTCCCATATAACTTGTTCTCATTAAGTGAACATAACAAGAGTGGGAGAGAACAAAAGGAGAGAGAGCAAGCAACAAAGAGGCCCGACGCCCCCTTGCCGCCGCCCCGTCCCTGTCGGCCAAAGGAGGCCGTGACCCTCCTTTGGGTCTCGTTTTGCGTGATTTCTTCTTCCTCTTCCTATTCCTGGCTAGCACCAAGGAGTTGGGAGATCTACGATCAACTCTAGGCATGGATCAACTATAGAGAACGTGACACAATTCGCGTTTGAAGTCATCAAGGAGAACCCAAAGGTGTGTTTATGATTTCTAACTCTTACCATCGTTATGTCTCTTGACTTGTGATCCTTGGAGGGTTTTGCATGGTTTTATGTTTGATTATGCTTCCGTTGTGCGATCCATGAATCAAAACCCTACAGTGGTATCAGAGCCACAGGTCGTAGAGCATAAACGTGGTTTATGTGTTACGTTTTGTTGTTTTACACCTTAATTTGATTGTTTATCGCGTAAAACAAGACAAATCAAGCATGGGATGCAATTTGTCAATAATTAATCATAACAAGATCCAATTTTTGCATTGGATGCATGAATTGGTCAGTTTGAGAAATTTTAGGATCTTAGATCTAGGGTTTGGGCATCCTTGGGGAAGAAGGAGTTCTCCCAAAACAAGGAAACAACCAAACTTGGGCACCAAGCAAGGGAGTTGTTTTGGAAACAACTCCCTCAAGGAGGTTCGGCCCCCCTAGGGACCGCCCCCCTTGCTTTCCGCCCAAGATTGGCCGCCCTAAGGGCCGAGCGACCCTAACCCGCGGGCCTAGCCTTGTGGGTTTTGGGCCGTGCCGTCCCTAGGGCCTTGTGGTTCGCTTTATTGGGCCCGGGCAATTTGATTGTTGGGCCCATGGACCGTTTTAACCCTAGAAATCCTAAAATCAATTAAAATTGACCAAGCGCGTTAAAATTAGATTTTAACTGTTTATGTGCAAATCGCATGGTGATTTGGATATGGCCTCAGGATGTGTTTTGTATGTGGATGTTAAATTTTGTGGTTTGGTTTTACGGCCTGCGAGCTGATCAATTAATTGTATAATTAATTAGGGTTTTATGGCCTGCGTGCCATTTTTTTCTCAACTTGTGAGATTTATTTTATTTAGTATAGAAGTTAGCTTGTGCTAAATAAAATAGATTGTTAGCCAAGATTGAAGAAAAAGAAGCCCAAAGCCAAAGAAGCCACAAAAGATGGAGCATGGAGCATGGAGCCTTTCCACATGACTATGAAGGATGGAACAAAAGATAAAGACGCATAGAGATGTGTTTGTTTAGGGTTCATAGATAATTCCATTGGCTTGGAATTATCTTAGTCTAGAAAAGGCCATATCCATATCGCGTTTAATTTCTGTTTTGTGGTTGTTTATTTCATTGTCTTATTCATGTGTGGTTGGTGTATGGATGATGCATGCAATTAGGATAATAAGATAATTAGACAACCCGAATCTATTATTTGGAGTTGTGCCCAAACTCAAATAGATAGATTAGTTGATTTTGATCAACAAAACAATTAAAATTGAATTCAAAATCTCTCAAAATTCAAATATTGTGTTCTTGCCTTCTCGTTATTTAAACACTCATTATCATCATTATTTATCAAGTTCGTGCGTGCCAAATCATGGCGACTTGGTTCATAATGATTGAATGCGATGACACGTAACAATGTGCAATTGTTTAGATAAGAGTTTGAACACGACTAGGCTATTAATTTGATTTAGAAACCTAGAGGCAATCAATTGGGATTATCCATATGGATGGATAAATAAGGAGTTATTTGCCCAATTGAACCAAGAGTTGCATATGGGATGCAATTGGAATTGTTCCTACCTAAAGTAGTCAAATTATGGGTGACTTGCCAAAGCAAGCTCATAAGGAGATGAAAGATGGATCTTGGCCCACTAGAAAATATAAGGATATTTTCCGCATTAATATCTTGAGGGTTATTAATCCGTAGAAGAATAGTGGGAGCTATATTTGATAAACTAGCCATTATTGAATATAGTCAAAAATTCACAAATACTAAAAACTTGCGTATTTTCCTTTTTGTAGAATTCCAAATGGTAAACAACTCATCGATTTCACAACATTCCCTACGATCTGTCCTTGAGAAGGACAAGCTCTCTGGAACCAACTTTCTTGATTGGTACAGAAACTTGAGAATTGTTCTCAAGCAAGAGAAGAAATTGTACGCAATAGAGGAGCATGTTCCAGAAGGTCCAGAGAACCAAACACATGCTGCCTTAAAGGCGTATCAAAAGCATGTTGATGACGCTAATGATGCGGCCTGCCTAATGCTTAGCACCATGACTTCTGAGCTTCAGAAGCAACACGAAAACATTAATGCTGTCGATATGATCGAACATCTAAAGAATCTCTTCCAAGAGCAGGCGAGGGTAGAGAGGTATGAGGTCTCAAAGGCACTGTTCAAATGTCATCTGGCAGAAGGGAACCCGGTGGGACCCCATGTACTTTGAATGATCGGGTACTTGGAGAATCTCGCCCGACTTGGGTTCCCGGTCGGCCAAGAGTTGGCAACCGATCTCGTGTTGCAATCGTTGCCCGAGAGTTATGGACAGTTCATTATGAACTACAACATGAACGAGATCTTTAAAAAATTGTCTGATTTACTCAATATGTTGAGGACGGCTGAACATAGCATCAACAAGGGTAAGGGCAAGGCCATTATGATGGTAAAGAAAGGAAAGGGCAAAAGGTTTGCCTCTTCCTCCAAGGGCAAAGGAAAGTCAGTTGCCAAGTCCAAGGAACCTGCCCTTAAGCCTGTTGGTGGGATTGCCAGGGCCGTGACTAAAGGTGAGTGTCACTACTGCAGTCAGCCTAGACACTGGAGGAGGAACTGCCCAAAATATCTGGAGGACAAAAGGCTTGGAATAGTGATTCCACCACCACCAGGTATTTTTGTTGTAGATGTCAATTTAACTGTCTCTACATCATGGGTATTAGTGTAGGGTTTTGATTCATGGATCGCGCAAACGGAAGCATAATCAAATAATTAACCATGCAAAACCCTCCAAGGATCACAAGTCTAGATGCATAACGATAGTGAAGGTAAGAAATCATAAACACACCTTTGGGTTCTCCTTGATGACTTCAAACGCGAATAGTGTCACGTTCTCTATAGTTGATCCACGCCTAGAGTTGTTCCTAGATCTCCAATCTCCTTGGTGCTAGCCCGGATTGAAAGGAGGGTGAAGGAATCACGCAAAACGAGACACCAAAAGGGGGCTCGGCCCTTTATGGCGTCGGGGACAAGGGGGCGGCGGCAATAGGGGGCGGCGTCCCTCTTTGCTTGCTCTCTCTCTCCTTTGTTCTCTCCTACTCTTGTTATGTTCTCTCTAGAGCATAAAAGTGTGTAGGGAAGGAAGGAGGAGGGTCCTTTATATAGTCCAACAACTCCTTGTTAACTACCTAAAGGACTTATTCTAGTCCTACTAGAATTCAATTTAGTCCCTTCCTTGCAAATTAGTCCCTACTAAGTTTGCAAGGGTTTGCAAAGTGATCCTTCTAATTAATTAATCCAATTAATTAATTCCACAATCTAGTACAACTCTATATAGCGTGTGACCCCATAGGTTCTATCTAGTTGGTAGCAACTCTTTGCTAATATGGAGCGGTTTCTAGCAAAACATCCATTCTAGCCAACTAATAGAATAGTCATCTAGACAACCTTGTACAAGTAATTGTCTCATCCCTTTGCCTCCATATCCGGATTGGACACGAGACATACAAGTCACACTCGTATATCCAATCCCTAGTTTCTCGATCCATGGATTAGCCTTATTCGTGCAAATAACATCAATATCTCATATATTGATTTATTTGAGTCTGGCCAGACATTCTATAAGCACTATCCTCGAGTGGCCTTGGATATTTGCTCCCGTTATGTGGGAGGGGCAAATCCTCTCTACGTCCACTACGATCTCTAAGCTTGCTTCTCATTGTATCCAGTACACGCCTTTATAACTACCCAGTTACGGTGTAGCATTTAACGCTACCAAGATCACAATGATCCACAACTAGAATATCTAGTGACTTCAAGTCTAAGGATGACAATACCATTGTACCCGAGAAGCACTTGTGACTCAACATAACGTGTATGTAGCCTTCTCGGTGATGGGTCAATCCAGTGCAACATTCCGTAATGCACACCTATGTGTTGGATCGTGATATCTCCATATCAATCCAACCCCATACTAGTCTATAGATGATTGTCCCATTTAATCATTATACTCGACTAGGGATATTTAAGATAAACAACACGATTGTAAATCTAAGGACTTCATTATATTAAATATCCAATAAATAATAAATGAATTTCTAGCCAATTACAAATTCATACTAAACTAGATTGCCTCTAGGGCATCTATTCCAACAGTCTCCCACTTGCACTAGAGCCAATCTGGCGCATCTCGTATGCCCATACTCCTAGTGTGCCCTTCATGCTTCCACTGCGTGAGAGGCTTCGTAAGCGGGTCTGACAGATTATCATCTGTAGGAATCTTGCATATCCGAACGTCTCCTCTATCGATAATATCTCGAATCAGATGAAACTTCCTGAGCACATGCTTGGACTTCTGGTGCGATCTTGGTTCCTTTGATTGCGCGATCGCCCCAGTGTTGTCACAGAACAACTCCACTGGATCCGCAATACTAGGGACCACACCAAGTTCAGAAACAAACTTTCTGATCCAAACAGCCTCCTTTGCTGCGCCATTTGCAGCAATGTACTCAGCCTCTGTTGTAGAATCAGCTACCGTCTCTTGCTTGGAACTCTTCCAGCTCACCGCTGCTCCATTCAGGCAAAACACATATCCCGACTGTGATCTAAAGTCATCTCTATCGGTTTGGAAGCTTGCATCAGTGTAACCCCTTACACGCAACTCTTCCTCACCGCCAAACATCAAGAAAGCATCCTTAGTTCTTCTCAAGTACTTTAGGATGTTCTTGACAGCAATCCAGTGACTCTCACCTGGATTGGATTGGTATCTGCTTGTCATACTCAAGGCATATGACACATCTGGTCTCGTACATAACATGGCGTACATGATGGATCCTATGGCCGAGGCATAGGGAATCCTACTCATGCGTTCCTTCTCAATCTCATTGGAAGGACAACCACTCTTCGAAAGAGTAATTCCATGTGACATGGGCAAGAATCCCTTCTTGGAATCTTGCATGTTGAACCGTTTCAACACCTTGTCAATATATGTACTTTGACTTAGGCCTAGCAGCCTCTTAGATCTATCTCTATAGATCTTTATACCAAGTATATAGGCTGCTTCCCCTAAGTCTTTCATTGAGAAACACTTTCCTAGCCAATCTTTCACAGATTGCAGCATGGGAATGTCGTTTCCAATGAGTAGTATGTCATCCACATACAAGACCAGAAAAGCTACAGAGCTCCCACTAACCTTCTTGTAGACACAAGACTCATCTTCGTTTCTGATGAAGCCAAACTCTTTGACTACTTCATCAAACGTCGATTCCAACTCCTAGAAGCTTGCTTCAATCCATAAATGGATCGTTGCAGCTTACAGACTTTGTTGGCTTGCTTTGGATCCTCAAAACCCTCCGGCTGTATCATATACACGTCCTCGAGGAGATTCCCATAAAGGAATGCTGTTTTGACATCCATCTGCCAAATCTCATAGTCGTAGTATGCTGCAATCGCAAGTAGGATTCGGATGGATTTGGTCATTGCGACTGGTGAAAAGGTTTCATCATAGTCAATACCATGAATCTGTCTGAATCCTTTAGCCACCAATCGGCCCTTATAGGTAATCACATTACCATCCATGTCGATCTTCTTCTTGAAGACCCACTTGCACCCTATGGGCCGCGCCCCATCAGGTGGTTCCACCAAAGTCCATACTTTGTTGGTATACATGGATTCCATCTCGGATCTCATGGCCTCAAGCCACTTCTGCGAGTCTGGGCCATTCATGGCCTCCTCATAGGTAGTAGGCTCATCATCTATGAGCATCGTGTCACCGGAATCAGTTACGAGAAGTCCGTACCTCTCGGGTTCCTGGCGCACTCTACTAGATCTACGAAGCTCTTGTGTTACCTGAACAGGTGGCTCCACAACTGCTTGTGATTCCTGTTCATGTTCCATAATCGGTTCTGTGATTTGTGGTTCTTGAACCTCTTCAAGTTCTACATTCCTCCCACTTGCTTCTTTAGAGACAAACTCTCTTTCTAGAAACACGCCGGTCCGAGCAACAAACACTTTGTTCTCGGTTGGATTGTAGAAGTAGTATCCCTTAGTTTCCTTAGGGTACCCCACAAATTTACACTTATCCGATTTAGGCCCTAACTTGTCTGATTGTAAACGTTTTACATAGACATCGCAGCCCCAAATCCTCATGAACGACAGTGTGGGACGCCTCCCACTCCACATCTCATATGGTGTCTTCATGACTGATTTAGATGGAACACGGTTAATGGTAAAAGCTGCACTTAATAGAGCGTAGCCCCAAAATGATAATGGAAGATCGGTTTGACACATCATAGACCAAACCATATCCAATAGGGTTCGATTCCTCCTCTCAGACACGCCATTCCATTGTGGCGTTCCGGGTGGAGTGAGTTGGGACACGATCCCACACTCTCTAAGATAGTCGTCAAACTCTTGGCTTAAGTATTCTCCTCCACGATCCGATCGTAGAGCCTTGATACTTTTGCCAAGTTGCTTCTCTACTTCATTCTTGAATTCTTTGAACACTTCAAAGGATTCGGATTTTGCCCTCATAAGGTACACAAATCCATATCTACTGTAATCATCAGTAAACGTAATGAAGTAGACGTAACCACCCCTGGCAGGCGTGGCAAATGGACCACACACATCGGTATGTATGAGCGCCAATTGCTCACTAGTCCTTTCACCTTTCTTATTGAAAGGGGACTTTGTCATTTTTCCCAATAAACAAGCCTCACATGTCTCATATGATTCAAAATCAAATGAGTCTAGTAATCCATCCTTATGGAGTCTAGATACACGTTTCTCATTTATGTGGCCTAAACGACAATGCCATAAATAAGCAGGATTTAAATCATTTATTTTAATCCGCTTGGTATTAATGTTGTAGACAGGATTACTTAGATCAAGGACATAAAGTCCATTAAATAATTGCGCACTAAAATAGTGAATATTATTCAAATAAAAGGAACAACAATTGTTCTTTATTGAAATAATAAAACCTTCCTTGTCCAAACAAGAAATAGAAATAATTTTTCTGCTCATAGCAGGCACAAAATAGCAATTATTTAATTCTAAAACTAATCCTGAAGGCAGAGATAGCTCGCACACGCCTATGGCCAACGCAGCAACCTTTGCTCCATTCCCAACGCGCAGATCTACCTCCCCTTTAGCCAATCTTTTACTTCTCTTTAGATCCTGCATATTTCGACAAATATGAGATCCACATCCAGTATCTAATACCCATGATGTAGAGACAGTTAAATTGACATCTACAACAAAAATACCTGGTGGTGGTGGAATCACTATTCCAAGCCTCTTGTCCTCCAGATATTTTGGGCAGTTCCTCCTCAAGTGTCCAGGTTGACTACAGTAGTGACATTCACCCTTAGTCACGACCTTGGCAATGCCACCAACAGGCTTAAGGGCTTGTTCCTTGGACTTAGCAACTGACTTGCCTTTGCCCTTGGAGGAAGAGGCAAACTTTTTACCCTTTCCTTTATGCACCATCATAATGGCCTTGCCCTTACCCTTGTTGATGCTCTGTTCAGCCGTCCTCAACATGTTGAGCAAATCTGGCAGTGGTTTAACGATCTCGTTCATGTTATAGTTCATAATGAACTGTCCATAACTTTCAGGCAACGATTGCAACACGAGATCCGTTGCCAACTCTTGGCCGACCGGGAACCCAAGCCGGGCGAGATTCTCCAAGTACCCGATCATCCGGAGTACGTGGGGTCCCACCGGGTTCCCTTCTGCTAGATGACATTTGAACAGTGCCTTTGAGACCTCATACCTCTCTACCCTCGCCTGCTCTTGGAAGAGCTGCTTTAGATGTTCGATCATATCGACAACATTCATGTTCTCATGTTGCTTCTGAAGCTCAGAGGTCATGGTGCAAAGCATTAGGCAGGCCGCATCATTAGCGTCATCAACACGCTTTTGATACGCCTTTAAGGCAGCAGGTGTCTGATTCTCTGGACCTTCTGGAACTTGCTCCTCTATTGCGTACAGCTTCTTTTCTTGCTTGAGAACAATTCTCAAGTTTCTGTACCAATCGAGAAAGTTGGTTCCTGAGAGCTTGTCCTTCTCAAGGACAGATCGTAGGGAATGTTGTGAACTCGATGAGTTGTTTGCCATTTGGAATTCTACAAAAGGAAAATACGCAAGTTTTAGTATTTGTGAATTTTTGACTATATTTAATAATGGCTAGTTTATTAAATATAGCTCCCACTATTTTTCTACGGATTAATAACCCTCAAGATATTAATGCGGAAAATATCCTTATATTTTCTAGTGGGCCAAGATCCATCTTATTCATCTCCTTATGAGCTTGCTTTGGCAAGTCACCCATAATTCGATTACTTCTTAGGTAGGAACAATTCCAATTGCATCCCATATAAAACTCTTGGTTCAACCGGGCAAATAACTCCTTATTTATCCATCCATATGGATAATCCCAATTGATTGCCTCTAGGTTTCTTAATCAAATTAATAGCCTAGTTGTGTTCAACCTCTTATCTAAACAATTGCACATTGTTACGTGCCATCGCATTCCATCATTATGAACCAAGTCGCCATGCTTTGGCACGCACGAACTTGATAAATAATGATGATAATGAGTGTTTAAATAACGAGAAGGCAAGAACACAATATTTTAAAATTTGAGGGATTTTTAAATTTTAATTATTTTGTTGATCAATATCAACTAATCTATCTATTTGAGTTTGGGCACAACTCCAAATAATAGATCCGGGTTGTCTAATTATCTTATTATCCTAATTGCATGCATCATCCATACACCAACCACACAAATAATAAGACAATAAATAAACAACCACAAAACAGAAATTAAACGTGATGTGGATATGGCCTTTTCTAGACTAAGATAATTCCAAGCCAATGGAATTATCTATGAACCCTAAACAAACACATCTCCATGCGTCTTGATCTTTTGGTCCATCCTTCATAGTCATGTGGTGTGCTCCATGCTCCATGCTCTATCTTTTGTGGCTCCTTTTGGCTTTGGGCTTCTTTTCTCCAATCTTGGCTAACAATCTACTTTATCTAGCACTAGCTAACATCTATACTAAATAAAATAAATCTCACAAGTTGAGAAAAAAAATGGCACGCAGGCCATAAAACCCTAATTAATTATTACAATTAATTGATCAGCTCGCAGGCCGTAAAACCAAACCACAAAATTAAACATCCACATCAAACCACATCCTAAGGCCATATCCAATCACCATGCGATTTGCACATAAACAGTTAAAATCCAATTTTAACGCGCTTGGTCAATTTTAATTGATTTTAGGATTTCTAGGGTTAAAACGGTCCATGGGCCCAACAATCTAATTGCCCGGGCCCAAATAGGTGAACCATAAAGCCCTAGGGCCGGCCCGGCCCAAAACCCGCAAGCTAGGCCCGCGGGTTAGGGCCGCCCGGCCCCTTAGGGCGCCAAGCTTGGGCGGCAAGCAAGGGGGGCGGTCCCCTAGGGGGCCGAACCTCCTTGTGGGGGTTGTTTCCAAAACAACCTCCTTGCTTGGAGCCCAAGTTTGGTTGTTTCCTTGTTGTGGGAGAACTCCTTCTTCCCCAAGGATGCCCAAACCCTAGATCTAAGATCCTAAAATTTCTCAAACTCACCAATTCATGCATCCAATGCAATAATTGGGTCTTGTTATGATTAATTCTTTGACAAATTGCATCCAATGCTTGATTTGTCTTGTTTTACGCGATAAACAACAAATTAAGGTGTAAAACAACAAGAATGTAACACATAAACTACGTTTATGCTCTATGACTTGTGGCTCTGATACCACTGTAGGGTTTTGATTCATGGATCGCGCAAACGGAAGCATAATCAAATAATTAACCATGCAAAACCCTCCAAGGATCACAAGTCTAGATGCATAACGATAGTGAAGGTAAGAAATCATAAACACACCTTTGGGTTCTCCTTGATGACTTCAAACGCGAATAGTGTCACGTTCTCTATAGTTGATCCACGCCTAGAGTTGTTCCTAGATCTCCAATCTCCTTGGTGCTAGCCCGGATTGAAAGGAGGGTGAAGGAATCACGCAAAACGAGACACCAAAAGGGGGCTCGGCCCTTTATGGCGTCGGGGACAAGGGGGCGGCGGCAATAGGGGGCGGCGTCCCTCTTTGCTTGCTCTCTCTCTCCTTTGTTCTCTCCTACTCTTGTTATGTTCTCTCTAGAGCATAAAAGTGTGTAGGGAAGGAAGGAGGAGGGTCCTTTATATAGTCCAACAACTCCTTGTTAACTACCTAAAGGACTTATTCTAGTCCTACTAGAATTCAATTTAGTCCCTTCCTTGCAAATTAGTCCCTAATAAGTTTGCAAGGGTTTGCAAAGTGATCCTTCTAATTAATTAATCCAATTAATTAATTCCACAATCTAGTACAACTCTATATAGCGTGTGACCCCATAGGTTCTATCTAGTTGGTAGCAACTCTTTGCTAATATGGAGCGGTTTCTAGCAAAACATCCATTCTAGCCAACTAATAGAATAGTCATCTAGACAACCTTGTACAAGTAATTGTCTCATCCCTTTGCCTCCATATCCGGATTGGACACGAGACATACAAGTCACACTCGTATATCCAATCCCTAGTTTCTCGATCCATGGATTAGCCTTATTCGTGCAAATAACATCAATATCTCATATATTTATTTATTTGAGTCTGGCCAGACATTCTATAAGCACTATCCTCGAGTGGCCTTGGATATTTGCTCCCGTTATGTGGGAGGGGCAAATCCTCTCTACGTCCACTACGATCTCTAAGCTTGCTTCTCATTGTATCCAGTACACGCCTTTATAACTACCCAGTTACGGTGTAGCGTTTAACGCTACCAAGATCACAATGATCCACAACTAGAATATCTAGTGACTTCAAGTCTAAGGATGACAATACCATTGTACCCGAGAAGCACTTGTGACTCAACATAACGTGTATGTAGCCTTCTCGGTGATGGGTCAATCCAGTGCAACATTCCGTAATGCACACCTATGTGTTGGATCGTGATATCTCCATATCAATCCAACCCCATACTAGTCTATAGATGATTGTCCCATTTAATCATTATACTCGACTAGGGATATTTAAGATAAACAACACGATTGTAAATCTAAGGACTTCATTATATTAAATATCCAATAAATAATAAATGAATTTCTAGCCAATTACAAATTCATACTAAACTAGATTGCCTCTAGGGCATCTATTCCAACAATTAGATACTGGATGTGGATCTCATATTTGTCGAAATATGCAGGATCTAAAGAGAAGTCGAAGATTGGCTAAAGGAGAGGTAGATCTACGCGTTGGGAATGGAGCAAAGGTTGCTGCGTTGGCCATAGGCGTGTGCGAGCTATCTCTGCCTTCAGGATTAGTTTTAGAATCAAATAATTGCTATTTTGTGCCTGCTATGAACAGAAACATTATTTCTATTTCTTGTTTGGACAAGGATGGTTTTATTATTTCAATAAAGAACAATTGTTGTTCCTTTTATTTAAATAATATTCATAATTTTAGTGCGCAATTATTTAAAGGACTTTATGTCCTTGATCTAAGCAATCCTGTCTACAACATTAATACCAAGCGGATTAAAATAAATGATTTAAATCCTGCTTATTTATGGCACTGTCTTTTAGGCCACATAAATGAGAAACGTGTATCTAGACTCCATAAGGATGGATTACTAGACTCATTTGATTTCGAATCATATGAGACATGTGAGGCTTGCTTATTGGGAAAAATGACAAAGTCCCCTTTCAATAAGAAAGGTGAGACGACTAGTGAGCAATTGGCACTCATACATACCGATGTTGTAGGGTTTTGATTCATGGATCGCGCAACGGAAGCATAATCAAACAAATAACCATGCAAAACCCTCCAAGGATCACAAGTCTAGATGCATAACGATAGTGAAGGTAAGAAATCATAAACACACCTTTGGGTTCTCCTTGATGACTTCAAACGCGAATAGTGTCACGTTCTCTATAGTTGATCCACGCCTAGAGTTGCTCCTAGATCTCCCAAACTCCTTGGTGCTAGCCCTGAATAAGAGGAGGGTGAAGGAATCACGCAAAACGAGACAAAAGAGGGGCTCGACCCTCTTTTGGCCGACGGGGTGAGGGGGCGGCGGCAAGGGGCGGCGTCGGCTCCTTGTTGCTTGCTCTCTCTCCTTTTGTTATCTCCCACTCTTGTTATGTTCACTTAATGAGCACAAGTTATATGGGAAGGAAGGAAGGAAGGTCCTTTATATAGTCCAACAACTCCTTGTTAACTACCTAAAGGACTTATTCTAGTCCTACTAGAATTCAATTTAGTCCCTTCCTTGCAAATTAGTCCCTACTAAGTTTGCAAGGGTTTGCACAGTGATCCTTCTAATTAATTAATCCAATTAATTAATTCCAAATCTAGTACAACTCTATATAGCGTGTGCCCCATAGGTTCTATCTAGTTGGTAGCAACCATTTGCTTATATGGAGCGGTTTCTAGCAAAACATCCATTCTAGCCAACTAATAGAATAGTCATCTAGACAACCTTGTACAAGTAATTGTCTCATCCCTTTGCCTCCATATCCGGATTGGACACGAGACATACAAGTCACACTCGTATATCCAATCCATAGTTTCTCGATCTATGGGATAGCCTTATTCGTGCAAATAACCTCAATATCCCATATTGATTTATTTCAGTCTGGCCAGACATTCTATAAGCACTATCCTTCGAGTGGCCTAGGATATTTGCTCCCGTTATGTGGGAGGGAAAAATCCTCTCTACGTCCACTACGATCTCTAAGCTTGCTTCTCATTTTATCCAGTACACGCCTTTATAACTACCCAGTCACGGTGTAGCGTTTAACGCTACCAAGATCACAATGATCCACAACTAGAATATCTAGTGACTTCAAGTCTAAGGATGACAATACCATTGTACCCGAGAAGCACTTGTGACTCAACATAACATGTATGTAGCCTTCTCGGTGATGGGTCAATCCAGTGCAACATTCCGTAATGCACACCTATGTGTTGGATCGTGATATCTCCATATCAATCCAACCCCATACTAGTCTATAGATGATTGTCCCATTAATCATTATACTTGACTAGGGATATTTAAGATAAACAACACGATTGTAAATCTAAGGACTTCATTATATTAAATATCCAATAAATAATAAATGAATTTTCTAGCCGTATACAAATTCATACTAAACTAGATTGCCTCTAGGGCATCTATTCCAACAGATGTGTGCGGGCCATTTGCCACGCCTGCCAGGGGTGGTTATGTCTACTTCATTACATTTACTGATGATTACAGTAGATATGGATTTGTGTACCTTATGAGGGCAAAATCCGAATCCTTTGAAGTGTTCAAAGAATTCAAGAATGAAGTAGAGAAGAAACTTGGCAAAAGTATAAAGGCTCTACGATCGGATCGTGGAGGAGAATACTTGAGCCAAGAGTTTGACGACTATCTTAGAGAGTGTGGGATCGTGTCCCAACTCACTCCACCCGGAACGCCACAATGGAATGGTGTGTCCGAGAGGAGGAATCGAACCCTATTGGATATGGTTTGATCTATGATGTGTCAAACTGATCTTCCATTATCATTTTTGGGCTACGCTCTATTAAGTGCAGTTTTCACCATTAAACCGTGTTCCATCTAAATCAGTCATGAAGACACCATATGAGATGTGGAGTGGGAGGCGTCCCACAATGTCGTTCATGAGGATTTGGGGCTGCGATGTCTATGTAAAACGTTTACAATCAGAAAAGCTAGGGCCTAAGTCGGATAAGTGTAAATTTGGGGGGTACCCTAAGGAAACTAAGGGTTACTACTTCTACAATCCAACCGAGAACAAAGTGTTTGTTGCTCGGACCGGCGTGTTTCTAGAAAGAGAGTTTGTCTCTAAAGAAGCAAGTGGGAGGAATGTAGAACTTGAAGAAGTTCAAGAACCACAAATCACTGAACCGATTATGGAACATGAACAGGAACCACAAGCAGTTGTGGAGCAACCTGTTCAGGTAACACAAGAGCTTCGTAGATCTAGTAGAGTGCGCCAGGAACCCGAGAGGTATGGACTTCTCGTAACTGATTCCGGTGACATGATGCTCATAGATGATGAGCCTACTACCTATGAGGAGGCCATGAGTGGCCTAGACTCTCAGAAGTGGCTGGAAGCCATGAGATCCGAGATGGAATCCATGTATACCAACAAAGTATGGACTTTGGTGGAACCACCTGATGGGGCGCGGCCCATAGGGTGCAAGTGGGTCTTCAAGAAGAAGATCGACATGGATGGTAATGTGATTACCTATAAGGGCCGATTGGTGGCTAAAGGATTCAGACAGATTCATGGTATGGACTATGATGAAACCTTTTCACCAGTCGCTATGACCAAATCCATCCGAATCCTACTTGCGATTGCAGCATACCATGACTGTGAGATTTGGCAGATGGATGTCAAAACAGCATTCCTTTATGGGAATCTCCTCGAGGACGTGTATATGATACAGCTGGATGGTTTTGAAGATCCAAAGCAAGCCAACAAAGTCTGTAAGCTGCAACGATCCATTTATGGATTGAAGCAAGCTTCTAGGAGTTGGAATCGACGTTTTGATGAAGTGGTCAAAGAGTTTGGCTTCATCAGAAACGAAGATGAGTCTTGTGTCTACAAGAAGGTTAGTGGGAGCTCTGTAGCTTTTCTGGTCTTGTATGTGGATGACATACTACTCATTGGAAACGACATTCCCATGCTGCAATCTGTGAAAGATTGGCTCGGAATGTGTTTCTCAATGAAGGACTTAGGGGAAGCAGCCTATATACTCGGTATAAAGATCTATAGAGATAGATCTAAGAGGTTGCTAGGCCTAAGTCAAAGTACATATATTGACAAGGTGTTGAAACGGTTCAACATGCAGGATTCCAAGAGGGGATTCTTGCCCATGTCACATGGAATCACTCTTTCGAAGAGTGGTTGTCCTTCCAATGAGATTGAGAAGGAACGCATGAGTAGGATTCCCTATGCCTCGGCTATAGGATCTATCATGTACGCCATATTATGTACTAGACCAGATGTGTCATATGCCTTGAGTATGACAAGCAGATACCAATCCAATCCGGGTGAGAGTCACTGGATTGCAGTCAAGAACATCCTAAAGTACTTGAGAAGAACTAAGGATGCTTTCTTGATATTTGGTGGTGAGGAAGAGTGGCGTTTAAGGGGTTACACTGATGCAAGCTTCCAAACCGACAGAGATGACTTTAGATCACAATCGGGATATGTGTTTTGCCTGAATGGGGCAGCGGTGAGCTGGAAGAGTTCCAAGCAAGAGACGGTAGCTGATTCTACAATAGAGGCTGAGTACATTGCTGCGAACGGTGCAACAAAGGAGGCTGTTTGGATCAGAAAGTTTGTTTCTGAACTTGGTGTGGTCCATAGCATTGCGGATCCAGTGGAGTTGTTCTGTGACAACACTGGGGCGATCGCGCAATCAAAGGAACCCAGATCGCACCAGAAGTCCAAGCACGTGCTCAGGAAGTTTCATCTGATTCCAGATATTATCGATAGAGGAGACGTTCGGATATGCAAGATTCCTACAGATGATAATCTGTCAGACCCGCTTACAAAGCCGCTCACGCAGTGGAAGCATGAAGGGCACACTAGGAGTATGGGCATACGAGATGCGCCAGATTGGCTCATGTGCAAGTGGGAGACTGTTGGAATAGATGCCCTAGAGGCAATCTAGTTTAGTATGAATTTGTATATGGCTAGAAAATTCATTTATTATTTATTGGATATTTACTATAATGAATTCCTTAGATTTACAATTGTGTTGTTTATCTTAAATATCCCTAGTCAAGTATAATGATTAATGGAACAATCATCTATAGACTAGTATGGGGTTGGATTTATATGGAGATATCACGATCCAACACATATGTGTGCATTAGGGAATGTTGCACTGGATTGACCCATCTCCGAGAAGGCTACATACACATTATGTTAAGTCACAAGCGCTTCTCACGGTGCAATGGTATTGTCATCCTTAGACTTGAAGTCACTAGATATTCTAGTTGTGGATTATTGTGATCTTGGTAGCGTTAAACGCTACACCGTAACTGGGTACTTAAAAAGGCGTGTACTGGATACAATAAGAAGCAAGCTTACAGATCGTAGTGGACATAGATAGGATTTGTTTCTCCCACATAACGGGATCAAATATCCTAGGCCACTCGAGGGATAGTGCTTATAGAATGTCTGGCCAGACTCAAATAAATCAATATGGGATATTGATGTTATTTGCACGAATAAGGCTATTCCCATGGATCGAGAAACTATGGATTGGATATACGAGTGTGACTTGTATGTCTCGTGTCCAATCCGGATATGGGACAAAGGGATGAGACAATTACTTGTACAAAGGTTGTCAAGATGACTATTCTATTAGTTGGCTAGAATGGATGTTTTGCTAGAGACCGCTCCATATTAGCAAATAGTTGCTACCAACTAGATAGAACCTATGGGGTCACACGCTATAAAGAGTTGAACTAGATTTGGGAATTAATTAATTGGATTAATTAATTAGAAGGATCACTTTGCAAACCCTTGCAAACTTAGTAGGGACTAATTTGCAAGGAAGGGACTAAATCGAATTCAAGTAGGACTAGAATAAGTCCTTTAGGTAGTTAACAAGGAGTTATTGGACTATATAAAGGACCTTCCTTCCTTCCTTCCCATATAACTTGTGCTCATTAAGTGAACATAACAAGAGTTGGAGAGAACAAAAGGAGAGAGAGCAAGCAACAAAGAGGCCCGACGCCCCCTTGCCGCCGCCCCGTCCCCGTCGGCCAAAGGAGGCCGTGACCCTCCTTTGGGTCTTGTTTTGCGTGATTTCTTCTTCCTCTTCCTATTCCTGGCTAGCACCAAGGAGTTGGGAGATCTAGGATCAACTCTAGGACTGGATCAACTATAGAGAACGTGACACAATTCGCGTTTGAAGTCATCAAGGAGAACCCAAAGGTGTGTTTATGATTTCTAACTCTTACCATCGTTATGTCTCTTGACTTGTGATCCTTGGAGGGTTTTGCATGGTTTTATGTTTGATTATGCTTCCGTTGTGCGATCCATGAAGCAAAACCCTACAGAACTATGGGTTGGATATACGAGTGTGACTATTTATGTCTCGTGTCCAATCCGGATATGGAGACAAAGGGATAGTGCAATATGAGATATTGGGCACAAGAGGTTTGTCAGGATCATTGACAATTTCTATTAGTTGGGTGGCATGGATGTGTTGCTAGACACCGCTCCATGTTAGTAATAAGTTGCTACCAACTAAGTAAAAGCCTATGGGATCACACGTCAAATAGAGTAGAGCTAGATTCGGGATTAAATAAAATGATTATTTAATAAGAAGGATCATTGTGCAACACCTTGCAAATTTATTAGGACAAATATGCAAGGAAGGGACTAATCCAAGTTCATGTAGAACTAGAAAGGACCTTTGTGTAGTTTTCAAGGAGTTGTTGGACTAAATAAACGAGTTGTATCTTCCTTCACACTTAATTTTATTAGACATAACACGAGAGAGTGGGAGAGAGAAAAGGAGAGAGAGAAATACAAGCTTAGAGGCCGACCGCCCCTAAGCCTTCCGCCCCTTCCCGTCGGCGCCAAAAGGAGGGCTGAACCCATCCTTGTCCATCATTGTTTGATTCCTTCTTCCCTCTTCCTCCGGTTCAAGCTAGAACTTATTGAAGGAAGAATCTAGATCTCACCTCTAGACGTCGTAGAGAGGAGGACAACATTCATCGTGTATCTCCCAACCAAAAGGTACACAATTACTATGTCTCTTATCATGTTATGATGTCTCTTCCTGTGCTCCTTGGTGGGCTTTGAGTAGGATTAATTTTTTTTTATTCTGCTGCGTTACCTACGTCAAAACCCAACAGTGGTATCAGAGCCATAGGTCGTAGAGCATAACATGATTTTATATGTTACGATTTCAGTTCATACACCGTATTGTTGTTATTACACGAAAACAAAAAATAATTGGCATAGTAGATGCAAATTGAATTTGATTCAATGTAAACAAGATCTAATTTAACATTGAATGTTAGAATTAGTTAGTTTAATCACATATGATGTGAATTATTGGGTTCAGGAAAATTAGGGTTAATGGGCAGATAGTTGAAACGGAGTTTTCAATTATGGAAACAATTTTATTGAAACATCCATAAAGGAAACAACCATGCTTGGGCAACAAGGAAGAAGGGTAGGAGGCTAGGGCCGAAACCATAGCCGTCCGCCCCCTTCCTTGCGCGCCAAGCAAAGGTCGAGGGTCACATAGGGCGGCCGGCGGCCCTATGGGGTTCGGCCTAGGCTTAGGTTGGACCCCTTGGACCGTTGTAACCCTAATTACCCAATTCAATCAAAATAGAACAAGCGCGTTAAAAAATTGGTTTTAACTGTATTTTGTGCTTTTTTGCACGGTGGATGGATAAGGCCTAGGATTGTGGATGTCTATTGCTTTGTGGTTTGGTTTACGGTCTGCGAGCTGATCAAATTAATTTAATAATTAATTAAGTTTTACGGCCTGCGAGTCGTCTTTTCTCCTCGACGTGTGAGGCTTTTATTATTTATTTATTCTAGATGTTAGGTTAGAATTAGAAATATTTAGATGATAGCCAAGAGCATGGAGAAGAAGACCGGAAGACCAAAGGAGCCAAAAGACAGTGAAGACAACCACCTAGGCGTGCGGCTATGGTGGAGCACATGAAGATGAGCTTGTCACTTTTGGGCAATTGGATATTATCATTGGCTTGATAATATCTTAGTGTAGGGGCCATATCCATGCCACGTTTTTTTTATTTTGTGGATGTTTATTTTTATGGCTTGTTATTTATTTTGTGTGTATGGCGATACTAGCAAAACGTTAACAAGATAATAATAAACAAGGTTGGTCTTTTATTGTGGATTGCCCAATCCAAATATTAGATCATGTTGATTGGATCAACCAAACAAATTAAGAAAAATTATATCCCTCAATTAAATATTGTGTTATGCCTTCTCTTGCCAAAACACCCTTCATGACCAAGGTTTATTAAAATTCGGGTTTGCCAACGCAAGGCGATTTTAATTTACCATGATGTGTTGAGGACGACACAAGCTAGTAATGTGTGTATGTTGAAGCTAGAGTTTGGACGCAACTGGGTAAGGCTCAATTGGATTGATGAGCCTAGAGGCATGACAATTAGGGGTTATCCAATGGATAAAGAATAACAAGTTATGCACCTAATTGGACCAAGAGTTGCATGGGATGAAATTGGAATGGTTCCTACCTAAATAACCTATTCTTGGGTGACTTGCCAAATAAAGATCATGAAGAAGTGAAAAAGGGATCTTGAACCTACTAGAAAAAATTATGATATTTTCCGCATTAATGGTGAGGGCTATTAATCTGAGAAAAATAGTGGGAGCTATATTTGATGATCTAGCCATTGTTGAATATAGTTAAATTGCTCAAAAATAATAAAAAATGGCACATTTCTCATTTTGTAGAATTCCAAATGGGAAATAACAACGCATAGACTTCATCACTACGATCTGTCCTTGAGAAGAATAAACTGTCTAGAACAAATTTACTTGACTGGTACAGAAACTTAAGGATTGTCCTTAAGCAAGAAAAGAAGTTGTACGTCTTGGACTCTCCAATTCAAGCCCCACCACAAGATGAGTCTGTTCTAGCGGATGCGAGGGCACGTCAGAAACATATTGATGATTCTAATGACGTGACTTGCCTCATGCTTTGCACCATGACTCCTGAGCTTCAGAAGCAGCACGAGAATATGGAAGCCTATGATATGATCATACACTTGAAACAATTGTTTCAGGAACAGGAAAGACTTGAGCGTTATGAGGTGTCTACAGAATTATTCAAGAGTAGACTTGCAGAGGAGAATCCAGTAGGGCCTCATGTGCTCCGAATGATCGGGTACATAGAGAACCTTGAGAGACTAGGATTCCCACTTGGCCATGATTTGGCAACTGATCTTGTCTTGCAATCGTTCCCTGACAGTTATAATCAATTCATTATGAACTATAATATGAACGAGATCAGTAAGTCTCTGCCAGACTTGTTGAACATGCTAAAGACAGCGGAACAGAGCGTCAACAAAGGCAAGGGAAAGGCCATAATAATTGTACATAAGAAGAAGGGCAAAGAAGTTGCCTCTACTTCCAAAGGAAAGCGCATGAAAGTTGCGAAGTCCAAGGAAGCCCTAAAACCTAGTAGATGCGTGGCTAAAGGTGAATGTCACTACTGCAGACAACCGGGTCACTGGAGGAGGAATTGCCCTAAATATCTGGAGGATAAGAAGTTTTGAATAGTGATTCCATCACCACCAGGTATTAATGTTATAGACGTCAATCTTTCTATTTCTTCATCTTAGGTATTAGATACTGGATGTGGTTCTTACATTTGTCGAAATGTGCAGGATTTGAAAAGAAGTAGAAGATTGGCCAAAGAAGAGATAGATCTGCGCGTCGGGAATGGAGCAAAAGTTGCTGCATTAACTGTAGGCATTTATGAGCTATCTTTGCCGTCTGGACTTATTTTAGAATTCGACAATTGCTTTTATGTGCCTGCTATGAGCAGAAACATTATTTCCGTTTCTTGTTTAGACGAGAAGGGTTTTCCTGTTTCAATAAAGGACAAGTGTTGCTCCATTTATTTTGATAGTATGCACTATTGTAGTGCGCATATGTCTAATGGATTGTATATCCTTCATATAAATAGTCCAATCTATAACATAAATACTAAAAGGATTAAAACTAACAATTTGCATCCTACATATCTATGGCACTTTCGTTTAGGCCATATAAATGAGAAATACATATCTGGACTCCATAAGGATTGACTTCTAGACTCATATGATTTAGAATCACATTAGACATGTGAATCTTGTTTATTAGAAAAAATGACAAAGTCTCCTTTCAACAAGAAAGGTGAGAGGACTAGTGAGTTGTCGGCACTCATACATACCGATGTATGCGACCCATTCCCCACGCCTGCCAGAGGTGGTTACACCAACTTCATCACATTTACTGATTATTTCAGTAGATATGGATATGTATACCTTATGAAGACCAAATCCGAATCCTTTGAATTGTTCAAGGAATTCAAGAATGAAGTAGATATGAAACTTGGTAAAAGTATTAAGGCTCTGCGATCAGATCGTGGAGGAGAATACTTAAGCTAAGAGTTTGATGAGTATCTTAGAGAGTGTGGGATAGTATCCCATCTCCTCAACCAGGAACGCACAATGGAATGGCGTATCCGAGAGGAGAAATCGCACGCTATTAGATATGGTGCGATCTATGATGTCTCAAACAGATCTTCCGATATCATTTTGGGGACATGCTCTAATGACAGAAGCTTTTACCCTTAACAGTGTTCCATCCGAATAAGTCATGAAGACACCATATGAGATATGGATTGGGAAGCGTCCCATAGTGTCGTTTATGAAGATTTGGGGCTGTGATGTCTACGTAAAACTTTTATAAACAGACAAGATCGGGCCTAAAGCAGATGGGTGTAAGTTTGTGGGATATCCTAAGGAAACTAAATGATATTACTTCTACAATCACACCAGGAACAAAGTGTTTGTTACTCGGACCAGCGTGTTTCTAGAAAGAGAGTTTTTCTCTAAAGAAGAAAGTGGGAGGGTTGTAGACCTTGAAGAAATTCAAGAACCACAAGTCACTGAATTGATGATGGAACATGAACATGAATCGCAAGCAGTTGTGGGAGAACCTGTTCAGGTGACACATGAACTCCGTAGATCACGAAGAGTGTGTCATGAACCAAAGAGGTACGGACTTCTCGTGACTAAGACCGATGACGTACCACTCATGGATGATGAGCCTGCGACCTACGGAGAGGCCATGAAAGGCCCAGTATCTAAGAAGTGGCTAGAGGACATTAGATCCGAAATGGATTCCATGTACACCAACAAAGTATGGACTTTGGTGGAACCACCCGAAGGGGCTCGGCCCATAGGGTGCAAGTGAGTCTTTAAGAAGAAGACCGTCATGGATGGCAAGTTACTTGCCTATAAGGGTCGATTGGTAGCCAAAAGGTATAGAGAGATTCATGGTATTGACTACGATGAGATTATTTCACCAGCCTCCATGACTAAATCCATTCGAATCCTAATTGCTATTGCAGCATACTACGACTATGAGATTTGACAGATCGATGTCAAAACAGCGTTCCTTTATGGGAACCTCCTCGAGGATGTGTACATGACACAACCAGAGGGTTTTGAGGATCTAGAGAATGCCAATAAAGTCTGTAAGCTGCAAAGATCCATTTATGGATTGAAACAAGCTTCTAGGAGTTGGAATCGACGTTTTGATGACGCGGTCAAAGTGTTTGGCTTCATCAAGAATGAAGATGAGCCTTTTGCTTACAACAAGGTTAGTGGGAGATTAGTAGTATTTCTTGTCTTGTATGTGGATGACAAACTGATCATTGGCAACGACATTCCTACTTTGGAATTTCTTAAAGATTGGCTAGGAAAGTATTTTGCAATGTAGGAATTAGGAGACGCAACCTATATAGTAGGTATAAAGATCTATAGAGATAGATCTAGAAGGCTTATCGGCCTAAGTAAAAGTACATATATAGATATGGTGTTGAAGAGGTTCCACATGCAAGATTCCAAGAAGGGATTCTTTCCCATGTCGCATAGAGGTGCTCTTTCCAAGAATGACTGTCCCTCCAATGAGATTGAGAAGGACCGCATGAGTCCAATACCCTATGCTTCGGCCATAGGATCCATCATGTACGCCATGTTGTGTACTAGACCAGACGTATCATACGCGTTGAGTATGGTGAGCAGATATCACTCCAATCCGGGTGAAAGTCACTGGATTGCTATCAAGAACATCCTAAAGTACTTAAGATGGACTAAGGATGCGTTCTTGATATTTGGAGGTAAGGAGGACCTGAGTTTAATTGGTTACAAAGATGCAAGCTTCCAAACCGACAAAGATGACTACAGATCGCACTCTGGATTCGTGTTTTGCCTGAATGGAGGAGCTGTGACCTGGAAGAGTTCCAAGCAAGGGAAAATTGCTTATTCTACTACAAAAGCTGAGTACATTGCTGCTCCAGAAGCAGCAAAAGATGCAGTTTGGATAAAGAAGTTTATCACTGAGCTCGGTGTGGTTCCTAGCATCGCGGATCCCATAGAGTTGTACTGTGACAAATCCGGAGCGATCGCACAAGCCAATGAACCAAGATCAAACCAGAAATCAAAGCTTGTACTTAGGACATTCCATCTTATTCGTGATATGATCGATCAAGCAGATGTGAAGATGTGCAAGATTCCAACGGATGACAATCTTTCAGATCCGCTCACAAAACCTCTTGCGCAGCGAAAGCATGAAGGGTACACCAGATCTATAGGCATACAAGATGCGCCAGATTGGCTCTAGTGCAAGTGGGAGACTGTTGGAATAGATTCCCTAGAGGCAATCTTATATTTAGTATGAACATTTTTTTTGGCTAGAATATTCATTTATTATATATTGTAATATTTAATAAAATGAAGTCCACAGATACAATGTGTTGTTTATCTTAAATATACCTAGTCCACTATATTGATTAATAGGACGATCAAATATAGACTAGTATGTGTGTAGATTGATAGGGAGATATCAAGTCTAAACACATTGGTATGCATTAGGTGTAATGGCATACTGGATTGACCCACAACGAGAAGGATACATTAGATTATGTTAATGTCACAATCGCTTCTCGTAGTGCTAATATAATTGCAATCCTTAGACTTGAAGTTACTAGATACTGTAGTTGTGGAATATTGGGATTTGATGTTATCAAACGTTACACCGTAACTGGGTAATTATAAAGGTGGCTATCGGGTATGATAGGGAGCAAGCTTAGAGATCGTAGTAATGTAGATAGGATTTTTCCCTACCACATAATTGGAGTAAATATCCACGGCCACTCGAGGGATGAGGCTTACTGAATGTCCGGCCAGACTCAGATAAATCAATATGGAGATACTGATGTTATCTGCTTGCATAAGCATATTCCAAGGATTGAGGAACTATGGGTTGGATATACGAGTGTGACTATTTATGTCTCGTGTCCAATCTGGAAATGGAGACAAAGGGATAGTGAAATATGAGATATTGGGCAAGAGAGGATTGTCGGGATCACATACTATTTCTATTAGTTGGGTGGCATGGATGTGTTGCTAGAAACCGCTCCATGTTAGAAATAAGGTGCTACCAACTAAGTAGAAACCTATGGGGTCACACTTCAAATAGAGTAGAGCTGTATTTGTGATTAATATATATGATTAATTAATAAGAAGGATCATTGTGCAACACCTTGCAAACTTAGTAGGACTAATATGCAAAGAAGGGACTAATCCAAGTTCATGTCGAACTAGGAAGGACCTTTATGTAGTTAACAAGGAGACTAAAACAATGTGCTACAACTGTTCCGATGGTTTGTCTAATTCCATCTAGATTGTGAACTCACAACTTTCATTCTACAAGAATCGGAGATAAGATCTTCTGTGTGTAAGCTATACTCTACACACCAGATCTTTTACTATGCAGAGCAATAGACAACTATGAAAAATAATATTATAATGCAAAAACATTGCCCAAAACCATTCTCATAAATATCAAATTCATATAATCCAATACAAAAAGCATGGCTTTTAGTAATCAATCCAACATCTTTCTGTAGTCTAATCAGTATTGAATTGTTAGATTTATTGGGCTTAGATTACATTAAGAACTTGAGGAAATCATCTGTTGGGAGTTTGTTAAATCCACCATCCAAGGCTTACCCGAGGCTGACCAGACTTCTCTATCTGAACTTAGTTCAAGAAATGGATAATAGTGACAAGTACATTCTCACAAAAGTGGCTAGTGTTGATATTAAGTTGGATCACAGGGTGTTTGCCAAAGTTGTGGGATTATCTAGAAAGTACAGGGTTTGTGATCACCCTGATAGGAAGGAGAGTTTGGAGAAGGCCAAAGCCTTATTTTTCTTGGAGGGAACCCCTACTGAACCAAAACAGTTAACACACTCTCTGTTTACCTGTGAATCTAATATCTTGTTTTCTATCATTATGAGATGTGTAGTTCCCTGAGAGTATTCCAAAGAATTTGTGACATATAAGGTGTTGATTCTGATGTATCTAATATGTCGAGGGTTTGAAATTGATCGACCTATTGTTGTGATGGAGCATATGGTTTACTGTGGCACTAGGACCAGGAATCATTCCCTGCCTTATACCAATGTTTTACCTTTGTTTTTCAAACATTTTGGGCTCTCTTAGGAGGATGAGGAGAAGATTACTACTGATTTGGGGTTGGTGGATGAGGCATCTCTTCAAAGGATTGGGATAGTTCACACTTTCAAAGGAAATTGGAAATTTTATTTTGAATTGAGTGCGAAAGAATTGAAAGAGAAGGAGTTTATCAAACCTCACGCTGCTACAACCCCCAAAGTTTTTGGTAATTTTGATTTCCCTCAAATACTTGACAGGGTTGAAGATTTGGAAGATGGAGTGGAGGATTTGAGACAAGGGTTGTTTTACCTGCCTACTGATTTCACAAATTTCAAAGGTTTGGTGAACAGTAAGCTAGACATTATTCAAATGATTGAACCTAGAGAAGATACCCTCTCCAGAAAGGAGAGAATCTAGCATTGATTTAGATGAAGTACTTGGAGAAGCTCTCAAGAAGCAGAAGAAGAAGAAGAAGAAGAAGAAGAAGAAGAAGAAGAAGAAGAAGAAATACCAGTTCCTATTGTCTTACTTCTATGGATCTTTTTGATCAATCTCACGATGAGGCTGGTGATGAGGAAATCGTTGCAGAGACTGCTGAAAAGGAAGCTAATGATTTGGATAAGCTTGTTGAAAAAATGCAAGCTAAAATTGAGGAAGCACTGGGTGAAGAAGGTGCTGAACAAGGTGAGCAAAGAGAAGAACCAGCTGAAGCTGGAGGAGATTCAGAGGCTGAAACAATTGAAGAGGAACAAGAAGAAGCTCATGACAAGGGAAAGGTAAAAGATAATCCTAGAAAGAAGTCTGCAAAGAAGGATCCTGAAGAAGAATCTTCAAATCCTTGAAGCCCACCCTTCTTATTCTTCATGTCTTTCTTTTTCATTCAAATCCTGATTTTTGTTTTTTTTTTTTTTAAATTTGCTTCTTATCTTCAAAACACTCTGAATTAGATCCTACATTTCTTCTACTCTTTTGATGAAATTCCAAAAGGGGGAGAAGATTACATGTTTTTGTGTTAAGACTTGTCATAAGTTTGTAGGATGCTGAATAATTTTTTAGGATGATGGTTGGTTATTTCTATGCATTATTTTTTGCTAAGGTCTAATATTATGTTTAAATGTGATCCTTAGTTTAATACTTTTACTGGTATTGGTAAATCACTTGTGTTTTTGAGTTGCAGGAAATTCTTTCATAATCTGGATTTCACTAATGTGTTTTGTCTTTCATCAAGGGAGAGATTGATATATCTGCAGCTCTTTGATATTGATATATGGATAAATATGAAAAATGAGCTTAGATTCCTTGATGATGAAAGCCAGAATTAAAGGCTGGATATATTGGAAATATTCTTAAGTACCAAAGCTTCAAAGTTTGATGCACTGGAGCTATGCATATATATATATATATATATATATATATAAATATATATACATGTGACTAACTGTCTGTGCAGGTCTTTGTTTTTTATATGAACTGAGTTATACAACTCTATATATGACACTATGCAGACATTAGTAATTCTTCCTTTGGATTGATTAACATTATATGCAGGATTGAGTTGGATTGGAAATCAAAGTTCATTTTGATGCACTAGCAGATAAAGCTTCAAAGCTTTGAGATTCACTAAGTACTCTTCACTACTAAGTACATCTGATTAAATATGTGTACTCAGGTTATTTATTTGGGATTCATAACTTTTTATGGATCTATTATTGTCTATTGATACTTATTCCATAATGTGTTGATGATATATACATCTGATTGGATGTATTAGCTGAGTTTCTTTTAAGACAAGACCTAGTCTAGTGTTTCTCATGAATTGTTGGCATATTGCTCATCAGATCTTGATGCTAGTTTATCTGGATATTTTTTGATCTTGTTTGTTGAGTATATGCATGGTTGTTGGGCGTTCCAACGACCACAAATAAATCAGATAACTACCCAAGCATAGCCGTTGAAAGAACCATATTAGGGAAGAGGATTTTTAGGCATTCAGTTCCTAAAATCGCTCAGGTTGTTGCAGGCTGTTATTTAAAGAGATTAGTGCATTGAATTTAAGAGAAAGACACATGATCTGAGACTGATCATCGTGAGATTTGAAGAGTTCTACAAATAGGAGAGATCAGATAATTCAAATCTTCAGACACATCAGGTCATTGACACTGCAGAAGCAAGATCATTCATCACAAATTGAAGCACACATCAAAGCTTTATTGCTTATCTTTATTTTGTGTTCTTCACACTCTTACTAAACTTGTATTATCATTTTGTGTTCGTAAACCTCACAAACATAGAATTTCTGTTGTTCAAGTGAACAACAAAGAGGTTCTTATTGTTTCAACAGGTTTGACCTGGAAGTAGATAGGTTGGGAACCACAAGATGTATAGGTGAAAGGTAGCTCACTTAGGCTTGAGATCGAGGGCTAAATCTGGGTGACTAATAAGAAGTTGTGTTTGAATCCTTGAGGGATAAGATCCCTCAGTCAAAAATTAGGTCCAATTGTGACTGAACTCTGTCAAATCCTTGTGTTCTTGCTGCTTACTTCATTTATCTTTTCTTTACAGACTATACAGGAAGTTCCAAAGCTTTGAAGTTTGCCAAATCTCAAAGCTTTGAATTCCCTGTGTTCTGCAGTTATATCTTTAGTTTCTCAAAACGGTTTCAAAGATTTGAGATATCAACTGCATAATCTACTCAAGTTTTAAAATACTGTTAAATAGCAAAAGTTAGCATACTCTTCACTACTAAGTACAAACTTTCAATAGGTATCAGATCTTGGGTCACTGTTTAAGGATGTAACAATCTCGTGAAAATGATTAATATAGGTGATGGAGGATTCTCTAAGGAAGAGCAGAAAATAGACCTCCACTATTCTGTGGTGATAACTTTCTGCATTGGAAGGCACTGATGAAAATTTTCATCATAGATCAAGACATGGAGTTATGGTCTATTGTTGTGAATGGCCACAACTTGTTCTATACTACTACCAATGGAGTCAGAACTGTCAAATCTGATGAAGATCTCTCAGTCACTGAGATGGAAAAGGTATCAAAGAATTATAAAGCTTTGAATTTATTATATTGTGCTCTTAGTGCATATGAGTTTAACAGGATATCGAACTGTAAGAGTGCAAAAGATATATGGGATAAGCTAACTGTTACTTATGAAAGAACTAGTCAGGTCATGCAGACAAAGATCAATATCTTTTTGAGATAGTATGAACTGTTTTAGATTAATTATGAGGAATCCATCAAGGATATGTTCGAAAGGTTTACAGATATTGTGAACAACTTGGAATCCTTGAGAAAATCTTTCTCAAATGACGAAAAGCAGGGAGATAGTCAGAAGTTTGCCAAAGGAAAATGGGAGCTTAAGAAAACTGAAATTGAGGAGGCTCAGGATTTAAGCATTCAGGAACTTGATGATCTACAGGGAAAATTTCTCACTCATGAGATTTTAATGAAGGAGGTAGATGGTGACTTGAGTGACAATATCAAGAACTTGGCATTCAAGTAAAAGGAAAATGAAAAATCTCAAAGCCTTGAACAGAAGGATGATGATGATGAAGAAGAAGCCATAGCCTTGATTTCCAAAGCCATGGACAGAATTCTGAAAATGAAGAGAAAATTTGGAAACAAGGACTACAAAAAAGAAAAATTCAGATCCTCAACCATCAAGGATAAAAAAGATAAATATACTTCACATTCATATAAACCCAAGGTTATGAATCGCTATGAATGTGGAGATGCAGATCATATGGTAAGAGATTACCCTCAAAAGAAGAAAAGCAGGCAATTTCCTAAGAAGGAATGTGAAAACAGAAGAAAGAAGGCAATGGTAGCTTCATGGAGTGATTAAGACTCTTCAGACTCAGATTTAGACGAAGAGCAAGCCAATCTTTGTTTGATGGATGGGAATCAAGAAGATTACTCTTCAGAAAAGCCAATTGAAGATATGGTAAAAATCTTTTATCTTTTCCTTTTGATGTATTGCCTGAAATTCTCAAAAGCATGTTTTTGAATGAGGAAAGTTACAGGAATGAGATTGACTCCTTGAAAGTAAAAGTTCATGAGAAAGAAAAGGAAAACTTAGATTTTTCTTTTCAAAACAAATGTCTTGAAGCTACTAAGTTGAAGATTGGTAGTGACTTCAAAGCCTTGGACAGTAGATTCAAAGCTTTAAAACCACTAGAGAAAGAAGTTATTGATCAAAACTCTCTTTTAACTGATAAATATGTTGAGGGAGTCATTTAGATGATTTAGAACAATAGAACACTTCATTGACTAGTGAACTTCAAGAATGCCAAAAAATTCTTTCAACCATTGCTGGCTCAGAACATAAGTCAAATCTTATGCTTGGAGGAAGTATGCATTCTGTATACAAAAGTGGAATTGGTTATAATCCAAATTTTCCAAAAAAAAACAATTCCACATTTGTAAATCAGGAAGCAGATATTCTCCAAAATTTCATAATTGTGGTAAAATTGGACAGGTGAAATTAAATTGCCCATTTAGAAGGACAGAACCGCATATAATGAGGAACACCTATCCTTATCAGCTTAAGGGACAAGTGAAAAAGATTTGGATTCCAAAAGGAATTAGGCCACCTAACATGGTTGATTCTGAGTATGAATCAATATTCTACACTTTGTCTAATAGCCTATTAAGGCATTGATCGAATTTTGCAGGATGTCACCAAAGCTTTGAAAGATCAAAAATGGATTTTGGATAGTGGATGTTCCAGACACATGAGTGGAAAGAAATCTTTATTCACTGAGCTCAAATAGAAATCAGAGGGAGCAATCACACTTGGTGACAAATCAAGGTGCAACATAATTGGTATATGTAGTATTGGTAATAATTCTGCATGGTCAATTTCAGATGTTTATGTAGTTGATGGTCTTAAGTATAATTTATTGAGTATTTCTCAGCTTTGTGATAAATGGACATATGGTAGTTTTTTAAAAGGAGAAATGTGTGGTTCAAGATGAAAAATCAGGCAATTGCATACTCACAGCTCCCGGGTCACATAATGTTTATCCTCTAAGTACTGACAAAGCTGTAGGTGAAAATCAGAAATGTCTAAAAGATTTGAAGGATGACTCAAAGCTTTGGCATAGAACGCTTGGTCATATAAGCATGCACACTATGAACAAACTCATCTCAAAAGATCTGGTGAGGGGATTACCAACCTTGAAATTCAAAGATGATGAGATTTGCAAGGAATGTACACAAGATAAACAGACCAGGAGTTCACTCAAGCCAAAGAAATTTGTAAGTACTTCTAGACCTTTAGAATTGATGCACTTGGACTTGTGTGGTCTTATGAGGGTCCAAACACGCAAAGGTAAGAGATATATGCTTTTTTTGGTTGATGATTATTCCAGATTTACTTGGGTTATGTTTATTAGAGATAATTCTGAAGCATTATCTGAATTTTCAAAGCTTTGTGAAGAGCTTCAAACTTTGAAAAAATTACATGTTGCATCTATTAGGAGTGATCATGGTAGGTAATTTGATCAGCTTGATTTTGATTTATTTTCTGCAAAGCATGGCATCTAACACAAATTTTCTGCACCTAGAACTCCTCAGCAGAATGGTGAAGTTGAGTGGAAAAATTGGAATCTTGAATACATGTCTAGAATCATGCTACTTGAAAGCAATTTGCCAAATTATCTTTGGGCAGAGCTGTTAATACTGCCAATTCGGTGCTCAATAGATGTTTGATCACGCCTATTTTCAAGAAATATCCTTATGAATTATTCAAAGGCAGAAAGCCTAATGTTGCATATTTTAAGCCTTTGGGTTGTACTTGTTTTGTGCATAACAACGGCAAAGATAATCTTGGTAAGTTTGATTTTAGAAGTGATGAAGGTATTTTTCTTTGTTAGTCTCAGGCTAGCAAGGCTTATAGAGTTTACAATAAGAGAACAAGATTGTAGAGGAGAGGATTCATGTGATTTTTGATGGATGTACTGATGATTCTCTGAGTGAAAGATATGTAGATCTCAATTTGAGGTATGAGGCTGATGATGACAATGATAAAGTCAACATAAGCAAAACTAAGAAGCAGAAACATTCAGAAGAAACTCAAGGCCTTGAACCTCCTGCTGTGCTAAAATCTCAAAGCCTTTAGACGAAAACTGAAAGGAAATATGATGCTCCTTCTACAGTGTTAAGAAATTAAAGCCTTGAAGGATCATACTTTTCGACACCCAAAAAGAAGTTTAAATACTTGTCAGATCATCCTGTAGGGAACATCATATCAGATCCAACTACTGGAACTCAGACAAGAGGAAAACTGAGGAATTTGTGTGCTTTCAATGCTTTTGTATCACTTATTGAGCCCAAGAATGCAAAAGAAGCAATAGAAGATGCAGATTGGGCCATTGCAATGCAGAGTAAGCTGAATGAGTTCGAAAGAAACAGAGTCTGGAATTGGTTCCTAGATTAATAAATCAACAAGTGATTGGAACAAGATGGGTGTTCAGAAACAAACTTGATGAAAAAGGTAAGTTTGTGAGAAATAAAGCAAAACTGGTTGCACATAGATATAATCAAGAAGAAGGAATTGACTATGACAAACATTTGCCTCTGTTGCAAGGTTAGAAGCTATCATAATACTTCTTGGATTTGCATCACATAATCACATAAAGCTTTTTCAAATAGATGTCAAATGTGCATTTCTTAATGGATATTTAAAAGAAGAAGTATATGTTGCTCAACCACCAGGTTTTGAAAATGACACCTTTCCAGATCATTTTTACAAATTAGAAAAAGCCTCGTATGGACCTAAGCAAGCTCCAAGGGCTTGGTATGACAGACTCTCTAAGTTTTTAATTTAAAATGGTTTCAAGAGAGGACTTGTAGAGAAAACTCTTTTTATCAAGAATCATGAAAAAGATTTGTTAGTAGTACAGATATATGTTGATGATATTCTATTTGGTGCTACTAATGATGCTATTTTAAAAGAGTTTTCAAGTTTAATGTGCAGGGAATTTGAGCTGAACTTGATGGGAGAACTGAATTTCGTTCTTGGACTTCATGTGCATCAAATGAAGAAATAAGTTTTTGAGCATCAAGGGAAATACACCAAGGACTTTTTAAATAAATATAACATGTCACAGTCCAAGGTAGTTAAGACCCCTATGATTTCATCATTATCTTTGGACAAGGATACAAATGGTAAGAGTGTGAATCAAAAGGATTATAGAGGTATGATTGGTTCACTTATGTATCTAACAACTAGTAGACCCGACATTATGTTTAGTGTATTATGTGTGCTAGATTTCAAGAAGATCCTAAATAAAGTCATTTGATTGCTGTAAAAAGGATTTTCTGATGTTTGAATGGAACCAAAGACTTGGGGCTTTGGTATCCAAGAAGATCTAACTTTATGTTGAGTGGTTATTTAGATGCAGACTTTGCAGGATACAAATTAGACAGAAAGAGAACTTCAAGATGTTGTCAGTTGATTGGTTCATCACTGATTAGTTGGCATTCAAAGAAGCAAAATTGAGTTGGTCTATCAACAACAGAAATTGAATACATTGCAGCTGGAGCATTTTGCTCTCAGGTTTTATTGATTGCTCAACAGCTAAGAGATCTTGGATATGAATTAAGAAATGTTCCTATCAACTGTGACAGTACAAGTGCCATTTCTATATCAAAGAATCTAGTTCAGCATTCAAGGACAAAGACATCATTTTCTTAGAGATCATGCTGAAAAAGGTGATATTTTTCTATCTCTTATTTCTACTTCTATGCAAATAGCTGATATTTTCACTAAACCATTTCGAGATGAGAGATTTGTATCCCCAAGGCTTGAATTGGGTATTGTGAACAAGGATGCATTGGTTTAGGGTGAGTATTAGTCTCTATGTGTAGTATATGTTTAAATCTCAAAGCCTTGAGATCATACTTTCTTATGCCTTGAAAGTATGTCTCAAAACTTTGAAGGTTTTTGTGTTGAACTGAAACTTCTCAAAGCTTTGAACCACTTTTACACTTCTTTGATTAAGTGGGTAGGCATTCTTTTCAAAATTGGATCGTGGATTACTTATTAATATATTTTTAGATAATTACATAATATTTCAAAAATCTTCTAACAAAAATCTTCAAAATTGGATTGTGGATTACTTAAGGGCTTTGACAAAATGTCTAAAATATCTCAGGAAATCTTTTGCAATCTATTTTGCATGCAAATCCCTTTTAAAAATCTTCTACCTACTTAAGGGCTCATTTATCTCATTCTCAACATCTATCTCTTTGTATCCCTCTCTCCCCTTCTTCTCTCTCAAACCCTCTCAAACCTAATCACAATGGAGCGCAAGTATGAGAGGATCAAGTAACAAGGTCAAACTTCCAACAAGAGGATAAAGAGGAAGACTAACAGGAAGATCACCATTCATGGATCATATTCAGAAGATACAGCCAGTGTCAGACTTCACCTTCCTCATAGAAGGCCAAGAAGGGAAAGGAAGTTCAAGAAGAACCAGCGGCTGAGTCAAAAACTGGATCTACAGCAGAAGAGGCGGTAAAGAACAAAGAACAGGGGAGTAAGAATCCAGGGAAAGAATCAAGCAAGAAGAAGAAGGAAGTGGCTGTTGAGAAAGGTGAAAAGAAGAGTGTTCCATATTCAAAGGAGAAGAAAGCTGATGAAAAGAAGGGTGAAGTTACTCCAGAGAAGAAAAGAGTGACGCACAGTGCAGTCAAGACCAAGAAGACTACAGGTTTTGGTAAGAACATGTTGCATGAATCTTGGGTTGTTAATTCAGAGGTTGAGACTGTATGGATGGATGGGTATGCATCATCCAAAGTACCTTTCTGTAGTCTAATCAGTACTGAATTGTTGGATTTATTGGACTTATACTACATTAAGAACTTGAGGAAATCATATGTTGGGATTTTGTGAAATCCACCATATGAAGCTTACCCTAGACTGACCAGACATTTCTATCTAAACGTAGTTCAAGAATCAACTGATAGTGACATGTACATTCTCACATCAAAAGTTGCTGGTGTTGATATTAAGTTGGATCACAGGGTGTTTGCTAATGTTTTGGGAGTACCTAGAAAGTATAGGGTTAGTGATCACCCTGATAGGAAGGAGAGTTTGGAGAAGGCCAAAGCCTTATTTTTTCTTGGAGGGAACGCCTACTGAACCAAAACAGTTAACACACTCTTTGTTTAGTGAGGCTAAAATCTTTTTTTCTATCATTATGAGATGTGTAGTTCCCTTGGAGTGTTCCAAAGAATTGGTGACATATCAGGTGTTGATTCTTATGTATCTAATATGTCAAGGGTTTGAAATTGATCTACCTACTATTGTGATGGAGCATATGGTTTACTGTGGCACTAGGACTAGGAATAATTACCTGCCTTATGGCAATGTTTTACCTTTGTTTTTCATGTGACTAACGGTCTAACAGTCTGTTGACACGCTCCAACTGCAAGTGCACAGCTGTCGTGTGTAGTAATAAACCGGAAATCCGAGTTGTCGAACCCAAGGGACTTTGTTTAAATTAATTACTATTCTAAACCTTATGTGGGCAAGTCGCAAGTTGTGTTTTTATCTAATTCTACGAAATTAAATGCAATATTCTCAATTAATCAAGTGAAATAGTTCACGATTAACAAAGAATGAATTTTGGGTTTTTATCAAATAAGAGAAAAGTACCGGGAATTCTCTAGGTTCACTAGGTTGATCTAAATTTATATTTTGATTTGTAAAACAACCACGTGTTATTCACTATTAATCAAGCAATGCTAAACTTACCGAGTTACCAAGCAAGTTCACTATACTTTAAACTAAAACAAACCGAGTTACCAAGTCTAATTTAGCTTCAAGTATGCATTAAAACCATGTTTCTACTTTAACGATCCTAGTTAACGATGCCGAGTTACCAAACATTGATACGACTAGGTGGATTATTCAATTTACCGACTAATTCTCACGGAGTTACCGCGTGAAAACTAATTGAATTTATCTCTACGTTAGCTACTCGCAAAGATAATATAATAAAGAACGTAAATAATCCATAATAATGAATAAACACATGAGATTAAGCTAGAGCATGCATTACAATTATCAAAACATCAACTTTAGATCAAACCCTAGCTACACCAAACGAGAATTCCCAGCAAAAAGTGCTTAGCTACTCATATTCATCATCAAAACGACAAGTCTAATGAGTTTAAACATAAAAATCAAGAAAAGACGAGAGTTTAGAATCAAAACGAATGATCCAAAGCTCCTAAGCTCTCCCAAAGGCTTCTTGATCTCCAAAAGATGTCTCTAATGTCAAAAACTACTGAAAAAGTCGACCTAAAAGGCTTAAATACGTTCCCATAATCATATTACAAAGTTTGGATAAACTACGAAAAAGCCCCAAAAAATCTGCACATTCCAGCGATCTCTTCGCACGAAGACATTTGTCTTCGCACGAAGAGTCTTCGTACGAAGACTTCTGCCCTTCGTGCGAAGGTCTTCTCACAGAGATACTGCAAGCATGTTTTGGAAGAGAATTCAGCCGAGCCAAAATTTGGCTAAGTGTTTTGTCTTCGCACGAAGACAAATGTCTTCGCACGAAGACTTCTGTTCCAGCCCTCTTTTTGTTGACTTTCTCTTCCTTCCTTTGACTTTCCTCTTCCTTCCTTCTTCCATTGACCTTCCTTTGACTTTCTTTGACTTTCCTCTTCTGTTTGACTTTCCTTTGACTTTCCTCTTCTGTTTGACTTTCCTTTGACTTTCCTCTTCTGTTTGACTTTCCTTTGAGTTCCTTGTTTCCGAAGTTCGCTTCCATATCCCGCATGATCCTCCAAGCCCTGTTTTCCTGCAAATCACAACACGAAAACACAACCCGCGATCATATCGCAATAAAAGCTCAAAAATATAAAGAAACGCCCGGATTTAACAAGTAATGCATATGAACTCACATTATCACATTTAAGCTCAATTTACTCGAAAGACGACGAATTCTCCATTATAAGCACGCAAAACGTAGAAATAAAAGGCATAAAATAACTCCGAAAACGGAGTTATCAACTACCCCCACACTACCTTTTGCTCGTCCCGAGCAAATCTCCCAAGTCAATTCCATTTTTCTCGCTTTCCCGCAATTCATCCAACTTTGCATACTCATCTAATTACTCATTGCATAACTTCCCTACGCCATTTGCATACTTTCACCTCACATTGCATACAAAACCATGAACACTTGCATACTAATCCGAGTAGAACCATTCACCAACCATCCTTCCTACTAGTCGACACGACTCGATTATACACAATGCACCTATATGCAAATCCAATATTCACAATGCAAGTATTGAAATAACAAATTTTCTTTTTCTTTTATGAGATTGGGCGATCTCCATTAGCTTAAACCGATTCACACGAAGCGATGAGAAATCTAGACACAAGGAATGATTTGAAATCAAATTCGACAACACGAATCTCCCCTAGCTAGTATAGAGAACCTAACTTTAATAAGTACAAGAATGCAATACCTTTTCATGTGTGCCACAAAATAAAAGGCTACGCTAGGCTAAGCCACGTTCAAGGTCCGAGCTCCTAATCCGCTAACGGGCTTAGAATGATGAGGCTTTAGGGACAAATAGGATAAGAATCAAACATAAGTCCTAAGGCGTCACATTCTCACAAATACCGTAGCTCACACACCCTCACAACAATGATGGAAACCAAGCCCGAAACTCACCATCTCCGGCCCTCGATCCCCTCACACCCCGGTACAATTACGATCCCCGCGGCTATTGTCATGAATGATGTATAAGTCAAAATTTTCCGTTCGTGAACTAGTTGCTTCACCACTCGTTCTTCCACAATGCTTCTCATTCTTCCTTTATTCATCTCTCCTTTTTTTCTCTCTTTTCCTTTTTTTTTTTTTTTTGATTTTTTTTTTTTTTTCTTAATAATCTCTCAAAATCCTGCACAATTCTTCAATATCTTTCACGAGTGGTCTTCCAAGTGCCAAGCTATCATATGATCGTAAGGAGAGACAATATCCAAATCAACACGTATAAATCACAAATAAATGTCTCTCCCTATCTCGATGAAATCCTCGGTGCTACTAACAAAGCCGCTAACATAATAGAGCACGTGTGGGGATGGAATCGTCGCAAGCGCAATCTCGATGTCCGAAGTCAAATGTCGACACCCCCACACTCGAATGTAATCCTGTCCCCTCTCAAGTAGTCAATCAAATATATGTCTCGTGCCTAATCCAACCAAACCTCCTACACCATGATGCGTAAGATCCGGTATCTAGCACGATCCACCTATGAAATTCCCCCAACCCAAGTTTTGTGTGTATGAGATGGTACACACTCACGGCTCTCCTCACTTGTGTCCATGTTTTAATGCCATGGAACACCGCCACACCGAAGTGCGCAAGCCTACTCTCACTCACCCTCGCATTCCCCTCGAAGATCACACATGAAGTGCATGCGATATGTAAGACTCACACAAATATAGCATGAAGTACTCCCTCATCGAACCCCCTCAACTACAACACCCTCGTGACGCACTAAAGCGGTGATTCTAACCAATCAATGATGAAGGCCAAGAATCGTCACCCTAAGTCCAAAGGCTGTCAAAGAATCCATGGTTCAAATCAGGGTTTACTAGTGGTCCTACAAGGTAAGTTCTATAAGCAGTGAGTGCTCTAATACACACCTCGCACAGCTATTCTGTGTGCCACTACGAGGCGGGTTGGCGACCACCTAAGACGTACACAAGAACGTTCGGCTTGTTTAGCTCACACCTAGCTCAACTCTTGTAAGAAAATTAGGCACACACTTTAGATTTGACAAAATTAAGTTCGTGTGTAAAATAGGCACGCATTCCCGTAAAGAAAGTTTCTCTATACTTACTAAAGGAAACTCACATCGTCACTCTCGATCGAAATTCACGCCCTATGCCTAAAAGTCTCACACTTCACGATTTTACCGAATTTTCAGCTTCTTTCGATTGCCCTTTCTCAAATTTTTAATTTTTTTTGTGTTTTCACATTTTTAGTTTTTTTTTTTTTTTTTTTTTTTTTTTTTATTATATATACCTACACTATATGCATGGCCAACTCGACTACTAACTCAATATTGGTGGGATGACTCAAAAATACCAAAACGTGCACGCAAAAAGATGAATAATAAAAAGAAAAATAAGGACATAACGAAAAATCTCTAACTACATGCTGACACGGGCGATGCAAAGACTCAACATTGACTAGTAAAAAGGACTCAACCACCCCCCACACTAGAATGCATCGTTGTCCTCAACGATAACGCGAGGACTCAACAATTCTAGCACGAGGGCACACTCCACTACTCATCATCTTCTTCCTCCTCTTCATCTTCTTCCTCATCATCCTCTTCTTCCTCATCCTCACTCGGCGGAACCGGATACTCAAATTCATCCTCCTGGAACCACGGATCCGCCGTCGGGACCGGTGGAACAAACTCCCTCGCCGCCTGACCACTAGACTGTATGACCCACTGGCCCACCATCTGGATTAATCCACCCAGCTTCGCCTGATTGTCCCGAGTGTGGGCATACTGGCGTCTTCTCTCGAGTCTATCCCGGGCCATCTCCTCTCTCAGGTGGTCGTAGGCAACCTGGTTATCAAACCTAGAGGTGTTCATCCTCCTACCCTTGCCCTTCTTCCTCGCTGTCTCATCAAACCTATGCCACTTCCTAGCAGTAAACGGTTTCAAATCCATGTCTCTCCCAATGACTACTTTGGCAGTTTTGGCTAGGTGAGTAAGCAAGCAAGTATGACCGGGACCCAACTTGTTAGTCCTCGACACCCTCTCAAGACAATTCTCCCAAATCAGTTTAGGGATGTTGATTCTAACCCCGGTGTAAAGACAGAGAGCCCAGACCGATAGGCGGAAAGTGTAACTAGGGTTTCGTGTGATTCCCAAAACCCAGTTCTCTAGCAATTCACAGCACCACCTTGCCTCCGGCCGATAAAACTTCTTTTCGGCCTTCCAATGAATCACCTCCCCTTTCCTGTCCTATGGATCAACCCCTTTCGAAAAACAAAAAGCATTTAAACGAGACCAAAGATTCTCACTACGAAGAACCGTCTCGTACCCACAACCCTCTTTCAATGCGGGGAAACCCATGGCTAAAGCGATAGTCTCTGGCGTGAAGACTATCCACTCGTTCCGACAGTAAACAAGACGAGGGTCTTGGCTTTCACCATCTTTTGCATAACGCAAATTGAAACAAAACTCTCGCGCAATATGCGAACTAGACTGCCCTACTAGCTTAAACCAATTGGTAAGCTTCTCGCGCTCAAAAATTTCCTTGATTGCTTGAGGCATGTCCTCGTGCAATGGAAATGCCTTTTCGGGCTGCCCGTTCTTAGTCAAGTAGGTATCTTTGCGAGAGTCAAGATGGGCCTCGTAAGTGACGAAACGGAAACTATCATAGTATCCGGGCCCAATACTACTCTCTTTCAAATTAGCCTTAGCCTTTCGTCGGCCTACAATGCCCGGTTTAGCCGGAAAAGGGGCATTCAAGATAGCATATTGGGGAATGGGCGGTATCTCTAATTGAGGATCGCCCGACCCCGATGCTTCTTGCGAAGAACCCTCGCCCGTCTTCCGTTTCTTTCCACCCGCCATTTAGAATGCAATTTCAATTTAAACGAGAAAATTCAACTATTGTGCACGTGACGAGAAGTGTGTACTGAATGAAACACGTAGGCACGTAAGAAAATAATTCCTAGGACTTTACGCAATCGCCCCCAAATACGCTACTAAGCGCAACAAAAAATAATTGGGCTTTTACTCAATTTGTGCCTAGGACTCGAATATTGAAATAACGAGGTTTAGAGTGTACCTACGTGTCCGGAGTAAATCTTACGGACACAAAAATTTCAAAATTTGACAAACCGGGCTGATTTTGAAGTTGCCGGAAGAATTTGTCGAAACTAGGAATTGGTTGATGCTCCGTACTCCTTGTGTAGTCCCCGTTATCGTTGCCTTCTCGACCGTAAGCTGAATCAAGCTCCAACTTTTCCAATTCCTCAATTCTTGCTTCAAACCCTAGTTTCTTCTTCCTCTGCTTTCTCTCTTATCTCTCAAGCTCACTCAAAACCCTCTCTCAAATCTTGTTCTCCTCTGAATTGCGAGCCAAACCCTTGGTGGGTTGTTGATTTTGGTGAAGAATCAAGGGAGTAGGCGATTTGGTGGTGCGCGGCTATGGAGGAGTGAAGCTGCTGAGTTGTGAAGAATGAAGAAGAGGATCGATGCCTGCTGAAGATGAAGCTTCAAGCTCGTGCAAAAAGTCTATATTGCCCTTAGTAACTATCCTCCATCCTCTGTCCTTGCCTGGCTGAAACTGACTTTTTGCCCGATGTCTTCGTGCGAAGACAAAAGTCTTCGTGTGAAGAGTCTTCGTACGAAGACATTTTGTCTTCGCACGAAGATCTTCTCAAATAGATACTGCAAGTGGTTATAGGAAGACAATCTTCAGACTTCGAAAATTTTCTAAGTATAAAGTCTTCCTACGAAGACAATTTTCTTCATACGAAGACAATGCTGGAGCTTGCCAAAAACATCCTTTTCGTCAAATTTTCGCGTATCCGATCGTGCCTTTGCTTTCCGAAGGATATCCTCGACCTCGAGACTTCCTTTTTACCTTAAAACACTCCCAAAATCCGGGGAATATTTCATTTGTCAATTTCACGCGTTCCAAGGCACGTTTTGCATTTCCGGATGCTTTTGGCCTCGTTTTACTCGCTAAAACATCCTTTATGGCGTAACTTCTTCATCCGGACTCCGATTTGCGCGATCCACCTGTCTACAGAAAGCTCTCGACCACCCCCACACGTTGGCATTATTCAATCCTTATTTCAGTCTGTCCTTCAAAATTTCACCTCGTAATCCGTGCCGGCGTGCTAGCTTTCTCCGTTCACTAATTAAATTCTTGCGCAAATCAAGACGGGGAGTCCGGGAATATGATCTTCCCCAGGTGCGTGTGTTGAATAGGTGCAAGAAATGGCGTCTATCCTCAATTCCTTCACTTCGGATCCCGATACGCGATTTGGGCTGCAAATATTGACTTTTTACTCTGTTTCGCACGCGCGCATCAAGAAGGGGGATCCGAAATAGGCCTTTCACATCGTATTCCTGCACATACTCATTGGAAATATTAAATCCACTCTCTCGCACCTCTCAATAAAATCAAACCGAATAAAAATTACAAAACAGTATTAAAACCTACTCTAAAGCAATAAATAGGTTGGGTTGCCTCCCAACAAGCGCTTTGTAATTTAAGGTCGACGGCCGGACCCAGTTACCTCAGAGATTTCTCAAGTTGCGGGAGTTGCATGAAGCCATTCAATGACTCCAATGAAATTCCCGTCCACGTATGGTTTCGCTCTCTGGCCATTCACCTTAAACCTGTTCCCATTTGCATCCTCTACCTCAAGAGATCCCCATGGACAAACTGCAGTAATCGTGTAGGGACCACTCCACCTAGATTTCAATTTCCCTGGAAACAGCTTTAGTCTGGCATTGAAGATCAATACTTTCTGTCCTACCTTGAAGTCTCTCGGGATGATGTGCCTGTCGTGCCACAGTTTTGTCCTCTCTTTATAGATTCTCGCACTTTCATACGCCATCAATCGAAATTCTTCAAGTTCAAGTAGCGCTTGCTTTCGTAGCTCACCTGAGAGCTTAGCGTCCAAATTGATCTTCTTCAAAGCCCAGAATGCCTTGTCCTCAAGCTCCACCGAAGATGACATGACTTCCCAAATACTAACTGGTAGGGAGACATGCCTAAAGGAGTCTTGTAAGCAGTCCGATACGCCCATAAGCTATCATCTAAATGCAGAGACCAATCCTTGCGTCCCGGGTTGACTGTCTTCTCCAGAATCCCTTTTATCTCTCGGTTAGAAACTTCTGCTTGCCCATTCGACTGCGGATGATACGCCAGTGATATCTTATGCGTCTTTACCCCATATTTGCTCAAGACATTGGCAAAGACTTTATTCACGAAATGCGATCCTTCATCACTGATTATGGCTCTGGGAGTTCCAAACCGTGTAAAAATGCTCTTTCGCACGAATCTCTCTACAGTAGCTCCATCGTTTTTGGGGCAAGCCATTGCCTCCACCCACTTGGTCACATAATCCACAGCTAACAGTATATAAAGATTGCCAAGTGAAGACGGGAATGGTCCCATGAAATCAATGCCCCAGACATCGAAAGGCTCTACTTCCAACACGAAATTTTGAGGCATCTCGTTTCGGTTGGAGATATTGCCGGTTCTCTGACATCGATCACATTGCTGTACAAATAGATGAGCATCTTTATGTAAAGAAGGCCAGTAAAATCCACTTTGCAATACCTTTGCCACAGTACGTGTTTTTCCAAAATGTCCTCCGCAATTCAATTCGTGGCAGTGTCTAAGAATGTCCAAAGTGTCTGGCTCAGCTACGCATCTTCTCAACACATTGTCAGCTCCCAACCTAAACAAATAAGGGTCATCCCAGAAATAGTGTCGTGCATCTGTGAAAAATTTCTTTTTCTGATGGAAAGACATGTCTTTCGGGACAATTTTGAGCGCCTTGAAATTTGCCAAATCCGCAAACCAAGGCACAGCTGCTACCACTACCATAAGTTGTTCATCTGGAAAATCTTCTCTAATTGGCACATCTTCTTGTTTTTTGTTATCCAGTCGTGACAAATGGTCTGCAACAACGTTCTCTACACCCTTTTTGTCCTTTATCACTATGTCAAACTCTTGCATTAGCAACACCCATCGGATCAATCTAGGCTTCGCATCCTTCTTTGCAAGAAGATATTTGAGGGCTGCATGGTCCGTGAAAATAGTCACCTGAGAACCCACAAGGTATGGACGAAACTTGTCCAATGCGAAGATAATAGCCAACATCTCTTTCTCCGTGGTGGCATAATTAACCTGTGCAGTATTAAAAGTACGACTAGCATAGTAAATTACATGAGCTACCTTGTCTTTCTGCTGTCCCAGCACTGCTCCCACCGCGTAATCGCTGGCATCACACATAAGTTCGAACGGTAAGGTCCAGTCTGGGGTGGCTATAATGGGAGAACTAATCAGATTTTTCTTGAGCAAATCAAAAGCTGTCTTGCATTCTTCATTGAAATCAAACACGGCATCTTTCTCAAGAAAACCAGATAAAGGCTTTGTGATTTTCGAAAAATCCTTAATGAAGCGCCGATAGAAACCTGCATGTCCCAAGAAACTCCGTACCCCTTTGACAGACGTAGGGTAAGGAAGCTTCTCAATCACCTTTACTGGAAATCTTGTGCCCCAATACTATTCCCTCGGTCACCATGAAATGGCACTTCTCCCAGTTGAGCACTAGGTTGGTGTCAATACATCTGTCCAGTACCCGAGCTAGCTGCTGGAGACAGTCTTCGAACCCATCACCATAAAGCGAAAAATCATCCATGAAGACTTCAAAATTTTGCTCCATCATGTCTGAGAAGATAGACATCATACACCTCTGAAACGTAGCTGGGGCATTGCATAGCCCAAAGGGCATGCGTCTGAATGCAAAAGTCCCATATGGACAAGTAAATGTCGTCTTCTCCTGGTCAGCTGGCTCAATCGCTATCTGATTATACCCAGAATATCCATCCAAAAAGCAGTAGTGTGAATGGTGCGCCAGCCTATCAAGCATCTGGTCCACGAATGGGAGGGGAAAATGATCCTTCAAAGTGGCATCATTGAGTTTGCGGTAGTCCATGCAAACTCTCCACCCAGTAACGGTACGGGTGGCAATTTGATCACCTTTTTCCCCTTCCACCACAGTTATACCTCCCTTCTTGGGGACACATTGTACCGGGCTAGTCCACGTGCTGTCGGAAATCGGATAGATGATACCTGCTTCCAACCATTTAAGCACCTCTTTCTTCACCACCTCCTGCATGTGAGGGTTGAGGCGGCGCTGAAATTGAACTACCGGCTTCTTGTCTTCCATGAGCCTGATCTTATGCTGGCAAACTGTGGGGCTGATCCCCTTAATATCTGCTATGGTCCATCCCATAGCTGCTTTCCTCTTCTGTAGTACCTTGAGAAGCTGCTCCTCCTGTTCCCTGTCCAAGCATGCAGATACAATCACAGGTAAAGTATCATTAGATCCCAAGTATAAATATTTCAAATGAACAGGTAAAGGCTTTAATTCTAAAACATGAGCAGTAATAAGAGAAGGAGTAAGAATCTTCCTGCTTCCCTCATTAAAGAGGGGTAATGGTGGGCGCCAATGAACATCTAAAGCTTGCTCTTTTTCGCTGGAATCAAATAGAGCAAGCTCCTCATATAGTTGCTGCAACAAAATATCGTCCTCCTCGTCCAGCGTGTATGCCTCCACCCCAAAGCACTGCTCGCTCACCGCGTATGCGGGAAACTTCATAGCCTCAAATACATTGAAGGCCACCTTCTCATCGTTGATCTGCATAGTCAACTCTCCATTGGCCACATCAATGATAGTTCTCCCAGTGGCCAGGAATGGACGGCCCAAAATAAGAAGAACATCATCGTCGGCCTCCATGTCTAAGATCACAAAATCCGCTGGGAAGATGAGTCCTTCAACTCTCACTAATACATCCTCTAAAACACCCCTGGGGCGTTTTATTGTGCGATCAGCCATCTGCAAGCACATCCTGGTAGGCTTAGGATCTCCCACACCAAGTTGCTCAAAAACCGACGTGGGCATCAAATTAATACTTGCACCAAGGTCACATAATGCCCTCCCATGAAATGCGTCTCCCAATGTAACAGGAATGATGAAACCGCCCGGATCTTTCATCTTCTTTGGTAACGCCTTTTTCACAACTGCGCTACACTCCTCATTCAGAGTTACGGTTTCAAAGTCATCCATGCGCCTCCGATTAGAAAGGAGGTCCTTGAGAAATTTGGCATATTTCGGCATTTGTGAGATGGCCTCTGCAAAAGGTATATTAATGTGCAGTATCCTGAAGATATCCACAAACTTCTTGAAATGCTTGGCATCCTCTTGACTCTTCAATCTTTGCGGGTATGGCACTCGCACACTGTATTCCTCCCTTGGCTTCTGCTTCTCATCCGACTTCCTCACCGTGTCCTTTAATTGGGGATTCACGGTAGGCACGGGAATCTCTTCATCCAAGGCTTTCTCAGTGTCCTTAGTCGCCTCAGCTCGCGCGTGGCTAGGATATGGGGGGTCCTCAGTAGTGATGCCACTGCGGGTTGTGATGGCTTTTAGCTGCTCATTAGGGGTGATGGTATTTGCTGGAAGCATACCTGGTGGAAGCTTGATATTTTGATTGGCGATCTGCCCAATCTGAGTCTCGTGGCTTTTCATTGTGGCTTGTATTGAGACAATCGTGCTCTCCATCCTGTCTTGATTAGCTAGGAGCTTTCTCAATAGAGAATTCGTCTCTTGATCTTCTTTTTGTGGAGCCTGCTGTTGTGGAACTTGCCTTTGCGCTTGATATGGAACATTGGGTCTCTGACCGGGTGCATATAATCCACTGTTCGGATTGGCATAGCTGAAGTTGGGATGATTACGATTGTTGGGATGATAGGTGTTAGGCCATTGCTGCTGTCGCATAAAATTCACATCTTCCACACTATTATCATATGCCTGGCTTTCGTCTGCTAGTAATTCACCCATGGGCTTCTGTGTTGGAGGGTGCATACCGTGAAATGCTGAAGTCATGGATTCCAGCTTTTGTTCCATCGATTCAATCTTGTTGACTAAGGATGTATCCCCCGGTTTGGAGTACCTACGCGTTTCAGATCGTGTAGACTCTCTCTTTGACGCGTTGTTCAGCAGATCTTGAGCTCGCTGTGCTCCAAGTCCCATAAAATTACCTCGAGCTAGCATATCTAACTGGTCAGCTGTCTCCTTGTCTAACGCAGTGTAGAAGTAATGGAAGAGCTTGTGCCATGGCTCTCCATGATTCGGACATCTACGGAGAATTTGGCTGAACTTCCTCCACGCATCTCCCAACGAGCTGTCTTCATCCTGAGTGAATTTTGCAATCTCAGCCATCTGCTGAGCGACTCTGGATGGTGGCAAATACTTCCTCAGAAACTCATGACAACAATCTTCCCATGTCACTATGCTACCAGCTGGCAGCTCCATAAGCCACTTCTTGGCTTTTCCAGATAAGGAGAAGGGAAATAGTAATAGCTTAACTGTTTCATCTGGAACTCTTTGGTCGTGCAGGGTTGATGTGATTTGCTCAAATACCAGCAGATGGTGATTGGGGTCATCTCCTGGAGCTCCATTGAATGCGCACTCATCACGAACCATATTGATCATATGTTGGCGCAACTCGAAGTGTTGGGCATTGATCTGAGGCCTGACAATGGTAGGCTGATAATATGCTGGAGTAGTTCTGAAATAATCCACCATAGGGCGTTCTTCAATCTCAGCATTGTTCTGCCTGTTGTTTTCCCCATTATTACCATTATTGTTTCCACCGATGTTCGCCACTTGTGCCCCCACACCATGACGTGGTTGTGGATTTGGGGGAGCCAAACGATCCATCCTTGCCTGCATCTCAGCCATTTGAGCTCTCACCTCCTCAGCTTCCGCGGCTCTGTTTGCAGCCTCCTCTACAGCTGCAGCTCTAGCTGCTTCCGCATCTTGCATACCTTTGCGGATTCTCTCAAACTCAGCTCTCGTCTCTTCATCCATAACTACTGAGCTTGAATTCCTCTTGTCTCTACGCTGTGCTTTTAATAAGGATTCCGGTTCTTCAAACGTTGGATACAAAGGCTCGTCTCGAGAACGGGTCATGCACCGTGTAAATCAACCTGAAATCACGAAATACGCAAAACGTAGGTGAGTAACGGATATAAACAATAAATTAAAATCCCTAAGGCTAGGAATTATAACTAATTTAGCCGAAGTCCCCGGCAACGGCGCCAAAAACTTGACACGCTCCAACTGCAAGTGCACAGCTGTCGTGTGTAGTAATAAACCGGAAATCCGGGTTGTCGAACCCAAGGGACTTTGTTTAAATTAATTACTATTCTAAACCTTATGTGGGCAAGTCGCAAGTTGTGTTTTTATCTAATTCTACGAAATTAAATGCAATATTCTCAATTAACCAAGTGAAATAGTTCACGATTAACAAAGAATGAATTTTGGGTTTTTATCAAATAAGAGAAAAGTACCGGGAATTCTCTAGGTTCACTAGGTTGATCTAAATTTATATTTTGATTTGTAAAACAACCACGTGTTATTCACTATTAATCAAGCAATGCTAAACTTACCGAGTTACCAAGCAAGTTCACTATACTTTAAACTAAAACAAACCGAGTTACCAAGTCTAATTTAGCTTCAAGTATGCATTAAAACCATGTTTCTACTTTAACGATCCTAGTTAACGATGCCGAGTTACCAAACATTGAGAAGACTAGGTGGATTATTCAATTTACCGACTAATTCTCACGGAGTTACCGCGTGAAAACTAATTGAATTTATCTCTACGTTAGCTACTCGCAAAGATAATATAATAAAGAACGTAAATAATCCATAATAATGAATAAACACATGAGATTAAGCTAGAGCATGCATTACAATTATCAAAACATCAACTTTAGATCAAACCCTAGCTACACCAAACGAGAATTCCCAGCAAAAAGTGCTTAGCTACTCATATTCATCATCAAAACGACAAGTCTAATGAGTTTAAACATAAAAATCAAGAAAAGACGAGAGTTTAGAATCCAAACGAATGATCCAAAGCTCCTAAGCTCTCCCAAAGGCTTCTTGATCTCCAAAAGATGTCTCTAATGTCAAAAACTACTGAAAAAGTCGACCTAAAAGGCTTAAATACGTTCCCATAATCATATTACAAAGTTTGGATAAACTACGAAAAAGCCCCAAAAAATCTGCACATTCCAGCGATCTCTTCGCACGAAGACATTTGTCTTCGCACGAAGAGTCTTCGTACGAAGACTTCTGCCCTTCGTGCGAAGGTCTTCTCACAGAGATACTGCAAGCATGTTTTGGAAGAGAATTCAGCCGAGCCAAAATTTGGCTAAGTGTTTTGTCTTCGCACGAAGACAAATGTCTTCGCACGAAGACTTCTGTTCCAGCCCTCTTTTTGTTGACTTTCTCTTCCTTCCTTTGACTTTCCTCTTCCTTCCTTCTTCCATTGACCTTCCTTTGACTTTCTTTGACTTTCCTCTTCTGTTTGACTTTCCTTTGACTTTCCTCTTCTGTTTGACTTTCCTTTGAGTTCCTTGTTTCCGAAGTTCGCTTCCATATCCCGCATGATCCTCCAAGCCCCGTTTTCCTGCAAATCACAACACGAAAACACAACCCGCGATCATATCACAATAAAAGCTCAAAAATCTAAAGAAACGCCCGGATTTAACAAGTAATGCATATGAACTCACATTATCACATTTAAGCTCAATTTACTCGAAAGACGACGAATTCTCCATTATAAGCACGCAAAACGTAGAAATAAAAGGCATAAAATAACTCCGAAAACGGAGTTATCATCTGTCTGTGCAGGTCTTTGTTTTTTATATGAACTGAGTAATAACTCTATATATAACACTATGCAGGCATTAGTTATTCTTTTTTAGGATGGATTATCATTATATGCAGGATTGAGTTGGATTGGAAATCAAATTTCATTCTGATGAACTAGCAGACAAAGCTTCAAAGATTTGAGATTCACTGAGTACTCTTCACTACTAAGTTCATATGATTAAATCTTTGCATGCAGGTTATTTCTTGGTGATTCATAACTTCTTATGGGTCAATTATTGTCAATTGATACTTATTCCATAATGTGTTGCCGAAATATTCATCTGATTGGATGTATTAGGTGAGTTTATTTTCGGACAAGACCGAGTCTAGTTTTTCTCATGAACTGTTGGCATATTGCTGATCAGATGTTAATGCTAGTTTGTTTGGATATTGTTTGATCTTGTTTGTTGAGTGTATGTAGGGTTGTTGGGCGATCCAACGTCCACAAATCAATCAGATAGCTATCCAAGCATAGCTGTTGAAAGAAGCTTTTCAGGGAAGTGGATTTTTAGGGATTCTATTCCTAAAATCTCTCAGGTTCTTGCAGGTTTTATTTAAAGAGATCTCTGCTTTGAATTTAAGAGAGACACACATGAGGTGAAACTGATCATCATGAGAATTTAAGAGTGCTACAAACAAGAGATATCAGATCATTCAAATCTTCAGACTCATCAGGCAATTGACACTACAGAAGCAAGATCATTCATCACAGATTGAAGAACACTTCCAAGGTTTATTTCTTATCTTCATTCTGTGTTCTTCACACTTTTACTAAACTTGTATTATCATCCTGTGTTCTTAAACCTCACAAACTTAGAAGTTTAGATGTTCAAGTGAACATCAAAGAGGCTCTTATTGTTTCAACAAGTTGTAGATGGAACTACATAGGCTGGGAACCACAAGCTGTATAGATGAAAGGTAGCTCACTTAGGCTTGAGATCTAGGGCTAAATCTGAGTGATAAGTAAGAAGTTGTGTTTAAATCCTGGAGGGATAAGATCCCTCAGGCAGAGATTAGGTCCAATTGTGACTGAAATCTATAAAATCCTTGTGTTCTTACTTCTTACTTCATTTATCTTTTCTTTACAGTTTATACAGGAAGTTCCAAAGCTTTGGAGTTTGCCAAATCTTAAAGCTTTGAAACCTCTGTGTTCTGCAGTTATATCTTTAGTTTCTCAAAATGGTTTCAAAGATTTGAGATATCAACTGCATGCTCTACTCATGTTTTGAAAGTCTATTTTTCGGAAAAAGTTAGCATACTCTATTAACCCCTCCCCCCTTCTAGAGTATTTAGATCCTTCTTTTTACTTACATTACAAATTTTCAAGAAGAACTTGTGACTTTACATACCTTGTATGTAGCCTTCTCGTGGTGGGTCATTCCAGAATGCCATTACCCCTAATGCGAACCTATGTGCTAGACTTGATAGGTCCATATCAATCTATATACATACTAGTCTATAATTGATCGTCATGTTAATCAATTTAGTTGACTAGGGATATTTAAGATAGACAACACATTTATAATATAAGGACTTAATTATATTAAAGATATCCATAAATTATACCTATGATTATTTTAGCTAAAATAATGTTCATACTAAAAAAGAGCCACTCTGGTGCATCTCATATGCCAATAGATCTAGTGTGCCTTTCATGCTTGCGCTGAACAAGCGACTTTCTAAGGGGATCTGACAGACTTTCATCTGCAGGAATCTTGCATAACTTCACATATCCTCGATCGACGATCTCTCTATTAAGATGTAGTATTTTGAGTACGTGCTTGGATTTCTGGTGTGATCTGGGTTTCTTTAATTGTGCGTTCGCTGTCACAATAAAACTCTATTGTATCCACAATATTAGGAACCACACTAAGCTAAGTAATGAAGTTCATATTCCAAAGAGCTTCCTTTGCTGCACGTGATGCAGTAATGTACTCAGCCTCAATTGTAGAATCAGCAATTGTGTCTTGCTTGGAACTTTTCCATCTCACAGCTCCTCCATTCAGGCAAAACACAAATCCCAACTGTGATATGAAATCATCTATGTCAATTTGGAAGCTTGCATCACTGTATCCCCTTACACGTAGATCTTCCTCCCCTCCATAAATCAAGAACGCATCCTTAGTTCTTCTTAAGTACTTTAGGATGTTCTTGACTGCTATCCAATGACTCTCACCCGGATTGGACTGATATATGCTTGTCATACTCAACGTGTATGACACATCTTGCCTAGTACATAACATGGCGTACATGATGGATCCTATGGCCGACGCATGGGAAATCCTACTTATGCGGTTCTTCTCAGTCTCATTGGAAGCACAATCGTCCTTCGAAAGGGTGATCCCATGGGACATGGGTAAGAATCATTTCCTGGAGTGTTGCATGTTGAACCGTTTCAACACCTTTTCTATATATGTACTTTGACTTAGGTTTAGCAGCTTCCTCGATCTATCCCTATAGATCTTAATACCAAGTATATAAGCTGCTTCCCCTATGTCTTTCATTGAGAAACACTTCCCTAGCCAAACGTTAACATATTGCAAGATATGAATGTTGTTTCCATTGATTAGTGTGTCATCACCATACAAGACTAGAATAACAATGAAACTCCCACTAACCGTCTTGCAAAAACAATGCTCATCTTCGTTCTTGATGATTCTAAACTCTTTGACCGCATCATCAAAACGTAGATTCCAACTCCTACAAACTTGATTCAGCCCATAAATGGATCGATGTTACTTACACACTTTATGAGCATACTCTGGATCCTCAAAATCCTCTGGCTGTGTCATGTACACATCCTGAAGGAGGTTTCCATACAGAAATGCTGTTTTAACACCAATCTGGAAATCTCATAATCGTGATAAGCTGCAATAGCAATTAAGATACCAATGGATTTCGTTATTGCGATTGGTGAAAAGGTTTCATCATAGTAAATACCATGAATCTTTCTGACTCCTTTTGCCACTAATCGGACCTTATAGGAAATCACATTGCCATCCATGTCGGTCTTCTTCTTGAAGACCCACTTGCACCCTATGCGCAGATCCCCATGGGGTGGTTCCACCAAAATCCGTACTTAGTTGGTATACATGGATTCAATTTCGGATCTCATGGCTTCAAGACACTTTTGACAGTCCGACCCTTTCATGGCCTCTCCATAGGTTGTAGGCTCATAATCTATGAGTATGTGTCTCCAGGATCATTCACGAGAAGTCCATACGTCTCTTGCTCCTTGAACACCCTATAATACCTACAAAGTTCTTATGTTACCTGTACAGGTTCCTCCACAACATCTTGCGGTTCTGTTCAAGTTCCATAGTATGATAACTGGTTTGTGGTTCTTGAATTTCTTCAAGTTCTACTGTACTCCCACTTGCTCCTTGAGAGACAAATTCTCTTTCCAGGAACACGCCAGTCCGAGAAACAGACACTTTGTTCTTAGTGGGATTGTAGAAGAAATATCCCTTCGTACACGAACTTTTCTGTTTTTAAATTCTTTAGATAGACATCGCAGCCCCATATCCTCACAAAAGACAACCAGGGAAGCCTCTGACTCCACATCCCATATGGAGTTTTCATGACATATTTGGATGGAACGCGTTTAAGGTTGAAAGCTGCACATAATAGAGTGTGCCCCCAAAATGAAAATGGAATATCAATTTGACAAATTATAGATCTAACCATGTCCAACATAATTCGATTCCACCTCTCGAAGACGCCATTCCATTATGGCGTTCCGGGTGGAGCGATTTGAGACAAGATCCCACACTCTCTAAGGTAGTCATCAAACTCTTGGCTTAAGTATTCTCCTCCACGACCCGGTTGTGGAGCCTTAAAACTGTTTCCAAGGTTGTTCTCTACTTCATTCTTGAATTGTTTTAACTTTTCAAAGGATTTAAATTTGACCTTCATAAGATATACAAATCCATATCTACTGAAATCATTAGTAAATGTAATGAAATAAATATAACCACCTCTGGCAGGCGTTTCAAGTGGCCCACCTACATCAGTATGCAAGAGAGCGAATTGCTCACTAGTCATCTCTCCTTTCTTATTCAAAGGGGACTTTGTAACTTTTCCTGATAAATAGGATTCACACATCTCATATGATTCATAATCAAATGAGTCTAGGAATCCATCATTATGGAGTCTATAAATGCGTTTTTTGTTTATATGGTCTAAACAACAACGCCATAAATAAGTAGGTCATTAGTTCTAGTCCTCTTCGTATTAATGTTATAGACGAGGTTATCTAGATCAAGGATATAAAATCCATTAGAAAATGAAGAAATAAATAATGCAAACAATCAAAATAAAATGGAGCAACATCTGTCCTTTATTTAAAAAAAAACATTTCTTGTCAAACAAGAAACATAAACAATGTTTCTGCCCATACCAGGGACAAAATGACAATTTTCTAATTCTAAGATAAGTCTAGAGGGAAAAGATCACTCATAAACGCCTACGGATAATTCAGCAACTCTTGCTCCATTCCCAACGCGCAAGTCTATTTCCCTTTAGCCAGCCTTCTATTTCTCTTTAGATCCTGCACATTTCGCCAAATGTGAAATCCACATCCAATTTTCAATACCCAAGATGTAAAGAAAGATAGATTGACATCTATAACAAAAATATATGTTGGTGGTGGAGTCACTATTCCAAGCCTCTTATCTTCCAGATACTTTCGACAGTTCCTTTTCTAGTGTTCATGCTGACTGCAGTAGTGACACTCACCCTTCACGCCCCAAGATGGATTTAAGGCAAGCTCCTTATACTTAGAAACTTGCTTGCTATTTCTTTTGGAGGTAGAGGCAACGTGCGTGCCTTTTCCTTTATTGACTATCATTATGGCCTTGCCTTTACCTTTGTTAATGTTTTGTTCAGCAGTCCACAACATATTGAGTAAATCTGGCAGAGGCTTCCTGATCTCACTCATGTTATTGTTCATGATGAACTGGCTATAACTCTTAGGAAACGGTATGAGATCAATGGCCAACTCTTGACCCACCAGAAACCCCAGGCGCATGAGGTTCTCCAAGTACCCGATCATGTGCAGTACATGAGGCCCGAACGGGTTTCCCTCTGATAGATGAAACTTGAATAATGCCTTGGACTCCTCATACCGCTCATGCCTAGCCTGCTTTTGGAAGAGCTACTTCAAATGTATGATCATATCAAACGCTGCCATGTTCTTGTGTTACTTCTGAAGCTCCGAGTTAATGGTGCAAAGCATAAGGCAGGCCACATCTGTAGCATCGTCAACGATCTTATGATGTTCCTTGATAGCTCAAGCAACATTATTTTCCAGACCATTAGGAACTTACTCTTCTAGAATGTACAAGTTCTTTTCTTGCTTGAGATCAATTCTCAAGTTTCTGTACCAGTCGAGAAAGTTAATTCAAGAAAGCTTGTCCCTCTCAAAGACTGATCGTGGGGATTGTGATGAATTCAATGAACTTTTTGCCATTGGAATTCTACAAAATGATAAGTATACGAGTTTTGTGCAAAAATGACTACATTTAACAATGGCTAGATTATTAAACATATATCCCACTATTGTTTCGGATTAATAACCCTCCATATTAATGGTGAAAATATCATCTATATTTTCTAGTGGGCCAAGATCCATATTTCACTTCTTCTTGAGCTTTCTTTGGCAAGTCACCCAAGAATTAGCTATTTAGGCAATTTCATATTGCATCCTATGCATTTCTTGGTTCAATTGGGAAAATAACTCCTTATTTATCTATCCCATAGAAAATCCCAACTATTTGACTCTGGGATTTTAATCCTATTAATATAGCCTAGTTGCGTCCAACCTCTTTCTCCAACAATTTCACATTACTTGCTTGTGCCATCGCGTTATCATATAAAGAATCAAATCGCCTTGCTTTGGCAAGACCGAATTTAATACATTATAGTTTTGACGAGTGTTGAGTAACGAGAAGGCAAAACGCAATTTTTAATTGTTTTTTTGATCCATATCAACTGATCTACATATTTGGGTTGGGCAATCCCAAAAAAAAAAGATCCGGGATATAATTATTATATTGTTTACAATTTGCAAGAATCATAGATACACCAAAAAATAAACAACAAGGAAATAAAGAAACAATTACAAACGATAATGATGTGGATATGCCTCCTAAAAAAAATATTCCCAAACAAATGAGAATATCCATAAGCCGTAAAAAATAGCAAGCTTGTGGAACGTCTCCATCTTGTGTTTTCTTCAATTCTTTAGGCTTATTCTCCGAGTCTTGACTATCATATACTCTATCTAATACGAGCTAACATCTATACTATATAGAGAGACCTCACAACTTGATGAGAAGACGACACGCAAGCCGTAAAAACTAATTAATTAATTATTACAATAATACCAAACCACAAAAGTAAACATTCACATCATCCACACCTAAGGCCATATCAAATCTCCATGCAATAAGCACTTAATACAGTTAGAATCTAATTTTAACGCATTTGGTTAATTTTTGTTCATTTTGGATTTTTAGGGTCCAAACAATCCAAGAGGCCCACCAAAACCCTTTGACCGAACCCCATAAGGACCGCCATAACCAACCAGGTCGGTCGGCCCTAGCCCGCGCAGTCAAACCGGGGCTAGGCCGAACTGGCCCCTTGGCTGTGGGTTTCTTGGCGCCCAAGAAGGGGGCGGACGGCTCTAGGGTTTCGGCCCTAGAATTTTTTCCTTCCTCTCCTTCATTGTTTGCTTGTTTCCTAATTAAGAAAACTCATTTTCTAACTTGTTCCCAAACCCAAGTTTTCAAGATTCATAACTTCACAACACATGTGATAAAAATTAACTAATTCAAACATCATATATAAAATTAGCGCATTGTCTACTGAATCGAATTCATTTTGCATCATAATGCCAATATTAGTTTTACGTGATAAATCATAATTACGGTGTAAAACTGACCGTAGAATAACATATAAACCACGTTATACACTACAACCAGGCTCTGATACCACTGTAGGGTTTTGATACGGATTACGCAGCCGAATCATTAATAATTAAATCCGTTCAAGACCCTCCAAGGATCACAAGACAAGACATCATAACGATGGTAAGGGATAAAGATCATGTGTACCTTGTTTTTCCGAATTGATCACTCTACATAGAATTTTTTCTATGTATCTATGCATATCCTCACCTAGGATTGCACCGGATCCTCCCAAGTCCTTGTTCTTGCTCACGTTAAGATAGAGGAAGAAGAAGATCACGCAAAACGAGGACTAAAGAGGCCGCGCCTCTTTGGTGGACGACGAGGTAGGGGCGGACGTCGCTAGGGTTTCGGCCCAAGTGTTGTTCTCCCTCCTTTTTTTCTTTCTCTCAGTTGTGATAACAATTATGATACACTTATGAGAAAATAAGCTAGGAGTTCCCTTATATAGAAAATAACTCTACATATTACTCCCATTACTAATCCTCTCCATACACGGATTAGCCCACCTTGCAAATAATTCCTACTAAGTTTGTACGTTGTTGCGTATTGATCCTTCTATTTAATTAGTCCTTCTAATTATTCCCAAGTCAGGTTCAATCCATAGAGTGTGTGACCCCATATGTTTCTACTTAGTTGGTGGTATCAATTACTAACATAGAGCGGTGTCTAGCAACACATCTATGCCACCCAACTAATAGAAATAGCCAGTGATCCGACAAACCTTGTGACCAATGTTACTGTATTGTATTATCCCTTTGTCTCCATATGCGAATTGGGCACACAAACATAGAATTAACACTCGCATATCCAATCCATAGTTTCTCGATCCTGGGAATAGTCTTATCCACTTAAATAACATCAATATCCCATTTTGATTTATCTGAGTCTGGCCAGACATTCTATAATCACTACCCCTCGAGTGGTCGTGGATATTTGATCCTGTTATGTGGGAGGTACAATCCTCTCTACAACACTACCATCTCTAAGCTTGCTTCCTAAATGCCCGATTACTACCTTTATAGTTACCCGGTTAAGCTGCAACGTTTGATAATATCAAAGCATGATAATTCAAAATTATACTATCTAGTGACTTCAATATAAGGACCACAATACCATTTTCACTACGAGAAGAACTTGTGACTTTACAGAACTTGTATGTAGCCTTCTTGTTGTGGGTCACTCCAGTATGCCATTACCCCTAATGCATACCCATGTGCTAGACTTGATATCTCCATATCAATCTACCCACATACTAGTATATAGTTCATCTTCATGTTAATCAATATAATTGACTAGGAATATTTAAGATAGACAACTCATTTGTAATCTATGGACATCATTATATTTAATATCTCCATAAACAATACAATGATTATTCTAGCCAAATAATGTTCATACTAAACAAGATTGCCTCTAGGGCATCTATTCCAACACAGAGTGAGTACACAAAGGATTTCCTGAACAAGTATAACTTGTCTCATTCCAAGGCTGCTAATCTCCCATGATTTCTCCAATATCTTTAGTCAAGGATCAAAATGGTAAGAGTGTGAACGAGAAAGAATTCAGATGTATGATTGGTTCAGTACTCTATCTTTATGCAAGCGGGCCATATATTATCTGTAGTGTTCGTATGTGTGCTAGATTCCAAGTTGATCCTAAAGAATCACACTTAGTTTTTGTCAAAAGAATCATCAGATATCTCAATGGTACCAGAGACTTAGGGGTTTTGTATCCTAAACAATCTAACTTCTCTTTGTGTGGCTATTCAGATGGTGAAAAAGCACTTCATGTTGTTGCCAGCTCCTTGGATCATCCCTGATAAGCTGACATTCTACAAATCAAAATTCAGTGGACGTATCAATAGCAGAAGCTGAATACATAGTAGCTGGAACCTGTTGCTCACCAGTGTTGTGAATAGATCAACAAATGAGAGACTTGGTTTATGACTTCAGAGATATTGCCATCAAATGTGACAACACTAGTGCAATCTCAATACAAAGACTCCAGTTAAACACTCAAGGACTAAACACATAGATGTTAGACATCACTTCATCAGATTTCATGTGGAGAAAGGTGACATATCTCTGTCTTTTGTGCCTACTAACATGGAGTTTGCAGATATCTTCACTAATCCATTTCCAGATTAAAGATTCACAACCCTGATATTACAACTGGGCATGTTAAATAAAGAAGAATTGGTTTAGGGGGACCTACAGGAATGTTCTATTTGAGTTTCAATTTTTTGGATAGTTTTTCAAATCCTTGAAAAGCTTTTCAAAGCCTTGACAATTCGATTTGTACTATTACAGTTTTTCAAGGCCTTGAAATTCTTTTCAAAGCTTTAAATATCAATTTGTAACTATATAGTCACTGAATGGATCATCCATGCTAGGTGTTATCTCTGTTAGTAATTTCTTAACAGGTTTTTTTTAAACAAATCTTTTCCAAATCAGTAGCAGTTTATTTCCTTCCACACGTCACGCACATAATTTGAATTTCACACAAACTTTACTTCTTCAAATATTTAGGGAATATTCAGTTTCCTTTTCAAACTAAAACTCTTCATTACTTGTCTTCTCTCTTCTCTCTCTTGTTTCTATAACTCCTGCCTCTTTCTTTTAAACCCCCAAACCCTAATGGACTCCGAAAAACCTCTGAGAGAATCAAGATGGCTAGAGGCTCAAAAGACTAGCTCATGGAAGAAGGGAAAAGTTGGAGAAGTAGAAGAAGTTGAAGCTTTTAGTGATGGATCAAGTTCAGAACTCGTGGTGCACCAAGGAAACCCTCTTCTCCTCCGAAGAATAAACGCTAGAAAGATAAGGGAGATCATACTGGTGCTTCAATCCAGAAAAAGCCTGATCCAATAGATGGTTATGAGAAATAGAGAGGTGTTGGTAGCCAAAAAGAGGTGAAGAAGAAGCCTAAGAAAAAAAGATAAAGGGAAAGAGAAGGTCATTGGAAAGGATATTCAAGAATCAGAGAAGGACACGGGGAAGGAGCTTCCAATCTACACTAAAAAGACATCCCCTTCTGGTAAGAAAGCTCTTTCTAGAAAGTGGTTTATCATCAATTCTGCAAAAGGAAACTAGTTAGATGGTTTTGCTTTAACTCATATAGCTTACTGTAGCATGATCAGTACTATCATGTTGAATGGTATGAATGTGGAATGCATAAGGAGATTGAAATAGAGTTCTCTCTGGAAAATCCTTAACCCCTCATAAGATGCATACCCTAGGCTTACCAGAGTGTTCTGTTTGAACATGAAACAAGAGAAAACCTTACCTTTGACTATATCTTCTAAGGTGGCCGGCATTAACATGTAGTAAGTGTAGGGTTTTGAACATGGAATCGCAGCGGAAGAAAGTAATTATTCTTTTCAAATCCCTCCAAGGATCACAAGTCAAGAACACATAACGATAGTAAATGATGAATATGTGTTTACCTTTGAGTTCTCCTGTGATGACTCTAAACGCGAATAATGTCACGTTTTCTACGGTTGATCAACGCTTAGGATAGAGAATTGGACCTCCCAACCTTCTTGTGCTAGCTAGAAGGAGGAAGGAGACAACGGAATCACGCAACGAAGTCACAAAGAGAGGGTCGACCTCCTAGTGTGGCCGACGGGTTTGGGGCGGCGGGTAAGGGGCGGACGCCTCTTGCCTTGCTTGCTCTCAACTCTTTTATCTCCTCTCAATATTTGTTATGAATAACATGTCTTGAGAGGGAAGGAAGGAGTTCCTTTATATAGTCCAACTACTCCTAGTTGTTTCCAGAAAGGCCCCAATACTAATCATATCCATATATGGATTAGTATTATTTGCTAATTAGTCCTACTAAGTTAGCAAGTTGTTGCAATATGATATTTTTAATTAATCAAGTATCTTGTCCAATTATATCCATATGGCGTGTGAACCCATAGGTTTCTACTTAATTGGTAGTAACTATTTACAAACATGGAGCGGTGTCTAGCAACACATCCATGCTCCCAATTAATAGAAATAGTCATCTTGACAAACCTTTTTGATCTTATTATCGCATCCCTTTGTCTCATTATCCGGATTGGACACAAGAAATACAAGTCACACTCGTATTCGAATCCATGTTTCTCGATCCTGGAATAGCCCTATCTATGCATATGACATCAATATCCCCATATTAATTCATATGAGTATGGCCAGACATTCCATAGGCGCCATCCCTCGAGTGGCCTTGGATATTTGTTCCCGTTATGTGGGAGGGACAAATCCTATCTATATCACTCACCATCTCTAAGCTTGATTCCTATTGTGCCCATCATGCGCTTTTATAACTACCCAGTTACGGAGTAGCGTTTCACGTTGTCAAAGCACAACATTCCACAACTAGATGATCTAGTGACATTAAGTCTAAGGATGATAATATCCTATCATCGCGAGAAGTGCTTGTGACTTTACATAACTGGTATGTAGCCTTCTCATATTGGGTCAATCTGGTATGTCATTACTCCTAATACATACCCATGTGTTGGATCGTGATATCTCCATAACAATCCAACCCCATACTAGTCTATAGATGATCGTCCTGTTAATCATTATATTTGACTAGGGATATTTAAGATATTCAACACGATTTGTAAATCTAAGGACTTCATTATATTAAATATATCCATAAATAATACAATGGTTATTCTAGCCAATTCATACTAAAATTAGACTGCCTCTAGGGCATCTATTCCAACAGTCTCCCACTTGCACTAGAGCCAATCTGGTGCATCGCGTATGCCTATCGCCCTAGTGTGCTTTTCATGATTGCGCTGAACAAGCGGCTTTGTAAATGGATCTGCCAGATTATCATCTGTAGGAATCTTTCATATCTTCACATCTCCTCTATCGATAATCTCTCGAATAAGATGGAAATTTCGGAGTACGTGTTTGGATTTCTGGTGTGATCTAGGTTCCTTAGATTGAGCGATCGCGCCTGTGTTGTCACAATACAACACTGTGGCATCCTCAATGCTAGGAACTACACCAAGCTCAGAAACAAACTTTCTAATCCAAAAAGCTTCATTTGCTGCAGTACTTGCAGCAATATACTCAGCCTCTGTTGTAGAATCAAGAACCGTCTCTTGCTTTGAACTCTTCCAGCTCACAGCTCCTCCATTTAGGCAATACATAAATCCCGACTGCGATATGAAATCATCTTTGTCAGTTTGGAAGCTTGACATACTCAACGCGTATGATACGTCCGGTCTAGTACATAACATGGCGTACATGATAGATCCTATGGCCGAGGCATAAGGGATCTTACTCATGCGGACCATCTTAATCTTTTTGGATGGACAATCACTCTTCGAAAGAGTAATTCCATTGGACATGCGCAATAATACTTTCTTCGAATCTTCCATGTTGAACCGTTTCAACACCTTGTCTATATATGTACTTTTACTCAGGCCTAGCAACCTCAAAGATCTATCCCTATAGATCTTTATACCGAGTATATAGGCTGCTTCCCCTAATCCTTAACTAATTGCAGCATAGGAATGTTATTTCCAATGAGTAGTATGTCATCCACATACAAGACCAGGAACGCTACGGACCTCCACTAACCTTCTTGTAGACACAAGACTCGTGTTCGTTCTTGATGAAGTCAAACTCTTTGACAGCTTCATCAAAACGTCGATTCCAACTCCTTGAAGCTTTCTTTAATCCATAAATGGATTACAGACTTTATTTGCATGCTCTGGATCTACAAAACCTTCTGGTGGTGTCATGTACACATCCTCGAGAAGATTCCCGTAAAGGAATGTTGTTTTGACATCCATCTGCCAAATCTCATAGTCATAGTAAGCCGCAATTGCAAGTTGTATTCGAATGGATTTGGTCATAGCGATTGGGGAAAAAGTTTCATCATAGTCTATACCATGAATCTGTCAGAATCCTTTAGCCACCAATCGGCCCTTATAGGTAACTACATTACCATCCATGTCGGTCTTCTTCTTAAAGACCCATTTGCACCCTATGGGGCGTGCCCCTTGGGGTGGTTCACCAAAGTCCATACTTGGTTTTGTTGGAATAGATGCCCTAGAGGCAATCTAGTTTAGTATGAATTCATTTGTGGCTAGAAATTCATTTATTATTTATTGATACTTAACATAATGAAGTCCTTAGATTTAGAATTGTGTTGTTTATCTTAAATATCCGTAGTCCAGTATAACGATTAATGGGACAATCCTCTATAGACTAGTATGGGGTTGGATTGATATGGAGATATCATGATCCAACACATATGTGTGCATTAAGGGTAATGAAGCACTGGATTGACCCATCTCCGAGAAGGCTACATACACGTTATGTTAAGTCACAAGCGCTTCTCGTAGTGCAATGGTATTGTCATCCATAGACTTGAAGTCACTAGATATTCTAGTTGTGGATTATTGTGATTTTGGTAGCGTTAAACGCTACACCGTAACTGGGTAGTTATAAAGGCGTGTACCGGATACAGACAGAAGCAAGCTTAGAGATCGTAGTGGACGTAGATAGAATTTGTCCCTCCCACATAACGGGAGAAAATATCCTTGGCCACTCGAGGGATAGTGCTTACAGAATGTCTAGCCAGACTCAAATAAATCAATATACGATATTGATGTTATTTGCACGAATAAGGCTATTCCCATGGATCAAGAAACTGTGGATTGGATATATGAGTGTGACTTGTATGTCTCGTGTCCAATCCGGATATAGAGACAAAGGGATGAGACAATTACTTGTACAGAGGTTGTCAAGATGACTATTCTATTAGTTGGCTAGAATGGATGTTTTGCTAGAAACCGCTCCATATTAGCAAATTGTTGCTACCAACTAGATAGAACCTATGGGGTCACACGCTATATAGAGTTGAACTAGATTTGTGAATTAATTAATCGGATTAATTAATTAGAAGGATCACTTTGCAAAACCTTGCAAACTTAGTAGGGACTAATTTGCAAGGAAGGGAATAAATTGAATTCTAGTAGGACTAGAATAAGTCCTTTAGGTAGTTGGCAAGGATTTGTTGAACTATATAAAGGACCATTCTTCCTTCCTTCCTTCCCATACTTATGATTCATTAGATCATAACTTGAGTGGGAGAGAACAAAAAGGAGAGACAGCAAGCAAGCTATGGAGCTCGCCGCCCCCTAGCCCGCCGCCCGTCCCCGTCGGCCACAAGGAGGCCGAGACCTCCCTTGTTAGTCTCGTTTTGCGTGATTCTTCATCCACTTCCTCTTTATGGGCTAGCACCAAGGAGTGGGAGATTTAGAAATCAACTCTAGGCGTGGATCAACTATAGAGAACGTGACACAATTCACGTTTGAAGTCATCAAAGGATAACCCTAAGGTGTGTTAATTGATTTCTTCCTTTACCATCGTTATGTCTCTTGACTTGTGATCCTTGGAGGGTTTTGCATGGTTAATTATTGTTTCCGTTGCGCATCCATGAATCAATACCCTATAGTGGTATCAGAGCCACATGTCGTAGAGCATAAACTTGGTTTATGTGTTACGTTTTGATAGTTTTACACCTTAAATTTGTTGTTTGTCGCGTAAAACAAGACAAATCAAGCATGTGATGCAATTTGTCAATAATCTATCATAACAAGACCCAGTTTTTGCATTAGATGCATGAATTAGTGAGTTTGAGAAATTTTAGGATCTTAGATCTAGGGTTTGGGCATCCTTTGGGAAGAAGGAGTTCTTCCCAAACAAGGAAACAACCAAACTTGGGCACCAAGCAAGGGAGTTGTTTTGGAAACAACTCCTTAAGGAGGTTCGGTCCCCCTAGGGGACCGCCCCTCCTTGCTTGCCGCCCATGTATGGCCGCCCTAGGGGCTGGGACAGCCCTAGCCCGCGGCCTAGCCGTGTGGGCTAGGGGCCGGCCGGCCCTAGGGCCTTGCGATTCACTTTTTGGGCCCGAGCAATTGGATTGTTGGGATTGGATATGGCTTTAGGATTTGGTTTGATGTGGATGTTTAAATTTTGTGGTTTGGTTTACGGCCTGCGAGCTCATCAATTAATTGTAATAAATAATTAGGGTTTTATGGCCTGCGAGCCATTTTTTTCTCAACTTGTGAGATTTATATTATTTAGTATAAAAGTAAGTTAGTGCTAGATAAAGTAGATTGTTAGCCAAGATTGAAGAAAAGAAGCTCAAAGCCAAAAGGAGCCACAAAAGATGGAGCATGGAGTATTCCACATGACTGTGAAGGATGGACCAAAAGATCAAGACGCATGGAGATGTGTTTGCTTTTAGGGTTCATAGATAATTCCATTTGCTTGGAATTATCTTAGTCTAGAAAAGGCCATATACACATCACGTTTCATTTATGTTTTGTGGTTTTTTACTTTATTGTCTTATTATTTTGTGGTTGGTGTATGGATGATGCATGCAATTAGGATAATATGATAATTAGACAACCCGGATCTATTATTTGGAGTTGTGCCCAAACTCAAATAGATAGATTAGTTGATATTGATCAACAAAACAATTAAAAATTGAATTTAAAATCCCTTAAAATTTAAATATTGTGTTTTTGCCTTCTCGTTATTTAAACACTCATTATCATCATGATTTATCAAGTTTGTGCGTGCCAAAGCATGGCGGCTTGGTTTATAATGATGGAATGCGATGGCACAAGCTAGTAATGTGCAATTGTTTAAATAAGAGGTTGAACACAACTAGGCTATTAATGTGATTAAGAAACCTAGAGGCAATCAATTCGGATTATCCATATGGATGGATAAATAAGGTGTTATTTGCCCAATTGATCTAAGAGTTGCATAAGGGATGCAATTGGAATTGTTCCTACCTAAAGTAGTCAAATTATGGGTGACTTGTCAAAGCAAGCTCATAAGGAGATGAAACATGGATCTTGGCCCACTAGAAATATAAGGATATTTTCCTCATTAATATCTTGAGGGTTATTAATCCTTAGAAAAATAGTGGGAGCTATATTTGATAAACTAGCCATTATTGAATATAGTCAAAAAATTCACAAATACTAAAACTTGCGTATTTTCCTTTTGTAGAATTCCAAATGGCAAACAACTCATCGAGTTCACATTCCCTACGATCTTTCCTTGAGAAGGACAAGCTCTCTGGAACCAACTTCCTTGATTGGTACAGAAACTTGAGAATCGTTCTCAAGCAAGAAAAGAAACTGTACGCAATAGAGGATCGGAGCATGTTCCAGCAGGTATAGAGAACCAAACACCTGCCGCCCTAAAGGCGTATCAGAAGCGTGTTGATGACGCTAATGATGCGGCCTGCCTTATGCTATGCACCATGACTTCTGAGCTTCAAAAGCAACACGAAATCATGAATGATGTCGATATGATCGAGCATCTGAAGCAGCTCTTCCAAGAGCAGGCAAGGGTTGAGAGGTATGAGGTCTCTAAGGAACTGTTCAAGTGTCATTTGGCAGAAGGGTACCCGGTGGGACCCCATGTACTCCGTATGATTGGGTATTTGGAGAATCTTGCCTTGCTAGGGTTTCCGGTCGGCCAAGAGTTGGCAACCGATCTCATGTTGCAATCGTTGCCCGAGAGTTATGGACAGTTCATCATGAACTATAACATGAACGAGATCGTGAAAACACTGAGAGATTTGCTCAATATTTTGAGGACAGTTGAACAGAGCATCAACAAGGGAAAGGGCAAAGCTATTATGATGGTGCAAAAAGGAAAGGGCAAAAGGTTTGCCTCATCCTCCAAGGGCAAAGGCAAGTCAGTTGTCAAGTCCAAGGAACATGCCCTTAAGCCTGTTGGTGGCATTGCCAAAGATGTGACTAAATGTGAGTGTCACTACTGCAGTCAGCCTGGACACTCGAGGAGGAACTGCCCAAAATATCTGGAGGACAAGAGGCTTGGAATAGTGATTCCACCACCACCAGATATTTTTGTTGTAGATGTCAATTTAACTGTCTCTACATCATGGGTATTAGATACTGGATGTGGATCTCACATTTGTCGAAATGTGCAGGATCTAAAGAGAAGTACAAGATTGGCTAAAGGGGAGATAGATCTGCGCTTCACGATTAGTTTTAGAATTAAATAATTGCTATTTTGTGCCTGCTATGAGCAGAAATATTATTTCTATTTCTTGTTTGGACAAAGAAGGTTTTATGATTTCAATAAAGAACAATTGTTGTTCCTTTTATTTGAATAATATTCACTGTTTTAGTGCGCAATTATTTAATGGACTGTATGTCCATGATCTAAGCAATCCTGTCTACAACATTAATACCAAGCAGATTAAAATAAATGATTTAAATCCTGCTTATTTATGGCACTGTCATTTAGGCCACATAAACGAGAAACGTGTATCTAGACTCCATAAGGATGGACTACTAGACTCATTTGATTTTGAATCATATGAGACATGTGAGGCTTGTTTATTGGGAAAAATGACAAAGTCCCCTTTCAATATGAAAGGTGAGAGGACTAGTGAGCAATTGGCGCTCATACATACTGATGTGTGTGGGCCATTTGCCACGCCACCCAGGGGTGGTTATGTGTACTTCATAACATTTACTGATGACTACAATAGATATGGATTTCTGTACCTCATAAGGGCAAAATCCGAATCCTTTTCAGTGTTCAAAGAATTCAAGAATGAAGTAGAGAAGCAACTTGGCAAAAGTATCAAGGCTCTACCATCGGATCGTGGAGGAGAATACTTGAGCCAAGAGTTTGACGACTATCTTAAAGAGTGTGGGATCGTGTCCCAAATCACTCCAGCCGGAACGCCACAATGGAATGGCGTGTCTCAGAGGAGGAATCGAACCTTATTGGATATGGTTCGATCTACGATGTGTCAATCCGATCTTCCATTATCGTTTTGGGGCCACGCTCTATTAAGTGCAGCTTTCACCATTAACTGTGTTCCATCTAAGTCAGTCATGAAGACACCATATGAGATGTGGAGTGGGAGGCGTCCCACACTGTCGTTCATGAGGATTTGGGGCTGCGATGTCTATGTAAAACGTGTACAATCAGACAAGCTAGAACCAAAATCGGATAAGTGTATGTTTTTGGGGTACCCTAAGGAAACTAAGGGTTACTACTTCTACAATCAGACCGAGAACAAAGTGTTTGTTGTTCGGACCGGCGTGTTTCTAGAAAGAGAGTTTGTCTCTAAAGAAGCAAGTGGGAGGACTGTAGAACTTGAAGAGGTTCAAGAACCACAAATCACTGAACTGATTATGGAACATGAACATGAACCACAAACAGTTGTGGAGCAGCCTGTTCAGGTAACACAAGAGCTTCGTATATCTAGTAGAGTGCGCCAGGAACCCGAGAGGTATGGACTTCTCGTGACCGATTCCGGTGACACGATGCTCATAGATGATGAGCCTACTACCTATAAAGAGGCCATGAAGGGCCCAGACTCTCAGAAGTGGCTAGAAGCCATGAGATCCGAGATGGAATCCATGTATACCAAAAAAGTATGGACTTGGGTGGAACCACCCGAAGGGGCGCGACCCATAGGGTGCAAGTGGGTATTCAAGAAGAAGATCGACATGGATGGTAATGTGATTACCTATAAGGGCCGATTGGTGGCTAAAGGATTCAGGAAGATTCATGGTATTGACTATGATGAAACCTTTTCACCAGTCGCTATGACCAAATCCATCCGAATCCTACTTGCAATTGCAGCATACCACGACTATGAGATTTGGAAGATGGATGTCAAAACAGCATTCCTTTATGGGAATCTCCTCGAGGACGTGTATATGATACAGCCGGAGAGTTTTGAGGATCCAAAGCAAGCCAACAAAGTCTTTAAACTGCAATGATCCATTTACAGATTAAAGCAAGCTTATAGGAGTTGGAATCGACGTTTTGATGAAGTAGTCAAAGAGTTTGGCTTCATCAGGAACGAAGATGAGTCTTGTGTCTACAAGAAGGTTAGTGGGAGCTCTGTAGCTTTTCTGATCTTTTATGTGGATGACATTCTACTCATTGGAAACGACGTTCCCATCCTGCAATCTGTTAAATATTGGCTAGGGAAGTGTTTCTCAATGAAGGACTTAGGAGAAGCAGCCTATATACTCGGTATAAAGATCTATAGAGATAGATCTAAGAGACAGCTAGGCCTAAGTCAAAGTACATATATTGAAAAGGTGTTAAAGCGGTTCAACATGCAAGATTCCAAGAAGGGATTCTTGCCCATGTCGCATGGAATCACTCTTTCGAAGAGTGGTTTTCCTTCCAATGAGATTGAGAAGGAACGCATGAGTAGAATTCCCTATGCCTCGCCCATAGGATCTATCATGTACGCCATGTTTTGTACTATACCAGATGTGTCATATGCTTTGAGTATGACAAGCATATACCAATCCAATCCAGGTGAGAGTCACTGCATTGCAGTCACGAACATCCTAAATTACTTGAGAAGAACTAAGGGTGCTTTCTTGATGTTTGGCGGTGAGGAAGAGTTGCGTGTAAGGGGTTACACTGATGCAAGCTTCCAAATCGACATAGATGACTTTAGATCACAATCGGGATATGTGTTTTGCCTGAATGGAGCAGCGGTGAGCTGGAAGAGTTCCAAGCAAGAGACGGTGGCTGATTCTACAACAGAGGCTGAGTACATTGCTGCAAATGGCGCAGCAAAGGAAGTTGTTTGGATCAGAAAGTTTGTTACTGAACTTTGTGTGTTTCCTAGCACTGCGGATCCAGTTGAGTTGTACTGTGAGAACACTGGGGCGATCGCGCAATCAAAGGAACCCAGGTCACACAAGAAATCCAAGCACGTGCTCAGGAAGTTTCATCTGGTTCAAGATTTTATCGATAGAGGAGACGTTCAGATATGCAACATTCCTACAGATGAGAATCTGTCAGACCCACTTACAAAGCCGCTTACGCAGTGGAAGCATGAAGGGCACACTAGGAGTATGGGCATACGAGATGCGCCAGATTGGCTCTAGTGCAAGTGGGCGACTGTTGGAATAGATGCCCTAGAGGCAATCTAGTTTAGTATGAATTTATTTGTGGCAAGAAATTCATTGATTATTTATTGGATATTTAATATAATGACGTCCTTAGATTTACAATTGTGTGATGTTTATCTTAAATATCCCTAGTCTAGTATCAATCATCTATAGACTAGTATGGGGTTGGATTGATATGGAGATATCATGATCCATCACATAGGTGTGCATTAAGGGTAATGATGCACTGGATTGACCAATCTCCGAGAAGGCTACATAAACGTTATGTTAAGTCACAAGCACTTCTCGCGGTGCAATCGTATTGTCATCCTTAGACTTGAAGTCACTAGATATTCTAGTTGTGGATTATTGTGATTTTGTTAGCGTAAAACGCTACAGTGTAACTGGGTAGTTATAAAGGCGTGTACGAGATACAATAAGAAGCAAGATTAGAGATCGTAGTGGCCGCTGATAGAATTTGTCCCTCAACATAACGGGAGCAAATATCCTAGGCCACTCGAGGGATAGTGCTTACAGAATGTCTGGCCCGACTCAAATAAATCAATATAGGATATTGATGTTATTTGCACGAATAAGGCTATTCCCATGGATCGAGAAACTGTGGATTGGATATACGAGTGTGACTTGTATTACTCGTGTCCAATCCGGATATAGAGACAAAGGGATGAGACAATTAGTTGTACAAAGGTTGTCAAGATGACTATTCTATTAGTTGTCTAGAATGGATGTTTTGCCAGAAACCGCTCCATATTAGGAAATTGTTGCTACCAACTATATAGAACGTATGGGGTCACACGCTATATAGAGTTGAACTAGATTTGGGAATTAATTAATTCGATTAATTAATGAGAAGGATCACTTTGCAAAACCTTGCAAACTTAGTAGGGACCAATTTGCAAGGAAGGGACTAAATTGAATTCTAGTAGGACTAGAATATGTCCTTTAGGTAGTTAGCAAGGATTTGTTGGACTATATAAAGGAACTTCCTTACTTCCTTCCCATACTTATGATTCATTAGATCATAACTTGAGTGGGAGAGAACAAAAAGGAGAGAGAGCAAGCAAGCTATGGAGCTCGCCGCTCCCTAGCCCGCCGCCCGTCCATGTCGGCCACAAGGAGGCCGAGACCTCCCTTGTTAGTCTCGTTTTGCGTGATTCTTCTTCCTCTTCCTCTTTCTGGTCTAGCACCAAGGAGTGGGATATCTAGAAATGAACTCTAGGCATGGATAAACTATAGAGAACGTGACACAATTCGCGTTTGAAGTCATCAAAGGAGAACCCTAAGGTGTGTTAATTGATTTCTTCCTTTAACATCGTTATGTCTCTTGACTTGTGATCCTTGGAGGGTTTTGCATGGTTAATTATTTTTTCCGTTGCGCATCCATGAATCAAAACCGTGCAGGTTTGTGTACATGGATTCCATCTCGGATCTTATGTATTTTAGCCACTTCTGAGAGTCCGGCCCTTGCATGGCCTCTCCATAGGTAGTAGGCTCATCTCCTATGAGCATAGTTTCACAAATTTCCGTCACGAGAAGTCCATACCTCTATGGCTCCTGGCGCACTCTACGCGACCTACAAAGCTCTTGTGTTACTTGAACAGGTTTCTCCACAACCTGTTGTGGTTCCGGTTCATGTTCCATAACCGAATCAGTAATTTGTGGTTCTTGAACTTCTTCAAGTTCTACAGTCCTCCCACTTGCTTCTTTAGAGACAAATTCTCTTTCTAGAAACACGCCGTTCGAGCAATAAACACTTTGTTATCGGTTGGATTGTATAAGTAATAGCCCTTAGTGTCCTTAGGATATCCCACAAACTTACATTTATCCGATTTCGGCCAGAGTTTGTCTGGCTGTAAAGGTTTTACATAAACATCGCAGCCCCATATCCTCATAAACGACACTGTGTTTCACGTGCCTAAATTACGCGTACTGCGCAAGTGTACGGTCAAGTAGTAAAGTGGAGTCTTTAGGACCCCGAGTTGTCGAACCCACAAGGAGTTGAACTACTATTAGCCAATCGTTAATCAACTTTTTAGTACAAAGTAACCGGTAAAAAGGGTTGAATGTTTTTAAGTTTGCCACCCTCAATCAAGTGGCTCTACGTAACTAAGAACTGCAAATTAAATGAATGATAGGACTAAGAGTATGGAGAAACTATATGATTTAGGTTCCCTAGGATTCTTAGTTGATTTCCGAATTCAATTCACAACACTTCACTCTTTCTTTCACCATATCTGATTATACTCGCAACACATATCTCTCAATCGTGTATCACACTGTAGTGTATTCAACAACAAATCCTTTCAGCCTAATTTTGTTAATGACACTACTCTAGTTGATATGATAAAGGTACCCACAAGACCTCTCAACCTTGCAAAGTTATCACTTTAACATAACCAACTGAAACAATCTTCATGTGATCACTCTCATTCTTTCACCTCTCAGTCTCAAGTATATTAAGAGTGTCTTCCTACTCTTTACGAACCTAGGGTTGAGTTATTTTCATACACTCTCCTAGATAAATAACATGCTATGGGTGATCAAGCCTCACATGCTAAGAATGAAGAACTCAAGTAGAAGAATGAATGAAATCAAGAGTGAAATTAAGCTTTAAGCATGGAGTAGATCCTTGAATCCATCAACCAACCAAGTAAACCCTAGTTCTCCATAATCACCTAGCTATGAGTTTAGCTAGACATGAAATCTCTTAATAAAATCATGATCTCCATAGAAAATAGTACAAGAGATGAAGAAAAAGAATCAAACGATGAAATCCTTGAAGATGGGGCGTGACTCCTCTCTTCCTTGAACTCCCGTGCGTCTCTCTCTCTCTTCCTCCGTCGTGTTGTTATGTTCTCCCAGTCTTCCTCACGTTTTTTAATCAGCTGGGGCGAATTTTCAATGTACTTTGGCTGAAATTGCATTTCAGCCCCTCTAGTTTGTAATTCTCGTCCAGAATTGTAAGCTGATATGCGCAGGCCATATCTCTCTCATTGGAAAGCTCTTTGAGTCTAATTTCATTTGACACTGGTACCACTCCAAAATTATTTGTAGAGCTCAGATTAGTGCAGAGTGGACATCCTTGCTTCTCCATCCTTGCTTCTCGTCGCTCCACTTGTGCTCCCGTTGTTTCCGAAGTTCGTTCCATGCCTCCTATCAACCGATTAGCATCCGTTCCTGTCAAAACAACATGAAAAAACATACCGAGCAATTATATTTGACAAATAACAACTAAATATACATTGAAACGCCCGGACTAACAATAAATCGTATTTGAAGCAACAAGTGATAAAACGACACAGATTCTTTAACATTAGCTCAAATCACTCGTGATAATGTGGTCAAATGGAGATAATAGATAGATCCTAAAAGGCTCTATCAAATTCCCCCACAATACCTTCTTGCTCGTCGCTAGCAACACTTGCTTCCAAGATTCACATATATCTTTACTTTGCCTTAGACGCAACAACTCAAACACTGGACTATGCAATCTACATGACTATGAACAATGCAACTCGATTATACACAATGCAAGGAATTAAGAACATTTTTTTCTTATATTTTTAGTAGAGATTGGGCAATATCAAAGAAAAAACCGGCATGTCATAAGGCTCTCACATCCCCTAGAAGATTCTAAAGTTCGGTGATCGGTAGAATTTGCGGCCAGCTTCGTCACACAGAACGGGCACGAACACAAAATAAGTTGCTTCCGCACACTCATCAAACGTATCCCTAGCACTTCCCATTTGAGCTATTTATCCACGGGTTTCAATTTTTGACGGCTTTAGGACGGGTACGATAGGATATTTAGAAGCGCTGTCCTAGACGTCATGATATATCTCACAAAACCTGATTCTCACACTCCCTCACCAAAATCCAAGGAACCCCACTGAACTAACTACTATGGCCCACATTCCCTCAATCTTGGTGCCACACCGTTCTCGCGGCCACAAACATGAAGAAGTGATCTCGAAAAATAGCTAATCTCCCCGGTCTTCAAGAAGTTTAATTTCAGGCTCCTTATTCGTGTTCAATTTCAACTTTTTGTTTTTTTCTTTCAATTTCATTCTCATACCAATAAGCACATGGAGCCACCAATGATGATACAATATCCAAGGAGATCAAATAAATATAGATGACGTGGGGATGGAATGTGTCAAATCAAATGATGTAAATATTTCTTGACACCCCCACACTCGATATAAAGCATATCTCGAACCCGCTAGTCAATGTGTAAACGTGCTAATTCCAACCAATCCTCCTCATCACCTAAGATGTAGAAAATATGAATGAAGTACAAGCGCGTCCTCCTATAAGATCAACCAACCCCCAACCCATAACGTGCGGAAAAGGATCTCGCACTACGGCACTCCACCTATGGTCGTGGTGTATGGACACGACTCACCGCTACACCAAAGTGTGTTGACGTCTCTAACTCACCCTCACATCCCCTCAAAAGATGACATGTAAGAATGTCCACTCAAGATGTATCAAATCAGCACACCCTCATCGAACCTCCCTAACTCATCTCCCTCTATCATGACGCATAGGAAGGACCATTCTAACTAGTGATGAAAGTCACAAGGAACAACTTCCTAGGCTAGAGGTTGTGAATAAAAGGGGTAAATGGATCAAATTGGGGTAACTAGTGGAACTGGGCGATGGAGACGGGACGTGAGTTTCCCATAAAATCACTCGCACAGCTGTTCCGTTGCCACTATGAGGAGGGTTGACGACTACCTAAGTGACGGTGGTGTAGCGCTAGTAGGATAATTAGTTTGAGAGACAGCTACTCACAACTCTCGAGTGCATTAGCCCTATAGCCTTCCTACTCCATATTCTCGCGTGTCTACCTCACCTCAGATTTTCATACTACCTAGGGAATACTATTATTGAGCCCTCTCCACGTTTACTCTCTTCAATTGCCCTTTTTAAAAAAAATTAATTTTTAGGATTTTTCCTATTTTCCAATTTTTTTCTTTGTTTTTGTTTTAATTTTCCTAACTCTATATGGTTGGGCCAACTCGATTAGCGAACAAATATTGGGTAGGGGGACTCAATATTTAAAAGTGGAACAATTATATACAATGCAAATATTTAAACGTGCACATGCAATACTAACTCCGACACCTACGTGCAAACTGACTCACTATTCTATATGTAACGAGGCAATGCAAGTTAAGGCAAGTAAAGTTATGTGTAACCCCCCCCCCCCCCCACACACACACACTTGAGATAATCATTGTCCTGAATGAATTTAAAGTTTTCCACCCAATGACATGATATCAACATGTAAGGATTCAAAAAGATAAGTCTCCCATCGGTGAGGTAATTATCAGCTCTCATCTTAAACAGGTAGGGATCATCCCTAAAATACTGCTTCACCTCCGACAAGAACTTCTTTCTCTGCACTGTGGTGAACTCATCTGGAAGTGTCCCATCGGTGAGGTAATTAGCAATAGCCCAATACCAATCTACCTGCTGTGCAACTGCCATGATGTTTTTGTCTGGAAAATCCTCCCTGATTGGCACTTTATCTTCCACTCCATTTTCTAGTCTCGAGAGGTGGTCCGCTACCACATTCTCTACTCCTTTCTTGTCACGAATCTCTACATCAAACTCTTGCATAAGAAGGACCCACCTCAACAACCTTGGTTTGACATCTTTCTTATCTAGCAAGTACTGTAGAGCAGAGTGATCTGTGAAGATAACAACTTTTTACCCAACAAGGTAGGGCCGAAACTTGTCCAATGCAAAGATAACAGCGATCAATTCCTTTTCGGTTGTACCATATTTGAGCAGGGCCTCAGTAAGAACCCTACTCGCGTAGTAAATCACATGGCTCTTCTTGTCTTTCCACTGTCCTAACACTGCGACAATGGCAAAGTCGCTAGCATCACACATAAGCTCAAAAGGGAGATCCCAATTCGGCGTCATAATCACAGGTTTAGAGGTGAGCTTCTCCTTCAATGTATCAAACGCTGCTTTGCAGGCATCTTAAAAAACAAATGGGACATCTTTCCCAAGTAGTTCACACATCGGCTTGCAAATCTTTGAGAAGTCTTTGATGAGTATGCGATAAAACCCTGCGTGACCCAGAAAGCTTCTAACACCTTTCACTGATGTAGGATATGGGAGTTGCATGATTGTCTCAATCTTCGCTTGACCAACTTCCAATCCCTTTCTTGATATCTTGTGCCCTAGAAGAATCCCCTCTGCAACCATGAAGTGGCATTTCACCCAATTTAGCACGAGGTTAGTGTCAATGCAGCGGCTAAGCACACGCCCCAAGTGATGTAACCACTCCTCAAAACTATCACCGAAAAGAGATAAGTCATCCATGAGTACCTCAAGATTCTTCTCAATCATATCTGAGAAGATGGCCATCATAAACCGCTGAAATGTCGCCGGTGTGTTACACAATCAAAAAGGCATGCGTCCGAATGCAAATGTGCCATATGGGCATGTAAAGGTGGTCTTCTCTTGATCCTCTGGAGTAATAGCTATCTGATTGTATCCTGAATAACCATTCAGAAAACAGTAGTACTCATGGTGGGCTAGCCTGTCAAGCATTTTATCAATGAAGGGAAGGGGAAAGTGATCCTTGAGAGTAGCTTCATTCAGCTTCCGATAGTCCATGCATACTCGCCGACCTGTAACTGTCCGCTGAGCAATATGTTCATGGTTGTCATTCTCTACCACAGTCATCCCTCCTTTCTTAGGTACACATTGGACCGGGCTAGTCCAAGTGCTATCAGCAATAGGGAAGATGATTCCAGCATCGAACCATTTCATCACTTCCTTCTTTACAACATCCCTCATATTCGGGTTGAGTCTTCTTTGAGGCTGTATTATTGGCTTCTTCCCTTCCTCAATCCGAATTTTGTGCTGACAATAAGCTGGGCTAATTCCCTTGATGTTCGCGATTGTCCATCCAATGGAAGCTTTGTACTTCCTCAACACTCCAAAGAGCTGCTCCTCCTGTTCATGTGACAAAGCATAAGAAACAATTACTGGAAATGTGTCATTTAAACCAGGAAAAGCATAACTGAGGTGAGATGATAATGGTTTCAACTCAAACACAGGTGCTGATTTGAGTGAAGGAATCAGAGTTGTTTCATTCTCGCCCAACTCTAGCTTTATCCAGCTATCAACAAAGTGCACTTCCTTGGGATGAGGATCCCATTCTCCTTTGTCCATGCTAGTTATTTCTTCCAACATAAGTTCAACTTCCTCCTTCACAAGATCACCTTCATAAATCTCTACCCCATAGCAATCTTCAAGGTCATGATAGGAAGGCATTGGCATTGCCTTAAACACATTAAATACAATATTTTTTTCATTTATCTGCATTGATAGGCACCTGCTTTTAACATGAATGATTGCTTCCCCTGTAGCTAAAAAGGGTCTTCCATGAATCAATTGGACATCACCTACTTCCATGTCAGGAATAACAAAATCGGCTGGAAAAATGAGTGATTCACCTGTACCAAAATATCTTCAATCACCCAATATGCCTGGCGAATGGATCTGTCTACCATTTGCAACATCACCCGCGTGGCCTTAGGATCCCCCACACCTAGCTTCTTGAATATAGACAATGGCATCAAGTTGATGCTTGCCCCAAGATCACATAGTGCAGAAACTGTTATGGAGTCACCTAAGGTAACTGGGATCACAAAACTACCTCGGTCCTAGACCTTCTTTGGCAAACCTTGCAATATAAATTCTGATGCTTCAGCTGTCAAACAAATCTTCTCACATTCATTTATTGGCCTTCTCCCTGACAATATGTCTTTTAGGAACTTGGCATAAATGGGCATCTTCTCTAGAGCTTCAACAAAGGGTAGATTGATTTCCAGCTTCTTGAATACCTCAAGAAATTTCTTGAATTCTTTGGCATCACTTTTCATCCTGGTCCGCAAAGGGTATGGAAGTGTAGGAGAAATGGGGACAAACTCAACACGTACCTCTTCTTTATTTGGTTTTACATCCGCCTCTGCCTGCGTGGGTTGAGCTCATACTATCTCATCATCAAATATCTCACGCTCTTTTGCCTTTGAGGCTGTGGCTCTAGCATGTGTTGGGTACGGTGGGTCGACCAATTTCTTCCCACTTCTGGTAGTGATAGCCTCAATAGGCAGAGATTCCTCCACATAAGTAATATTGGATCCCAATGCAGCTGGCGTGGCTAACTGGCTCACAATCTGACCCACTTGCTGTTCCACATTCTGCAATGCTGTCTTGGTAACCTGCAAATCTGTGGCCAAATGAGTCATCAGCTCAGTGAACTGGTTGACATTTCTGCCAATCTGAAGCATCATGCTCTTAAGCACATCCATGTTACTGTCTTTTCTTGTTTGCTATGCTGCTTCTTCATGTTGTATCTTTTCTAAGACTGCTCTAAATTCTGACTCAGGTAGATTGGACAATTTCTTGCTTTCTCCTAACTGAGATTCTTGCTTTGCAATCTGCTTCATCAATTTGTATGTGCCCTCCTTATCAACCTTAAACGAGAAACTCCCTCCAGCTTCACTATCTACACGTTCTTGGTTAGCACGGCCTAGACCGTGATAGAACACCTGAAAGATCTTGTAGTCTTCAAAATCATGGTTTGGGCACTTTCTCAACAGTCCCATAAAACGTTCCCACGCTTCCACTAGTGACTCATCTTGCTGCTGCTCAAAACTCAGAATATTGGCTTGAATTTTATTCACTCGGTGGACCGGTTAAAATCTCTCTACGAACTCTTCAGCACACTGATCCTATGTAACAATAGAATTTCGTGCTCGATTTTTCAACCATGCAGAGGCTGCACCACTCTGACAATAAGGGAAAAGCAAAAGCTTAAAAACATCAGAGCTGACATCTTTATACATTACCGTCCTGCAGAAAGTATTGAACTCCCCTATGAACTTATTCAGATCTTCTTTACTTGCCCCACTAAACTGAAATAAACTCTCAGCTTGAATATCTGGCACCCTGATGGCTGGACTAACCCCAGTTATGGGACCCTGAAATCCTGTGATAAGAGACTTCCCCGAATGGTTGTAAGTTGTCAGATTTTTGCGTACTTCCAATTGTGCAGAAAGCTTTTCCATCTTCCTTGTGATATTGTCAAGAGCTATTTAAATACTCTGTGAGTCCTCATTGTCTCAGTGTGAGGCTTCACTAGATGAAGAAGACACCTCTTCGTTCTCACTCATAATGAACACCTGCTCCCTGAGATCACAGACAAAGGGAAGAGATCACAGCAACTAGCAAAAATAATAAAAATAACTGAAAATAAAAAGTATCCTAAGCTAATTATCGATCTCACTAATAGTACCACTAACTCCCCAACAACGGCGCCAATAACTTTAGGCTCCTAAATTACGTGTATTGCGCAAGTGTACGGTCAAGTATTAAAGTGGAGTCTTTAGCACCCCGAGTTGTCTAACCCACAGGGAGTTGAACTACTATTAGCCAATCGTTAATCAACTTTTGAGTACAAAGTAACCGGTAAAATGGGTTGAATGTCTTTAAGTTTGCCACCCTCAATCGAGTGGCTCTACGTAACTAAGAACTGCAAATTCAATGAATGATATGGCTAAGAGTATGGAGAAACTAGATGATTTAGGGTCCCTAGGATGCGTAGGTTATTTTCGGATTCAATTCACAACACTTCACTCTTTCTTTCACCATATCAGATTATACTCGCAACACATATCTCTCAATCGTGTATCACCCTGTAGTGTATTCAACAACAAATCGTTTCAGCCTAATGTTGTTAATCACACTACTCTAGTTTATATGATAAAGGTACCCACAAGACCACTCAACCTTGAAAAGTTATCACTTTAACATAATCAACTGAAACAATCTTCATGTGATCACTCTCATTCTTTCACCTCTTAGTCTCAAGAATATTAAGAGTGTCTTCCTACTCTTCACGAACCTAGGGGTGAGTTATTTTCATACACTCTCCTAAATAAATAACATGCTATGGGTGATCAAGCCTCACATGCTAAGAATGAAGAACTCAAGTAGAAGAATGAATGAAATCAAGAGTGAAATTAAGCTTTAAGCATGGAGTAAATCCTTGAATCCATCAACCAACCAAGTAAACCCTAGTTCTCCATAATCACCTAGCTATGAGTTTAGCTAGACATGAAATCTCTTAATAAAATCATGATCTCCATAGAAAATAGTACAAGAGATGAAGAAAAAGAATCAAACGATGAAATCCTTGAAGATGGGGCGTGACTCCTCTCTTCCTTTAACTCCCGTGCGTCTCTCTCTCTCTTCCTCCATCGTGTTGTTATGTTTCTCCAAGTCTTCCTCACGTTTTTTAATCAGCTCGTGCGAATTTTTAATGTACTTTGGCTGAAATTGCATTTCAGCCCCTCTAGTTTGTAATTCCCGTCCAGAATTGTAAGCTGATCTGCGCAGGCCATATCTCTCTCATCCGAACTCGGATTAAGCTCCGTGACCTATCATTGGAAAGCTCTTTGAGTATAATTTCATTTGACACTAGTACCACTCAAAAATTATTTGTAGAACTCAGCATATCATCAGATTAGTGCAGAGTGGTCATCCTAGCTTCTCCATCCTTGCTTCTCGTCGCTCCACTTGTGCTCCCGTTGTTTCCGAAGTTTGTTCCATGCCTCCTATCAACCGATTAGCATCCGTTCCTGTCAAAAAAAATTAACGAACATACCGAGCAATTATATTTGACAAATAACAACTAAATATACATAGAAACGCCTGGACTAACAATAAATCGTATTTGAAGCAACAAGTGATAAAACGACTCAAATCACTCGTGATAATGTGGTAAAATGGATATAATAGATAGCTCCTAAAAGGCGCTATCAGTGGGACGGCTCCCACTTCACATCTCATGTGGTGTCTTCATGACTGATTTGGATGGAACACGGTTAATGGTGAACCCTTCACACATTATATCATAGCCCCAAAAAGATAACGGAAGATCTGTTTGAAACATCATAGATCTCACCATGTCCAACAAGGTTCGATTCCTCCTCTCGGATACGCCATTCCATTGTGACGTTCCCGGTGGAGTGAGTTGGGATAATATCCCACACTCTCTAAGATAATCATCAAACTCTTGGCTTAAGTTCTCACCTCCTCGATCTGATCGTAGAGCTTTGATACTTTTGCCAAGTTGCTTCTCTACTTCATTTTTAAATTCCTTGACTTTCTTAAAAGATTCGGATTTAGCCTTCATAAGGTATACAAATCCATATCTACTGAAATCATCAGTGAATGTAATGAAGTAGACATAACCACCTCTGCCATGGTCTAGCAAATGGCCCACACACATCTGTATGTATGAGTGCTAATTGCTCACTAGTCCTTTCACCTTTCTTGTTTAAAGAGGACATTGTCATCTTTCCCAACAAACAAGCCTCACATGTCTCATATGATTCAAAATCAAATGAGTCTAGAAATCCATCCTTATGGAGTCTAGATACACGTTTCTCATTTATATGGCCTAGAAGACAATGCCATAGATAAGCAGGATTTAAATCATTCATTTTAATCATCTTAGTATTTATGTTATAGATTGGATAACTTAGATCAAGGATATATAATCCATTAAATATATGCGCACTACAATAGTGAATATTATCAAAATAAATGGAACAACAATTGTTCTTTATTGAAATAGTAAAACCTTTCTTGTCCAAACAAGATACGGAAAAAATGTTCTTACTCATAGCGGGAACATAAAAGCAATTATCTAATTCTAATACTAATCCAGAAGGCAGAGACAACCTATACACGCCTATAGCTAATGCAGCAACTCTTGCTCCATTCCCAACGCGCAAGTCCACCTCTCCTTTTGCTAATCTTCTACTTCTACTTAGATCCTGCATACTTTGACAAATATGAGATCAACATCTAGTATCAATACCCATGATGAAGAAGTAGTTAAATTAACATCTATAACAAAAAAACCTGGTGGTTATGGGATCACTATCCCAAGCCTTTTATCCTCCAGATACTTTGGGCAATTCCTTTTCCAGTGTCCAGGCTGACAGCAGTAGTGACAATCACCCTTGATCACGCCTTTGGCCACGCCACCAGCAGGTTTAAGAGCAGCGTCCTTAGGTTTAGCAACTGCCTTGCCTTTACCCTTGGAAGTAGAGGCAAAACTTTTACCCTTTCTTTTCTGCATCATCATTATGGCCTTTCCCTTTCCCTTGTTGATGGATTGTTCAGCTGTCCTCAACATATTAAGTAGCTCTGGCAGAGGCTTGGTGATCTCACTCATGTTATAGTTCATGATGAACTGTCCATAACTGTCCGACAACGATTGCAAAATGAGATATGTGGCCAACTCTTGACCAATCGGGGACCCTAGGCGATATAGATTCTCAAGATACCCGATCATCTGCAACACATGCGGTCCTACTGGGTTCCCTTCCACCAATTGACTCTTGAACAATGCCCGAGAAACTTCATACCGTTCAACCCTTGCCTGCTCTTGAAAGAGCTGCTTCAAGTGTTTGATCATATCGACTACATTCATGTTCTCATGTTGCTTCTGAAGCTCAGGCTTTATGGTGCAAAGCATAAGGCATGTCGCATCATTAGCATCGTCAACACGTTTCTGATACGCCTATAGGGCTGCAAGGGTATTTTTCTCTGGACCCTCTGGAATGGCTTCCTCTAGTGTGTACAGTTTCTTTTCTTGTTTAAGAACAATTCTTAAATTTCTTTACCAGTCCAGAAAGTTGGTTCCATAAAGCTTGTCCTTCTCAAGAACAGCCCGTAGGGAGTGTGATGAATTCGATGAATTGTTTTCCATTGGAATTCTACAAAATGAGAAATATTCAAGATTTTAGTATTATTTTACTATACTCAATAATGGCTAGATTATTAAATATAGCTCTCACTATTTTTCTCGGATTAACAACCCTCCATATTAATGCGGAGAATATACTTATATTTTCTAGTGGGCCAAGATCCATATTTTGCCTTTTCCGAGCTTGATTTGGCAAGTCACCCGGAATTGGTTATTTAGGTAGGAACCATTCCAATTACATCATATGTAACTCTTGGTTCAATTGGGCAAATAACCATTATTTATCCATCAGCATGGATAATCCCAATTGTATGCCTCTAGGTTCTTTCAATCTTATTAAATCTACCTAGTTTTGTCCAACCTCTTACTTAAACAATTGCACATTGTTACGTGCCATCGCACCTAATCACGATAAACCATATTGCCATGCTTTGGAATGCACAATCATGGGATATAGTGATCATGGTGAGTTTTTAAATAACGAGAAGGCATAAACACAATATTTTGAATGAGGGATTTGCCTTTCAATTTTAATTTGTATTGTTGATCCATATCAACATGATCTATATGTTTGAGTCTTGGGTAAAACTCCAAATCATAGATCCGAGTTGTCTAATTTTCTTATTATCCTAATCGCGCATCAACCATACACCAATCACAAAATAATAAGATAATAAAATAAATAACCACAACAAAATAAACGTGATGTGGATATGGCCTTTCTTGACTAAGATATTTCCAATCCAATGAGAATATATATGAACCCTAAAATAGATCACATCGCCAAGCGCCTCCATCCTTTGGTCCATCCTTCATAGTCTTGTGGAATGTTCCATGCTCCATCTCCATGGCTCCAATGTCTTTTGGCTTCTTTTCTTCAATCTTGGCTAAATATCTATTTTATCTAGCTACACCTATACTAAATAAAATAAATCTCACAAGTTGAGAAATAAACGACTCGCAGGCCGTAAACCTTAATGAACTATTACATTAATTGATCAGCTCGCAAGCCGTAAAAAAACCACAAAATAAACATTCACACACAAACAACAACCGAGGGCCATATCCAACCACCATGTGAATAGCACATAAACAGTTAAAACCAATTTTAACGCGCTTGTTCCAATCCAATTTTAATTTTGGAAGAACTTCCCAAAGCCCTATTGAATCACACACGTCCCTAGGGCCCGGCCTAGCCCAAGCCGCCGGTCCCCCCGGTCGCGCCTAGGCCCGCCCCGCCCGTAGGACGTGGGTGGCTTGGGCGGAAAGGCATAGGGGCGGTCCCCTATGGGGGGCCGAAACAACTCCTACCTTGTTGCCCAATCCAAGTTTTTTCCATGTTGAAAAAACCTTGTTCCAAACATGTGCCCATTCCTAATATTCAAACCAAGAAACTCACTAATTTGTTGCATCCAATGCTCAATTAGATCTTGTTAGATTGAATCTCCATTCAATTGCATCTACTATGCTTAATTTGTCGTTTTACGTGATAAACATAAATTTAAAGTGTTAAAACAACAAAATCATAACACATAAACTACGTTATGCTCTACAACCTGGCTCTGATACCACTGTAGGGTTTTGAACATGGAATCGCAGCGGAAGAAAGTAATTATTCCGTTCAAATCCCTCCAAGGATCACAAGTCAAGAACAAATAACGATAGTAAAAGATGAATATGTGTTTACCTGTGAGTTCTCCTGTGATGACTTCAAACGCAAATAATGTCACGTTTTCTACGGTTGATCCACGCCTAGGATAGATAATTGGCCTCCCAACCTTCTTGTGCTAGCTAGAATGGAGGAAGGAGACAACGGAATCACGCAACGACGTCACAAAGAGAGGCTCGGCCTCCTTGTGTGGCCGACGGGTTTGGGGCGGCGGGTAAGGGGCGGACTCCTCTTGCCTTGCTTGCTCTCAACTTTTTTCTCTCCTCTTAATATGTGTTATGAATAACATGTCTTGAGAGGGAAGGAATGAGTTCCTTTAAATAGTCCAACTACTCCTAGTTGTTTCCATAAAGGCCCCAATACTAATCATATCCATATATGGATTAGTATTATTTGCTAATTAGTCCTATTAAGTTAGAAACTTGTTGCAATATGATCCTTTTAATTAATCTCTAGTTATTAAGTCTCTTGTCCAATTATATCCATATGGCGTGTGACCCCATAGGTTTCTACTTATTTGGTAGTAACTATTTACAAACATGGAGCGGTGTCTAGCAACACCTCCATGCCACCCAATTAATAGAAATAGTCATCTTGACAAACCTTTGTGATCTTATTATCGCATCCCTTTGTCTCATTTTCCGGATTGGACACGAGACATAAAAGTCACACTCGTATATCCAATCCATGTCTCTCGATCCTGGGAATAGCCCTATCTATACAGATGACATCAATATCCCCATATTGATTCATATGAGTCTGGCCAAACATTCCATAGGCGCCATCCCTCGAGTGGCCTCGGATATTTGCTCCGGTTATGTTGGAGGGACAAATCCTATCTACATCACTCACCATCTCTGAGCTTGCTTCCTATTGTGCCCAACATGCGCTTTTATAACCAACCAGTTACGGAGTAGCGTCTGACGTTGTCAAAGCACAACACTCAACAACTAGAGGATCTAGTGACTTCAAGTCTATGGATGATAATATCCTATCACCGCGGGAAGCGCTTGTGACTTTACATAACTTGTATGTAGCCTTCTCCGATTTGGGTCAATCCGGTATGTCATTACTCCTAATACATACCCATGTGTTGGATCATGATATCTGCATATCAATCCAACGCCATACTAGCCTATAGATGATCGTCCTAATAATCATTATAATTTACTAGGGATATTTAAGATAAACGACACGATTTGTAAATCTAAGGACTTCATTATATTAAATATCTCCATAAATAATACAATGATTATTCTAGCAAATTCATACTAAAATTAGATTGCCTCTAGGGCATCTATTCCAACAGTAGGATCATGCAGAGTTTTCAAATGTATTAGGTTGTGCAAAGAAGTACGATACAGACAATTACCCTAGTAAGATTGATGAGGAGGATTTATTTATGCCAAATGTAGCTATTACCTCAAGATAGTTGACTCACTCTGTGTTAACTGTTGAAGCTAAGATTTTGTTCACCATTCTTATGAGGTGTGTAGTACCTAAGGAGAATTCAAAAAATTTGATGTCTGATAGGGTTTTTTATTTGATGTATTAGATTACGCATGGTTATGAGATTGATTTCACAAGCATTGTGATGGAGCACATGCTTTACTCTTTCACCAAGAAAATGAAAATGCTATACCCTATGCCAACCCCTCACACTCTTATTTCAACACTTTGAAATTCCATTCGATATGGAAGACACAATTACTATTGATTTTGGAATGCTTGATGAAAAGTATTTTCAAATGATTGGAATTGTGAAAACCAGTAAGGGAGCATGGAAGCTCTACCTTGAAATGTCTGTTGAAGAGTGTAGGCTAAAAAGTTCCCAAAGCCTAATTTCCTACCCTCTCCATCAACCCTACCCTCTCAATCTAAGGATCAATCCTAAGATATTCTGATGAGGTGTTTAGTACCTATGGGGAATTCAAAATACTTGTTGTCTGATAGGGTACCATATTTGATGTATCTGATTACGCATGGTTATGAGATTGATTTGCCAATAATTGTGATGGAGCACATGCTTTACTCTTGCACCAAGAAAATGAAACATCCTCAAACCTTTGCCAACCTCCTCACACACTTATTTCAACACCTTGACATTCCATTTGATATGGAAGAGAAAAGTACTATTGGTTTTGGAATTCTTGATGAAAATGCTTTTCAAAGGATTGGAATTGTGAAAACCAGTGACGGAGCATGGAAGCTCTACTCTAAACTGTTTTTTGAAGATTTGCAGGCTAAAAAGTTCCCAAAGCCTACATCTCTACCCTCTCAATCAACTCTACCCTCTCAATCCTGTGATCATCCTTAGTTCTTCAATGGCTAGACTTCATTGAGAAATGAATTGGATGAACTGAAGTAGGGCGAGTATGAGTTGGGTACTCAGTTCAAAAAATGAAGTATATGCTTGAAAGTGTCTTAAGAAGTACCAACATTATCCATGTGGAAGAGGATGTCTCACCAGATCCAAAAAGATCAAAGAAGGCCGGATCAACGGCTGATCTGTTTGATGTTCACAGTACGAATAATGAAGATGCTGGGGATAAGGGTACTGGAAAACAGGCTGCTGGTGATAAGGAAGCAGAGGAAAAGACTGATGAGGATGAGGAATAGGATGAAGAAGACAGTCTAGACTCTGACTTGCTACTCAAAGATTTGAAGCAGAAGAAAAAGAAAGGAAAGTTTCCAGACATTGTTAGTTCAGCTGACTTGTTTGAGGGTGATGATAAGTCTGAAAAGACTGGTGAAGAAGTGGCTCAAGAAAAAAACAGCAAGAGGATGAGGAAGATGAAGAAGAAAGTGATTAGGAGGCAGCTGCAGAGCCTAAGGGAGACGAAGATCCAAAACCTTGATTCTAGCCTCTCTTTCTTCTTTTCAAAGATTTGAAACTCCATTCAAAGCCTTGAAATCATCCTTTCTCTTTCAAATTTTCATTACTTTAGTTTTTCAAAACTTCATGATCCAACATTTTCTCACTTTTTTTATGAAAGTAAAAAAGGGATATAAGTTTATGGATAATTTAGGGAGATATATTTAGTTTTTATTTGGTTAGGATTTGTGGTAGTTGGTTTGTTAAACTGCTGAGTACTTTGATTGGTTACTTTGTTTTTTTTTTTTTTTTTTTTTATTGAAGTTGGTTTAGTTCTTATAACTGTTAGTAATGATATTTGTTTTTGATCTTATATAACTGTTTCTGCTATGCTACTCATGTTTATCTTTTTCAGAGAAACAGTTCTGAAAGAATAATTTGTTTTGTCTTTCATCAAAGGGGAGATTGTAAGTACACATTTAGTTTCAAAGGCTTGAAACTGGTTTCCTCGCCTTGAAACTGAAGAGCATGTACTAAGGGGGAGTTTACTCCTATGCTTCTCTAAACCACTTCACTTAATCATACTGTTTTAGATGATGAAAATCAAATTAATTTTTTGATTTAGCATGCCTTGGTCACATGATTTGCCTAAGTTAATTCGAAGGAACTATTAACCAATTTGTAGAGATGTATGCAGGATTAGTAAAGTTTCCTCATTTGCAGATATGTATAAGTGGCAATCAATGTCTGCAGATTGTCTTCTATTGTTAAGGAAGGTTGTCTGAACATTCATTAAGCTTGCAGAAGAAAGATCATATCATACTAAAATCAGAAAAGCAACCAACTAGCTGTCGGAATCAAGCTGTAGAGAGTCAAAGATATGTTGCATATTTGTAGGGATTTTTTTTTAAGATTGCTATATATTCAGCAATTCAAATCAACAGAAAAACAAGACTTTTTAAAGAGATTACGAAAACATAGCTTTATAGAGACTCAAACACTTTCAAAGGATTGACAAGTCATCCAATCCAAATTCCATAAGAACACTTCAAGCTTAACTGCTTCACTGTGTTACACTTTTCTTCATCTAAACATCATTTGTATAACATCTTGTTAAATTTCTTCATCACTTAATTTTTGCGGCTTTTTTCAAGAGGACCAACAAGATATTATTATTGTATTAGTTAGTTAGAGCAGGAACTAGATAGGTTAGGAAGAACCACAAACTGCACAGAGTAAGGAACTTCTCTGGGTCTGAAATGTAGGGCTTAGCTTTTGATAAATAGGAAGTCTTTTGAAATCTTGAAGGGATTGGATCACTGAGGAGGATATGTAGGTCATTGAGGACGGAAATCTGTAAAATCATTGTGTTCATTGCCTTTACATTTCAGTTATGCACTCTACTTGTTAACTGCTTCAAAACAGGTTTTTTTGTTCAAATCCTTGAAAGGCATTTCGAGGCCTTCAAAACTATGAGTAACGTTTTCTTATCTGTTTTGATTCAAGGGCTTGAATATGAGCGCAAGGTCTTGAAATACCTCAAGCTCTTCAAACTTTATTTTAAAAACACTCTTTTGGAAAAAAGTTGCCATACTCTATTCAACCCCCCCCCCCCTTCTAGAGTAATTTGACCGTGTATTGCATACCTACCTACTGTCTTTCAAAGCTGATTGGCAATTCGCCCAATCTCTATCTCATGGCTCTGCACAGTAGATTCAATAGACACAAGCTTCTCCTTCATCTTTTTTCAAAAATCCATATACATATGTGTTATGTTGCTGCGAGGGACTTGATTCTGAGCTTTGTAGGGAGGATTAGCCTGTGGAGCATACCAGTTAGGCTGATTGCGATTTTTATACTGATAAAAATAACCCCCACTTTTTTTCTGTCTAGAAGGCCCTATATAATTCACATCTTCAATACCATCGCCATATCCATGGTTTTCATCTACAAGCTGCTCCTCTATTAGACTTGACATGTGCAGTTCGATTGATGAGGTTAAACGGTGTAATCATCATAGCCAACTGTTGCTCTATTGATTCCATCTTATTAGCTAAAGCTGGATGCCCACCGGATTTTGTCAATATCTGAGTGTCAGACCTTATAGTCTTGCGCTTTGCCACATTATTCAGCAAATCGTGAGCTCGTTGTTCTCCCATGCCCACAAAATTTCCTCCAGCTAGTATATCCAATTCATTCGCAGTCTCCCTATCTAAAGCATTATAAAAAAAGTCAATTTTTTTTTACCATATCTCCCCATGATTAGGGAATCTGCGAAGAAGTTGGTTGAATTTCCTCTGTGTAACTCGTAGAGAATCATCCTCTTGCTTAGTAAAATTCATGATATGAGCCATTAGCTGAGAAACTTGGACGGCGGTAGATACTATCGCTGAAATTATTTGCAACATTCATACCATGTAGTAATTGAGCCTGCTGATAGTTCCATGAGTAATGTCTTAGCTTTTCCAGATAAAGAGAATGGAAAAAACATTAGTTTTACAATTTCATCTTGAACTCTCTGATCATGTAACATCGAGGTGATTCACTCGAACTCAAGCAAGTGGGAATTTGCATCATACGTTGGAGCTCCAGTAAATAGGCACTCAGTACGCACCATGTCAATCATCTGCTGGCGCAACTCAATGTGAGCTTCAATAATAGTTGGCCGCACAATGGTAGGCTTGTATCCGGCTGTAGTAGATATGAAATAATCTACCATAGGACGCTCCTCCTGTGCCATATTGTTCTTGTGAAATGAAAGTGTGCAATGTAGACTAAATATTGGACCTTAATACTCTAGAAGGGGGGGTTGAATAGAGTATGGAAACTTTTTGAAAAAATCAAAACTTAGCAGATTGTCTTTGTGTGAAACTCAAAACTCAAGGCCTTGAGATTTTAGAAAACTGTCTGAAACTTTCAAAGGCAAAATAGAAAGCTTCAAGGCCTTGAACAATTACCAGTTCTAAACAGCTTATGAACCCTAGTTTGATTTGAGTTTATGCAGCAGATAATAATCAAACTGTAAAGTAAAGAACACAAAGCAATTTACAGAGTTCAGTCCGAATGGACCTAATCTCTGCCTGAGGGATCTAATCCCACAAGGATTGGGAAAAAACTTCTTATTACTCACACAGAAACAGCCCTAGATCTTCAAGCCTCAGTGATTTTCCTTACACCTATACAGCTTGTGGTTCCAAACCTATCTAGTTCCAGCTACTAACTGTTGAGCTAACGAGAACCTCTTGTTCTTCACATGAACAACTAACCACTAGGTTAAGTGAGGTTTAAGATAATTAAAAGATACACAGACTACAGAACAAGTGATGAACACAGTAGTAGAGATAAGCTATTTAAGCCTAGATGTGTTCTTCTGGAAACTGGATTGATTTTATCTTCTGGAATCTCAATTGAAGCTTGAATCATTGTGTGTTTGAATGAATTATCTCCCACGAATTTGTCACGCCTTTCTGAGTATTCTGCAAGCCTCATGTCACTTCAAAATTCAAACCAGTCTCTTTTATCCATAGCTGCAACTAATTAAGAGATTTTAGGATCTCAGTTCCTACAAATCCTCCTTCTGTTTTCAACTGAAATTTAAACAGCTCTAAGTTGATATCCGTTGGAGTTTGTTGAGATAGTTCTTGCACGTTTAACAAACCTGCAACAACATTAAACCACGGCAACAACAAAATCCAGAAAGATAACAGTGCTATGACTGTTTGATTTTTCCAGTTTCTGATAAAACTGGTTAAAAGATTAGAACAGTAATCTGTTTCACTTCTAATACATTTAAATCATGAAAAACAAGTTTAAGACTCTTATAAGTCAATGAATAATCACAATCATAAGAATCACAACCTGCAAGAAAGAAACAACTAAGTTCTGTAAAAACTGTCAGTAGCTCAAGACACATCTCAAGGCGTTGCCTCTGAACCTGCTTCCCAGATGTTCAAAGTTAAACCCGGAAAACTTTAATTCTTCCTCTTTTGATCATCCGCGATTGTGTTAGATATGTAAATAGTGTAAACTATAAGTATATGCAGTAAATCCCTGTACTGTATAATCAGATATCTAATATGGAACACAGAACTGTTAGAACATATAGCATGATAAAACAACTCTCAAGGCTTTGAAGCTCTGTCAGTATCTGAAGGCCTTGAAGTATCTGAAATGCTTTGCTGCTTATGTCTTTGTCTTTGTCTTTCATCACTCAAAACAATTATCATCCAAAACACATTCAAGGGTCTTTAAATCACCATGAACCACTTGATTACCTCCATTAGGTGGCATCAGAGTTATTAGAGGGTTGAAAACTGCTTTTCCAGCTGCAATCTGAGCTCTGAGTAGCTGGGCATCCCTCCTATTATTGCCCACATTGGCATTGGCAGTGGCTCTAGCGGCTTCTGCATCTTCTGCAAGCTTGCGAAGTCTTTTTAAATTTGCTCCGTGTTGGTCACCCATTGGAGTTGTCTTCCTCATGTCTCTATGCAAAAGTGTCTCTGGATTATCAAGATGTGGGTATAAGGGTTCGCCTTGAGTACGGGTCATCCTCCAAGAGAATAACCTGAAAACATATACGAACTAGAACACATGTGAATAATAGATATAAGCGAAATTAAAAATCCCTAAAACTAACAATGCTAATCAACTAAACCAAATTCCCCGACAACGAGGCCAAAAACATGACACGATATCCGCAAGTGTACAATTATTGTTCTAGTAATAGTTTGAAAGATAGGGTTGTCAATCCCAGAGGACTTGTCGTGACTAGATTAGGACGGTTAACTCTATGTGGGCAAGATTTTTTTTTTGTTCACTAAACTAAATGATTTAAAAGACAAAACTAAGTAATGAAATTGAGATTGAATATGAGAAACAAGTATCCGGGTTTTCTCTAGGATCACTAGGTATGCACTACTAACGAATTATGTTTTGAAAAACAGATGATGATTTATTCTTCCAAACGAGCAATAATTCTTACCGAGTTACAAAGTGACCTATCTATGTCTAGGTCATATTACAACTGAGTTACCAAGTTCTAAATAGCTCTAAAACATATAATGACGTAAAATTCTACTCTATTGTTATCATTTAATTTGTTCGATTAATAACTGCTTAATTAAACAATCCAAGTAATTTGTTGCTTTCACTAACCAATTACCTGTGATCTTCATATTGCTTATCAGATGACACACACACATATTAAGAACATGAATTCAACATAGCAAACAAGAACATCATCAATTAAGTTTAAGAAAAAAATGAATCAAATTCATAATTTACCAAAACGGCTTCAAACACTAGCTACCTTTGAGGAATCCTGATAAAAAGTTTAGCTCCTATGCCTCACGATCACAATGACAAGAGTTTTCATGATCATGACTAAAAACAATTAAAATAAAAGAGAGAAGGGATCAAATGGTAACTCTAGCTCCAATTCTCGTCTCCAACAATGTTCTCTGCGTCTCTTTTATGAAAATACGACCTAATATCAGTAACATACGTTTCCTAAGAGTCCCGAGTCAATTAGGAACAATTCCATAATTTTTGGCAGTTTCTACATAGCCTTCGTGCGAAGAGCACGAGTGTTCGTGCGAATATTTTCGTGCAAAGACATCTCCTTCTTCGTGCGAAGGCCTTCCTACTTTGCGACAAGATGGTTGCAAATGAAGACATTTTGGACATTCTTGAATTTGGCAAAGTACAAGTCTTCGTACGAAGAGTTTTCTTCCATCGCGCGAAGAGTACCTAGGAAACTCTCTTGGATCCTTATTTAACCTGTTCGTGCAAAGACAACCTTTCATTCGTGCAAACACATGCTGAACCTGCAATTTCTCTTCTTCTTCTGGATCCCCATAGCTTTCGAAGCATGTTTAATCTCTCCAATGGATCCCCGCAGGCATTATTCCTCCAAATCACACCACGAAAATAACCACAAAGATCAAATGTGTCAAATCATTCAAATCATATAAAAAATCATGAAAGCAACGCCCGGATACATATAAAAATGCAATTTCTTCACTTTCTAGCTCGAATGTCATCACTTTGCATCGAAACACACACAATTAACAATGTAAAATGTACTAAATATAACTCTTATGAAGAAGTTATCAACGGTCGAACTAATAAATAGATTATTTGAATACCCAGCGTGTCAAACCTACAAGAAAAATACATAGATTATTTAATTAGAAGATTAATCTGAAGTTAAAGTAACAACAGGAGGAATAAAGGTGTGAATATGGTTGTCGCCACCAAACATGCGCTTGAATTTTAAATTACAAGATAGACTACAAAATTTGAAATTTTGTTCAATTAATTTTCTTGATTAAATTAAGGAAAAGACTAAACAATCAATAGATCGCTAGGGAAGTTTGACAATTTCGGATATCACATTGAAACAAGCTAATCCAATTCAATTATGACGGGTAATTTGCCACTACGATCATTTGTCAATCTCACACAATTCTTACAATCGATCTATTACAGGTCCTGTCGGTCCACCGCCCTCTAGGGCCCGCTCTATCATTCTCACGAGATGCACGAAAACGGGTCATGTCGGCCCACCGTTGCACGAAACAGTCCCTACAACTACCGAATCTATCCAAATGGCCAAACCTACTGAAATTACCTCTCAGTGTCAATGACACGGGATTGCGTTCAAGATCTCTATCACACTTGGTCAAGTCTATGTCAAGCCCTCCACCTAACTATTTAGAAATTTTATGTTATGACACCATTATTTCTAAGGATTACGCGCGAAACACGAACGATAACAAAATTTGTTGAAGCATTTAATAGGAATAAAGATCATACATCAAAAAAGTCCCAATTATTTGTTCATATCATAGCTAGAGTGTGTCAATAATTAATTATACACCAAAAGAGGAGAAGAAAATTCATGAATTTTAATCCACAAATATGAATCAATCATAAACAAATACGGAAAAGATTTCTTACAAAATCCAAGGCTCTTTATAGTGCTTAGCTACTTATTTTGATACTCATAGAACAAGTAGTTAGATAAAATGAAGTATTCCATAGATTTGATAAAAAGAAAGAAATAAGAGATAAACGGTAAAATCTCCAGTCCGGTGTTAACTCCTTCACTCCCATAGCTCCCAAGTTTCTCCCAAGTGCGTGTATCTTCCATTTTTCCAGCCTTAGGTCATACTAAAGGATAATTCCACGTTTTCATGTCATAACTTAGCGAGATTGCAAGTTGACCCCTTTAAAATAGTGCATGATTGAGCTTCTTATAGTATGATACCAATTTGTGATCGCAGGATCATATTCTGATATTATGATCTCTACTTGTGATTGTAGGATTAAATTTTGATCCTCCCTCTTATCGTGCGATCAAGTGTATGTCCTCTTGATCATGTGATCTCCTCCTTCCATCACAAGAAACAGAGAGTTTTTTTTTCTTACTCCTCTGAATATTGTCCAAGGCATTGACCTTTGACTTCCGGGGGGGGGGGGGCAGGTGACGAGTGTAGTTTCTCAAACTTCTGAATACAAGACTTCGCTCCCCATTTTCCTTCCTTATTAATTTTCTTCTTTCTTTCTCTAGATCCCGATATTTTATTCAAATCCCAAAGCTTGTTTTTGCTTGCCGTATCATCTCCAATACTCCGGAACCTGAAACACACAACACTAAACATACCGGAAAGATCAAACGTGATAAATTCAGCTCTAGCAAACGCAAAAAAATGCTTGGACTATCAGTTATGCACAACAAGGTCAAATTTCACAAATAATATTCATATAAGCACGGACTGACGACTAAGTCAAACATTATGCTCACAAATTGGTAGGAAACAAATCCCAAAACTAGCTCTTGTTCGTAGTTATCAGATTCCCCCACATTATGTTTTTGTGCGTCCCGAGAAAATCCCCATTGAGAACTCACTCTCACATCACCAATATTTCCGGCTTCTCCACCAACACCGAGAAAATGCGCGTACTTCATTCAATTCACTGTTGCATACAAATAAAGACTACTCCTAGAAGATCTCATTAACCTAATAAAACATGCGATTTTAGATGATTAAAAAGGGACGAGTAGCAAGACTACTCCTAGAAAAATCACTCGGGATGAGAAGGCTTATCATTCCAGAAGATTCCTAGCTCTTCACCAAACAATTATCTGAGGATCCGCACTCAAGGAGACAAATCTCTTAAGCTATCAGACCATGGTGCATAAGTTGTCAATTGACTTCGACGTGCATGAATTTGAATATACCACTAGACGCTCCAACCGCCATGCACACGCACTCGCCACACTATGGTCCAAAGTATCAGACGAAAAATGCTCTCCCTGGATCCAAGTTAAGGTAAAGACTAACTCCTTCGTTATGAAGTACATTTATGCAGAAAAAGATCTCGCGGAAGAAGATTGCAGAATGCCAATTATCGAGGGATGACTAAAAGGCAGGGAATGTACAAGCAGGCTCGGTCTCAAGGGATTGATCATCCATGAAGGGTTACTATACTCCAAAGGTCCTGGAGGAATCCTATAAAGATGTGTCACAAAACAACAAAGAAATTATTTCTTGGACAAGTTGCATGAGGAAAGATGTGGACTGAATGAAGTGCCTATCTACTGGAAAGCGTAGCGCCAGGGCATCTTTCTGGCCCAAGAAGAGAACTTACGCAACTGTCCTTCAAGGACAATGTGATAATTGTGCCCTAGTAAGAGACGTACTAGAAGATTGGAGGGAGATGTTCATCCTCTACTTGCGAGACAATGTCCTTCTACACAAAAAGAAGAATGCGAACTTTATTAAGAGGAAAAGTTCCCGATACGAGATAAGGAATGACATAGTCTGGAGAAAGAGTTTTGGCGGGGGCATGCTGAGATGCCTCGCTGGGAACGAAATGCAGGAAGAGATGGAAGCAACGCACTCCGCATAACATCAGGGAGGTGCGAAGTTATGCATGAATCTCCTAAATCTCGGCATCTTATGGCCAACAATGGAGGCAGATTGCAAAATGAAGGTGAAAAGATGCAAGAAATGCCAGTTAAATGGAAACTTAGTGCATGCATTATCCATTGTTCTACATGGAATGGGTATGCCATGGTCGTTTCACACTTGGGTGTTAGACTTCATCGGTCCCATAAGGCCTGAATCGTAAGGCAGAAGGTTCATCCTCGCCGCAACGGAGCTTTAACAACATGGGTGGAAGCTGATGGGGTGTTCAGAAGGTAGAAAAGCAGGATCAATCCTCTAGAAGGGGGGGGGGGTGAAATTGAGTATGAAGCCTTTTGCTAAACTTTGCAAGAGTAGTGGTTTCAAAAGATTTGTAAAAAGATTCAAGGCCTTGAAATGAGTTTCAAGCCCTTGGAATGAAAACAGTTTAGTATAAAGAGAAAAGTCTATTTCAAGGCCTTGAAATGAGTTTCAAACCCTTGAACTGAAACTGTTTGAATGCTGCAGATAAAGCAAGTATGCAACTGAAATGTAAATGCAAGAGACGCAAGATATATAGAGTTATGTCCAGTTGAACCTACGTCTCTACCTCATGGATCTTCTCCCTGCAAGATTTTAAACTCAATTCTTATTAATCAACAGCTAAGCCCTAGATATCAAGCATAGAGAGATGCCTTACTCTGTTACAGCTTGTGGTTCTCACTAACCTATCAAGTACCTGCTCTAGCTATCTGATTAACTAAGAATTCTCTATTTCTCACCTTGAACAATCCTTGAGAATGTACACAGGAGTAGTATGCAAAAGATATACAAGTAAAGTTCAGAACCTAAGAACACAAGAGATTAAACTGCTGTGAGAGTGCATTGTTCTTCTGAGAGTTGAATTCATATTTTGATCAGCCTCATTGTTGCTTGACAATACTAGAATAGTTTGAGAGTGTCTCTATCTTTTTTCCCGTTGATTTGTTTGTCAAATGCAAACTGAGCTCCTTATATATAACTCATTTGATTTGCATATCTTCAGGATCTTCAGCAACAACCTTTCCTATTTTGTAGGAAAGAACTTGGACTTCTCTAACAGTCTTCTTCCAACGGATAGTTGCTTAGTATATTCAGAGATACTGATCTAATCTTGTCCATAAACACGTTGAAAAGCTGAAAGGATCAACTGATTGATTGCAGAATAAAATCAACCCATAAATTCCTTTCCAGCAAAACTCATGTTAGGAAATATAACCTGCAGAATAGGAAGTAAATATTCCCTGCAAAACCGACTCAAACAGATGGATTAGATGTTGTAAAGCATATCAAAAAGCATTGTCTTTCATCATCAAGTAATAATAGATAATGCACCAGGGTTTAGGAGTTTAAACATAAACAGAAACTCCCCCTAAGATTAAGCTCAGAAGTCTTAGTCAGTTTCAAAGCACTACAAGCTGTTTCAGGGCCTAGAGCTATTTCATGTCTTTGAAACATTGAAATTGCATTGATCTTAGAATTTCCCCCTTCATGAAAGACAACCAAAGTCTTCTAATCTGTTTGATTCTGTACTTCTGCAACAAATACTCATTAGTACATAGCAGAATAAATTATATAAAATCAACACATTATATCCAAAAGATCCAACTTATTAAACAGTAAAACAGCAAAGGTGCAGATAACCCTAACTGACCAAAACCCAGGTCATCTAAAAAAACAGTTATAAAAACCTAAAAAAATAGTTAAAACATCCTAAATTCTCTCCCCCTTTTTGACTTTCACCGAAAAGAATGAGAATATGTTGGATCAATGTTTTTGAAAAACAGGAAGAAAAAGTTTTAAAAGTTTAAGAATTTCAAGGCTTTGGAAAAGAGTTCAATGCCTTGAAAAGAAAAAGAAAGACTATGCAAGAATTATGGGGTAGCATCTTCATCTTCTTGCTTCTCTCAATCTTCTTCTTGGTTTTCTTCCTCATTATCCTGATCTTTTTGTTGTTGTTCTGCATCATAACTTTTTTCACCTTCTCCCTCAAAGAAAATAGCAGCAGCCACAATATCCGATAAAGTAGACTTCTTAGGCTTTTTCTTCTTAAGATCCATGAACACTGTACCTGAGTCTGGACTGTCTTCTTCTTTATCTTAATCCACATGTTCAAACTCCACCTGTTTTCCTTTTCCCTTCACCTGAGCAGTCTTATCTGGAGTTGAATGCTCACTGGAGAGATCCTTTGCTGATTCAGCCCTCTTCGTACTCTTCTCAGCTTGAAACACTTCCTCTGCCACATCAAACAATGTCATGCCCGTGAACATGTTCTCAACCATGTACTTCACTTGACTGAGATTAGTATCAAACCCATGAATATTTTCCTTTACCTCATCAATCTCCATCTGAAGTTATTTCAACAATTGAAGGGTCTGGGCATTGTCTTGGGACTGAGAGGTTTGGCTGGAAGTGGTAGTTAAGATTTTGGGTTTAGTAGACTTCTTTGAGCCCAACTCTTCTTCTGTCAAATCAAAGTATAGCTTCGAAACTTTACCACTTCTTTTCACCACACCGGTCTTCTCAAAGGCCTTCTCATTAAGAATATCAAAACCAGTAGTCACTGATTTTTCATTAACAGTTGGAATTTCAAAGTCCTGAATAAATAAGGTGAGCAGATTGGCAAAAGGAAAAGGGTGCTTTATCTGGTTGGTTAGGCTATAAAGCAGGTGTTCGATCACCAGCTTTGGGAGATCAATTTCATACCCATGCATCACCAAGTACATATAGTACAACACCCTGTCAGTTTCCATTGAGTTTTCCTTGGGCACCACACATCTATTAACGATAGTGAACAAAACTCTGGCTTCAACAGTTAGCACAGAGTGTGTTAACTGCTTAGATGTGGTAGGGGTATTAGGTAGAAAAAATTCTTCCTTTGCTAGTTTTAGGGCTTCACTCTTAGGAGGGTAGTTAGTGGTGTCACATCTCTTACGACAACCTAGAACATTAGCAAACTCAGAATGATCTAGTTCCATGTCAATTCCAGCAACCTTAGTCAGAAACCACCAGATTTGCGAAATTCTTAACTTGTTTCAGGTTAAGGAAAAAGAATCTGGTGAGTTTAGGGTAAGCAAACTCCGGAGGATTTAATAAATTAAAGATAACCTTTCCTTAACATTTTGATCCATTCCACATTCATACCATGTAGCATATGCATATTAATCTGACTACATAAACCAACTGGTCTAGAGGAAAATCCATCAAGCCACTGAGCTGTAGCAACATTAGTAACAAACCATGTACTATCAGGGGCTGATTTCCTACCAGTGGTTTTCTTTCCTAAGTAGATCTGTAATGCCTTTTCTATTTTCTCATCTGCTTCATCCTCTGGTTCATCCTCTGTAAATTTTTCTTTTCCCTTGCCCTTGTCTGCTTTGTCGACTTTCTTCCTTGACTTCTTTGGGCTACCAATCTGAATACCCTTCTGTTCTGAGGTACTGTCTCCACTGCCTTATTCTTCTTCTAGCTGTAAATGGGGTTTCATTATTCTTGGCCTTCTTCTTGGGAGGAGGAGGAGTCAAATCTTCTGCAGTTGGGGTTTTTGATCTGGAAACCCCACTAATGGTTTGAACCTCTTCCACAGTGGCCTTTCTTTTCTTCTCTGTTTTAGGCTTTGATCCACCATCCATTTTGATTCTGTCCGGGGATCTTCTGGTGGTAATTAGGGATTGGAGAAGAAGAGGAAGGTAGGATAGATACGAAGGAGAGAAAGAAGGGAGGAGATAAATAGACGAGAGTTTCAGTTTGAAAAGGAAACTAAATATTTTCCCTAATCTTAGAAGATCTTAATAGATCAGAAAAGATTCAAAATTGAGTGTGCCGTTGGAAATAAAATGTTTAATACTATTTTGGCTAAAAAGGGTTTTTTTAATGAGGTACAACATTGTGAAATTATCTACTGAGATAACACCCAACATTGAAAGATCTAAAATTATTGAATAATTGATATGAAGTCTTATTTTCAAGGCTTTGGAAAGGTTTTCAAGGACTTGAAAAGCTGAATCAAGTAAGGCACAAATACTCAAAGCTTTGTAATGATTATCAAAGCTTTGAAAATCAGTTCAAACATTTGAAACACATAATACTTACCTGATTCTCCCCCTAAACCAAGACTTCCTTATTTAGCATTCCCAATTCAAATCTTAAAGTTGAGAGTCTTGCATCGGGCAATGGTTTAGTGAAGATATCTGCAAATTGCACATTAGTAAAAAAAATCAAGAACAATATCACATTTCTCTGCATGATCTCTGATGAAGTGATGTCTAACATCAATGTGCTTTGTTCTTGAATGCTGAATTGGATTCTTTGTCATAAATGTTGCACTTTTGTTGTCACACTTGATCGGTATATCTCTGAAATCAAATCGAAAATCTCTCATTTGTTGTGCTATCCAAAATACTTGAGAGCAACAGGCTGCAGCTGCTATGTATTTAGCTTCAGCTGTTGATAATGCAACTGAATTTTGCTTATTAAAATGCCAGCTAATTAAAGATGATCCAAGAAATTAACAGCATCCTGAAGTACTCTTTCTATCAACTTTATATCCTGCAAAATCAACATCTGAATAGCCACACAAAGAGAAATTAGAATGTTTAGGATACCAAAGCACCAATTCTTGGGTACCATTGAGATATCTAAAAATTCTTTTAACTGCAGTCAAGTGTGATTCTTTAAGATCAGCTTGGAATCTAGCACACATTCATACACTGAACATGATATCTGGTCTACTAGCTTTGAGATAGAGTAGTGATCCAATCATAACTCTATACTACTTCACATTTACACTCTTACCAGATTCATCCTTGTCTAAAGACAGTGTAGAACTCATAGGAGTCTTAATCTCTTTTGATTGAGACATATTGTACTTTCTTAGGAAGTCCTTTGTATACTTGCTCTGATGTAGAAAAATTCCCAACTTCATTTCATGAGTTTGAAGTCCAAGGAAGAAGTTAAATGCTCCCATCAAGCTCATTTCAAATTCCCTGCTCATACGACTTGAGAATTCCTTGCACAATAGATCATTAGTAGCTCTTGACAGAATATCATCAACGTAAATTTGAACTACAAGCATATCTTTCTCGTGTGTATTTATGAAAAGGGTTTTGTCTAACAATCCTCTTTTGAAATCATTTTCAAGCAGAAACTTTGACAATCTTTCATACCAAGCTCTTGGAGCTTGCTTTAAACCATAAAGAGCTTTGTCAGGTTTATAAAGATGATACGGAAACATGCCATTTTATAAAACAGGAGGCTGAGCAACATAATATTCTTCTTGCAAGTATCCATTTATGAAAGCACACTTCACATCCATTTGAAATAGTTTCATGTTTTTGTGAGATGAAAATGCAAGTAGAATTCTAATTGCTTCTAACCTGGCAACAGGAGAAAAAGTTTCTTCATATTCAATACCTTATTCTTCATTGTAGCCTTGAGCTACCAATCAGGCTTTGTTCCTGATTACCTTACCACTCTCATCTAACTTGTTTTCTGAATACCCATCTAGTGCCAATGACAGAATGATTTATTGGTGGAGGAACTAAGTTCCAGACCTTGTTCCTTTCAAACTCATTGAGTTCACTTTGCATAGATATAATCCAGTCTGCTTCTTGTAATGCTTCCTTCATAGTTTTAGGCTCTACAAGAGAAATAAAAGCATTAAAAGAACAAAGATTTTTCAACTGAGATTTGGTTTGCGTACCAGTGGTTGGATCTAAAATAATGTTATCAGCAGGATGAGATGAGAGATATTTGAATCTATTTCTTGGTGTCCATGGTTCAGGTTCTCCAGTTTTCTTAACATGTCTTTGAGAGTTTGAAGTAGTAGGTTGTTCTCCTGTTTTTTTCTGGAGATCCTCTTTCAAGGCTTTGAATCTGTGTTTCAAGCCCTTGAAAATGCCTGTCTTGATCCAGTGACATTTCCTTGGATCCTTTTGAGGATTTTTCTTCAGTATCTGAATCATGTTTATTCAGATTGAGATCTGCAAAACAATCACTTAAAGAACCAGCATAGCTTTCATCAAAAATAACATGAATGCTCTCTTCAACAAGCTTCGTTCTCTTATCATAAACTCTATAGGCTTTTCTTGTCTGTGAATAAGCAAGAAAGATACTTTCATCACTTCTTGCATCAAACTTACTAAGATTGTCCTTATCATTATTGTGGACAAAACATGAGCAGCCAAAATGTTTGAAGTAAGAAATGTTTGGTTTCCTTCCCTTGAACAGCTCATAGGGGGTCTTTTTCAGAATAGGTCTGATTAAGCACCTGTTAAGAATGTAATTTGCTGTATTCACAGCTTCTGCCCAATAATACTTTGCCAGTTTTTTTTTTTCTAGAAACATTGTCCTTGAAATGTCTTCAAGAGTCTTGTTCTTTCATTCTACAACTCCATTCTCTTGAGCAGTTCTGGGAGCAGAAAAGTTGTGAGAGATGCCATGCTTTGAACAGAATATATTAAACTCAAGTTGATCAAATTCACTACCATATAACTTCTGATTGAAGTAATAGGTTGGTTTTTCAAAGTTCGAAGTTCTCTACAAAGTTTTGAAAATTCAAAGAGAGCTTCAGATTTTTCTTTCAGAAACATTACCCAGTATATCTAGAATAGTCATCAACAATAACAAGCATGTACTTCTTACCCTTTGGATTTTGAGTTCTCATTGGACCACAAAGATCCATATGCAGGAATTCAATGGGTCTAGTAGTACTTACAAAGTTCTTTGACTTGAATGAGCTTCTAGTCTACTTGCCTTGTGCACACGACTTGCATACTTCTTCATCTTTGAACTTGGTGGAGGGTAATCCTCTTACTAAGTTCTTGAAGACTAACTTGTTCAAGGTATGCAAGCTGATATGCCCTAACTTTCTGTGCTAAATATTTGAATCTTATTTCAAGGCCTTGAGACACTTCAAGTTTTCACCTGCAACTATGCTAGTCTTAAAAGTATAAACATTGTTTGATCTAGAGGCTGTGAGGATACAATTTCCAGATTTCCCATTCTCTACCACACACTTCTCTTTATCAAAAATACCTTTGTTACAATTATAACAAAGCTGAGAGACACTAAGCAAGTTAAATTTCAAACCGTCAACTAGATATACATCAGAAATAGAATTTTCATAATTTTTACCAACATTACCAATACCATGAATGTTGTATTTTCCGTTGTCACCAAGTGTAATTGAACCTTCGGATTACTCTTTTAGTTATGAGAATAGAGATCTCTTGACACTCATGTTTTTCGAAAAACCATTGTCCATAAACAACTTCTTCTCTTTAATGTTGGTGACACCTTTCAAACACCATTCACTGCCTTACCCAGCTGTTAGACCAAGTGCTGAATTTAGATTCATATTCAGGGTAAACCATGTTGGGTGGTCTAACCCCTTTAGGAAACCAAAGCTGTCTAACTTGTCTTTTGCGTTGGAAGGGAAAAGTGTTCCTCATTATGTGAGGGTCCCTTTTTCTGAAAGGACAAGTCATTTTAACATGACCAATCTTATTGCAATAGTGACATTTAGGAGATGTTTTGCTTCCATCTTTCACAAATCTTGTATTGCTTTTCCTTTGAAAGTTTGGATTGTACCCAATACCAGTTTTGTGAACAGACTTCAAGCTACCTCCAAGAATCAAGTTGAAGTTGTGTTCTGAGCCTGCAAGTCTAGTTTTGACTAATTCAGATTCTTGAAGTTTCTCAGTAAGAGCAGTCTTTTGTTTATCCAATTCATCAACTTGATGTCTCAGATTAACAAGGCTATCACTCAAGTGAGAGTTCTCAATAGCTACTTCCTTGACTTGTGTGTTTCAAGGCTTTGAAACTGGTTTTCAAGGCCTTGATATCACTATCAGTTTTCTTTTGAGAGATTTCAAGATTCTGATTTAGACAAACAAGTTGCAAATTTTCTTTTGCTTGCTCATGAACTTTTTTTTTGAAAACTCTAATTTCTTTCAGATAGTCCTTTTCATTAAAAAGCATTTCTAGATAATCAGATAGGGCTTTTGTTGGTTTTGAAATCAAACAATTCACCATTACCACAATGCTCTTTTCAGAACTTTCATCATGCTTGGCCATAAGGCACAGGTTGGCATGTTCTTCTTCAGATTCAGAGTATCTGAATCACTCCATGAAGCTATCACAACTTTCTTTCTTCTATCATGATCTTTCTTCTGAAATTTCTTGCTTTTCTTGTGTGAACAATCTCTGATCAAGTGTCCTGCATCACCACACTCAAAGCAATTCATGAATTCAGGATTATTGTTTTGTGAAGATGACTTACCTTTGTCGTCCTAGCTTTGGAAAGTTTTTCTTCTATCATGAATTCATGAATTTAGGATTAGTGGATCTGTGTCTTTGTCTATTAAAGTCCTTGTTTCCAAAGTTTTTCTTCATCTTAAGAATTCAAGTCAAAGCTTTGGAAATCAAGGCAATTGGATCTTCATCATCATCTTAAGTTTCAAGACTTTGAATTGTCATATTCTCTTTGGCCTTGAGAGCAAAATTCTTGACACCTTCTGGTAGTTCTCCATCAGCTTCATTCATGGATATTTCATGTGTGAGGAGCTTCCTTTGCAGGTTATCAAGTTGGAGTGACGAGAGATCTGTTGGAATAGATGCCCTAGAGGCAATCGTAGATTTAGTATGAACAATGTTTTGGCTAGAATATTCATTTATTATTTATGGCGATATTTAATATAATGAAGTCCTTAGATAAATTGTGTTATTTATCTTAAATGTCCCTAGTCCATTATATTGATTAATAGGACAATCAAATATAGACTAGTATGTGGGTAGATTGATATGGAGATATCAAGTCTAACACATGGGTATGCATTAGGAGTAATGGCATTCTGGATTGACCCACGACGAAAAGGATACATTAGATTATGTGAAGTCACAATCGCTTTTCGTAGTGCTAATATTATTGCAATCCTTGGACTTGAAGTCACTAGATACTCTAGTTGTGAAATATTGCGCTTTGATGTTATCAAACGTTACACCGTAACTGGGTAATCATAAAGGTGGCTATCGGGCGTGATAGGAAGCAAGCTTAGGGATCGTAGTGATGTAGATAGGATTTGTTCCTCCCACATAATGGGGGTAAATATCCACGGCCACTCGAGGGATGAGGCTTATTGAATGTCTGGCCAGACTCAGATAAATTAATATAGAGATATTAATGTTATCTGCAAGCATGAGCATATTCCCATGATCGAGGAACTATGGATTGGATATACGAGTGTGACTATTTATGTCTCGTGTCCAATCCGGATATGGAGACAAAGGGATAATGCAATATGACATATTGGGCACAAAGGTTTGTCGGGATCACTGACTATTTCTATTGGTTGGGTTGCATGGATGTGTTGCTAGACACCGCTCCATGTTAGTAATAGTTACTACCAACTATATAGAAACCTATGGGGTCACACGTCAAATAGAGTAGAGCTAGATTTGGGATTAATTAATATGGATTAATTAATAGAAGGATCATTGTGCAACACCTTGCAAACTTAGTAGGACTAATTTGCAAGGAAGGGAATAGTTCTAGTCCTACTAGAACAAGAAAACTCTTTTTGTGGAAACAACAAGGAGTTTTTGGAGTATATAAAGGAGGCTCTAGCTTCCTTCCCACTACATGAGTTATTATTAGTCATAACACACAAAAGTGGGAGAGAGCAAAAGAGAGAGCAAGACAAGGTGCTAGGGCCGAAACCCTAGCCACCCGTCCGCCCCCTTACCCGACGGCAAAGAGAGGCCGCCCCACTCTTGTGCTCTTTGGTGATTTGTTGCTTTGATCTTCATCCCTCTTCCTCCAAGGTTCAAGCTAGCACTTGATTGAAGGAAGAATCTAGATCTCACCTCTAGACGTGGATCAACCGTAGAGACGAGGACATCATTCTTCGTGTGATCTCACAAATCAAAAGGTACACATCTTCTATGTCCTTAATCATGTTATGATGTCTCTTCCTGTGATCCTTGGTGGGCTTTGAGTAGGATTATTTTGTTATTCCGATGCGTTACCTACGTCAAAACCCAACAGTGGTATCAGAGCCACAGGTCGTAGAGCATAACATGATATTATGTGTTTACGATTTCAGTTCATACACCGTATTATTGTTTATTACGAGAAAACTGAAAAAATTGGCATAGTGGATGCAATATTGAATTTGATTCAATCAAACAAGACTCAATTTAACATTGGATGTTAGAATTGGTGAGTTTAATCGCATAGGATGTGAACAATTGGGTTCTTGAAAAATTAGGGTTCATGGGCACATGATTGAAAAGGGGTTTTCAATTATGGAAACAAAATTATGGAAATAATTCCATAAGGAAACAACCTTGCTTGGGCAACAAGGAAGGAGGAAGGGGACTAGGGCCGAAACCCTAGCCGCCCGCCCCTCCCTTGCGCGCCAAGCAAGGCCGCGGCTCCCTTAGGCGTGCGGCGGTCCTAGGGTTCGGGCCACTTGTTGGCTTGGACCCTTTGGACCGTTGTGAAACCCTAGTTACCCAATATTATTAAAATTAAACAAGCGCGTTAAAAATTGGTTTTAACTGTATTATGTGCTCTATTGCATGGTGGATGGATTTGGCCTAGGATTGTGGATGTTTATTGTTTTGTGGTTTGGTTTACGGCCTGCGAGCTGATCAAATTAATGTAATAATTAATTAAGTTTTACGGCGTGCGAGTCGTTCTTTTTCTCCTCGACATGTGAGGCTTTTATTATTTATTTATTCTAGATGTTAGGCTAGAATTAGAAATATTTAGATGATAGCCAAGAACATGGAGAAGAAGACCGGAGAACAAAAGGAGCCAAAAGACATCCCTAGGCGCGCAGCTATGGTGGAGCACATGGAGATGAGCTCGGCACTTTAGGGCAATTAGATATTATCATTGGCTTGATAATATCATTAGTCTAGAGGCCATATCCATGCCACGTTTTTTTTATTTTTGTGGATGTTTATTATTCATGCCTTGTTATTTATTTTGTGTGTATGGCGCTACAAGCAAAAACGATAACAAGATAATAATAAACAAGGTTGGTCTTTTATTGTGGATAGCCCAAATCCAAATAAGTAGACCATGTTGATAAAGATCAACCAAACAAATTAAAAGAAATCCCTCAATTAAATATTGCGTTTTGCCTTCTCTTGCCAAAACACCCTTCATGATCATGGCCTATTAAAATTCGGGCTTGCCAAAGCAAGGCGATTTTAATTTTCCATGATGTGTTGCGGACGACGCAAGCTAGTAATGCGTGTATGTTGAAAGCAAGAGGTTGGACGCAACTAGGCAAGAGTCAATTTGATTGATGAGCTTAGAGGCAAGACAATTAGGAGTTATCCAATTGGATAAAGAATAAAAGGAATTTATTCACCTAATTGGACCAAGAGTTGCATGTGATGCAATTGGAATGGTTCCTACCTAAATAACCAATTCTTGGGTGACTTGCCAAAGCAAGCTCAAGAAGAAGTGAAATAAGGATCTTGGACCCACTAGAAAGTATAAAGATATTTTCCGCATTAATGGTGAGGGCTATTAAACCGAGAAAAATAGTGGGAGCTATATTTGATGATCTAGTCATTGTTAAATATAGTTAAATTGTTCAAAATACTAAAATTGCATATTTCTCGTTTTGTATAATTCCAAATGGCAAACAACAACGCATCGAGTTCATCCCTACGATCTGTCCTTGAGAAGGATAAATTGTCTGGAACAAATTTCCTTGACTGGTACAGAAACTTGAGGATTGTCCTCAAGCAAGAAAAGAAGCTGTACGTCTTGGACACTCCAATTCCAGACCCACCACAAGATGAGTCTCTACTAGCGGCAGTGAGGGCACGTCAGAAACATGTTGATGATTCTAATGACGTGACTTGCCTCATGCTTTGTACCATGACTAGTGAGCTTCAGAAGCAACACGAGAACATGGAAGCCTATGATATGATCAGACACTTGAAACAATTGTTTCAGGAACAGGCAAGGCATGAGCGCTATGAGGTGTCTAAAGCATTGTTCAAAAGTAGTCTTGCAGAGGGGAATCCAGTAGGCCCTCATGTACTCCGAATGATCGGGTACATAGAGAACCTTGAGAGACTGGGGTTCCCACTCGGCCAGGACTTGGCGACTGATCTCGTCTTGCAATCGTTGCCTGACAGTTATAATCAGTTCATTATGAACTATAATATGAATGAGATCAACAAGTCTTTGCCAGACCTATTGAACATGCTAAAGACAGCTGAGCAAAGCATCAATAAAGGCAAGGGCAAGGCCATAATGATGGTACACAAGAAGAAGGGCAAGTCAGTTGCATCTACTTCAAAAGGAAAACGCAAGAACGTTGCGAAATCCAAGGATTCCCTAAAGCCTAGTGGAGGCGTGGCTAAAGGTGAATGTCACTACTACAGCCAGCCGGGTCACTGGAGGAGGTATTGCCCTAAATATCTGGAGGATAAGAAGCTTGGAATAGTGATTCCACCACCACCAGGTATTTATGTTATAGACGTCAATCTTTCTATTTCATCATCCTGGGTATTAGATACCGGATGTGGTTCTCACATTTGTCGTAATGTGCAGGATTTGAAAAGAAGTCGAAGATTACGAAAAGGGGAGATAGACTTGCGCGTCGGGAATGGAGCAAAGGTTGCTGCATTAGCTTTAGGCGTTTATGAGCTATCTTTGCCTTCTGGACTTATTTTAGAATTAGACAATTGCTTTTATGTGCCTGCTATGAGCAGAAACATTATTTCCGTTTCTTGTTTGGACGAGAAAGGTTTTTCTATTTCAATAAAGGACAAGTGTTGCTCCATTTATTTTGATAGTATGCACTATTGTAGTGCGCATTTGTCTAATGGATTGTATATCCTTGATCTAAATAATCCAATCTATAACATAAATACTAAAAGGATTAAAACTAATGATTTAAATCCTACATATCTATGGCACTGTCGTTTAGGCCATATAAATGAGAAACGCATATCTAGACTCCATAAGGATGGACTTCTAGACTCATTTGATTTGGAATCATATGAGACATGTGAAACTTGTTTATTGGGAAAAATGACAAAGTCCCCTTTCAATAAGAAAGGCGAACGGACTAGTGAGTTATTGGCACTCATACATACTGATGTATGCGGACCATTCCCCACGCCTGCCAGAGGTGGTTATACCTACTTCATCACATTTACTGATGATTTCAGTAGATATGGATTTGTATACCTTATGAAGGCCAAATCCGAATCCTTTGAATTGTTCAAAGAATTCAAGAGTGAAGTAGAGAAGCAACTTGGCAAAAGTATTAAAGCTCTACGATCGGATCGTGGAGAGGAATACTTAAGCCAAGAGTTTGATGAGTATCTTAGAGAGTGTGGGATAGTGTCCCAGCTCACTCCACCCGGAACACCACAATGGAATGGTGTATCTGAGAGGAGGAATCGCACTCTATTAGATATGGTGCGATCTATGATGTCTCAAACAGATCTTCCGATATCCTTTTGGGGACATGCTCTAATGACGGCAGCTTTTACCATTAACCGTGTTCCATCCAAATCAGTCATGAAGACGCCATATGAGATATGGACTGGGAGGCGTCCCATAGTGTCGTTTATGAAGATTTGGGGCTGCGACGTCTATGTAAAGCGTTTACAAACAGACAAGCTCGGGCCTAAAGCGGATAAGTGTAAGTTTGTGGGATATCCTAAGGAGACTAAAGGATATTACTTCTATAACCCTACCGAGAACAAAGTGTTTGTTGCTCGGACCGGCGTGTTTCTAGAAAGAGAACTGGTCTCTAAAGAAGCAAGTGGGAGGGTTGTGGAACTTGAAGAAATTCATGAAACACAAACCACTTAACCAATAATGGAACATGAACAGGAACCACAAGAAGTTGTGGAAGAGCCTGTTCAGGTAACACAGGAACTCCGTAGATCAGGAAGAGTGCGTCATGAGCCAGAGAGGTATGGACTTCTCGTGACTGAGCCCGATGAGGTACCACTCATTGATGATGAGCCTGCAAACTATGGAGAAGCCATGAATGGCCCAGACTCTAAGAAGTGGCTAGAAGCCATGAGATCCGAAATGGATTCCATGTACACCAACAAAGTATGGACTTTGGTGGAACCACCCGAAGGGGCTCGACCCATAGGGTGCAAGTGGGTCTTCAAGAAGAAGACCGACATGGATGGCAAGGTAGTTGCCTATAAGGGGCGATTGGTGGCCAAAGGTTATAGACAGATTCATGGTATTGACTATGATGAGACCTTTTCACCGGTCGCCATGACTAAATCCATTCGAATCTTACTTGCTATAGCAGCATACTATGACTATGAGATTTGGCAAATGGATGTCAAAACAGCGTTCCTTTATGGGAACCTCCTTGAGGATGTGTACATGACACAACCAGAGGGTTTTGAGGATCCAGAGAATGCCAATAAAGTCTGTAAGCTGCAAAGATCCATTTATGGATTAAAGCAAGCTTCTAGGAGCTGGAATCGACGTTTTGATGACGCGGTCAAAGAGTTTGGCTTCATCAAGAACGAAGATGAGCCTTGTGTTTACAAGAAGGTTAGTGGGAGCTCTATAGTATTTCTGGTCTTGTATGTGGATGACATACTAATCATTGGCAATGACGTTCCTACTCTGCAATCTGTTAAAGATTGGCTAGGAAAGTGCTTTGCAATGAAAGACTTAGGAGACGCAGCCTATATACTGGGTATAAAGATCTATAGAGATAGATCTAAAAGGTTGCTTGGCCTAAGTCAGAGTACATATATTGACAAGGTGTTGAAGAGGTTCAACATGCAAGATTCCAAGAAGGGATTCTTGCCCATGTCACATGGAGTCACTCTTTCCAAGAATGACTGTCCCTCCAATGAGATGGAGAAGGACCGCATGAGCAGGATACCCTATGCTTCGGCCATAGGATCCATCATGTACGCCATGCTATGTACTAGACCAGACGTATCATACGCGTTGAGTATGGTGAGCAGATACCAGTCCAATCCGGGTGAGAGTCACTGGATTGCTGTCAAGAACATCCTAAAGTACTTGAGAAGAACTAAGGATGTATTCTTGATATTTGGAGGAATGGAAGAGCTAAGTGTAAAGGGTTACACTGACGCAAGCTTCCAAACCGACAAGGATGATTACGGATCGCAGTCTGGATACGTGTTTTGCCTGAATGGAGGAGCTGTGAGCTGGAAGAGTTCCAAGCAAGGCACAGTTGCTGATTCTACGACAGAAGCTGAGTACATTGCTGCTGCGGAAGCAGCAAAAGAGGCAGTATGGATAAAGAAGTTTATCACTGAGCTCGGTGTGGTCCCCAGCATAGTGGATCCCGTAGAGTTGTACTGTGACAACTCTGGGGCAATCGCACAGGCAAAGGAACCAAGGTCACACCAAAAGTCAAAGCATGTACTTAGGAGATTCCATCTTATTCGTGATATGATCGATCGAGGAGATGTGAAGATATGCAAGATTCCGACAGATGACAACGTGTCAGATCCGCTCACGAAACCTCTTGCGCAGCGAAAGCATGAAGGGCACGCCAGATCTATAGGCATACGAGATGCGCCAGATTGGCTCTAGTGCAAGTGGGAGATTGTTGGAATAGATGCCCTAGAGGCAATCGTAGATTTAGTATGAACAATGTTTTGGCTAGAATATTCATTTATTATTTATGGCGATATTTAATATAATGAAGTCCTTAGATAAATTGTGTTATTTATCTTAAATGTCCCTAGTCCATTATATTGATTAATAGGACAATCAAATATAGACTAGTATGTGGGTAGATTGATATGGAGATATCAAGTCTAACACATGGGTATGTATTAGGAGTAATGGCATACTAGATTGACCCACGACGAAAAGGATACATTAGATTATGTGAAGTCACAATCGCTTTTCGTAGTGCTAATATTATTGCAATCCTTGGACTTGAAGTCACTAGATACTCTAGTTGTGAAATATTGCGCTTTGATGTTATCAAACGTTACACCGTAACTGGGTAATAATAAAGGTGGCTATCGGGCGTGATAGGAAGCAAGCTTAGGGATCGTAGTGATGTAGATAGGATTTGTCCCTCCCACATAATGGGGGTAAACATCCACGGCCACTCGAGGGATGAGGCTTATTGAATGTCTGGCCAGACTCAGATAAATTAATATAGAGATATTAATGTTATCTGCAAGCATGAGCATATTCCCAGGATCGAGGAACTATGGATTGGATATACGAGTGTGACTATTTATGTATCGTGTCCAATCCGGATATGGAGACAAAGGGATAATGCAATATGACATATTGGGCACAAAGGTTTGTCGGGATCACTGACTATTTCTATTGGTTGGGTTGCATGGATGTGTTGCTAGACACCGCTCCATGTTAGTAATAGTTACTACCAACTATATAGAAACCTATGGGGTCACACGTCAAATAGAGTAGAGCTAGATTTGGGATTAATTAATATGGATTAATTAATAGAAGGATCATTGTGCAACACCTTGCAAACTTAGTAGGACTAATTTGCAAGGAAGGGAATAGTTCTAGTCCTACTAGAACAAGAAAACTCTTTTTGTGGAAACAACAAGGAGTTGTTGGAGTATATAAAGGAGGCTCTAGCTTCCTTCCCACTACATGAGTTATTATTAGTTATAACACACAAAAGTGGGAGAGAGCAAAAGAGAGAGCAAGACAAGGTGCTAGGGCCGAAACCCTAGCCACCCGTCCGCCCCCTTACCCGACGGCAAAGAGAGGCCGCCCCTCTCTTGTGCTCTTTGGTGATTTGTTGCTTTGATCTTCATCCCTCTTCCTCCAAGGTTCAAGCTAGCACTTGATTGAAGGAAGAATCTAGATCTCACCTCTAGACGTGGATCAACCGTAGAGACGAGGACATCATTCTTCGTGTGATCTCACAAATCAAAAGGTACACATCTTCTATGTCCTTAATCATGTTATGATGTCTCTTCCTGTGATCCTTGGTGGGCTTTGAGTAGGATTATTTTGTTATTCCGCTGCGTTACCTACGTCAAAACCCAACAAGATCTTAAGCTTCCTCAATAGCAGTAGCCTTTGGCTCCCATTTTGCCTTCGGAAGACTTCTCAGAATCTTCCTCACTTTTTCTTCATTGGAAATGTGCTTTCCTAGTGAATCAAGGTTGTTGACAATGTTTGTGATCCTTTTGAACATGTCTCTGATTGACTCATCTCCATTCATCTTGAATAACTTATATTTCCTGAGATATATATTGATCTTGGTTTGCTTCACTTGACTGGTTTCTTCAAAGGTCACAACAAGCTTATTCCATATCTCTTTGGCAGTCTTGTAGCTTGAAACCCTATCAATTTCATCTGCACTGGAAGCACAATATAAGAGATTATAGTTCTTAGAGAACTTCTCTAATTCAAATGAACAATGAGAGTCTTCAGATTTGGGAGTTCTAATCCAATCCTTCTCTTTATAGAGAGTACGAGGACCATTCAGGATGATAGTCCAGAGTTCTATGTCTTGATCATTGATAAACATTTTCATCAAGGCTTTCCAGTGGACAAAAATTGTCTCCACAGAATAGAGGAGGTCTGTTAGCAGCTCTTCCCTGTGATAAACCACCATAACCTACAGTACTCATAATCACAAGATCATTAAATCTATGTAGTGATACAAGCTCTGATACCAATTGAAGGGGTGTACAGTAGGTAGAAAAGCAGGATCAATACTCTAGAAGGGGGGTTGAATAGAGTACGAAGTCTTTTGCTAAACATTTCAAGAGTAGTGGTTTCAAACGATTTGTAAGAAGATTCAAGGCCTTGAAATAAGTTTCAAGTCCTTGGAATAAAAAAAAAATAGTATAAAGAGAAAAGTTCTATTTCAAAGCCTTGAAATGATTTCCAAACCCTTGAAACTTTGATTGCTGCAAACAAACCAACCATGCAACTGAAATGTAAATGCAAGAGACACAATATATATAGAGTTATGTCCACTTGGACCTACATCTCTACCTCAGGGATCTTCTCCCTGCAAGATTTTCAACTCAATTCTTATTAATCAACAGTTAAGCCCTAGATCTCAAGAAAAGAGAGATGCCTTACTCTGTTACAGCTTGTGGTTCACACTAACCTATCTAGTACATGCTCTAGCTATCTGATTAACTAATAACTCTGTATTGTTCACCTTGAAAAAACCTTGAGAATGTAAAAGTAGTAGTATGCAAAATATATACAAATAAAGCTCAGAACAAAAGAACACAAGCGATGAAACTGCTGTGAGAGTACAATGATCTTCTGAGAGTTGGATTGAGATTTTGATATGCCTCTTTGTTTCTTAACAATCCTTGAATAGTTTGAGAGTGTCTCTAGATTTTTTCCCGTTGAGTTGTGTGTCCAATTCTTCAAACTAAGCTCCTTATATACAGCTCATTTGATCTGCAAATCTTCTTGATCTTCAGCAACAACCGTTCCTATTTTGGAGTCAACAACTTTGACTTCTCTAATAGTCTTCTTCCAACGGATAGTTTCTTAGTATCTTCAGAGATACTGATGTGATCTTGTCCATAAACATGTTGAGAAGCAGTTAGGATCAACAGATTGATTGCAGAATCAAATAAACTCGTCAATTCCTTTCCTGCAAAACTCATGTCAAGATATATAACCTGCAGAATAGGAAGTAAATATTCCCTACAAAACTGACTCAAACAGATGGATTAGATGTTGTAAAACATATCGAAAAGCATTGTCTTTCATCATCGAGTAATAATATATAATGCACAGGGGTTTAGGAGTTTAAACGTTAACAGAAACTCCCCCTAAGATTAAGCTCAGAAGTCTCAATCACTTTCAAAGCTTTGAAAACTGTTTCAAGGCCTAGCTATTTCAAGTCTTTGAAACATTGAAACTGCATTGAGCTTATAGAATCAATTCCTATAAAGAACCCCAACGGAGGTACGGTCATTAACTTTATCCTTAGCAAAATGATCTCCAGGTTCGGCATCCCAAATACTATCCTCTCGGAAAATGGGATGCCATTCTTCAATGGCCAAGTCGCAGGAAAGCTCGAGCAATACAACTTCAGGCATATTACGTCAACTCCCTATTACCCAAAACATAATTGGCAGGCGGATGAATCCAACAAGACCCTCATCAGAATCGTCAGCATTCTGGTCACGGATGATCATTCAAAATGGGTCAACTATTTCGATGTTGCTCTATGGGACGTCAAACGTCACCAGGAACCCCCACATGTGCATCACCATTTTCACTCTACTATGGATTTGAAGTAGTTATTCCAACCAAAATCAATATCCCTTCCACGCAACTTGCGATGAGAGCGCCAAAAAGATAGCCAAAGGTGCCATGTCGTGGACTTAATTGAAGAAAGGCAAGAGAAAGAAAAGCAAAGGAACGTGCTGTATAAATAGAGAATTGAGAGAGCATAAAACAAGATGGTCCAGCCAAGGAGCTTTGCTTCATGAGATCTTGTCCTGAGGGCATCTGACAAGAATGTGGGTATTGCAAAATACGAAGATGCGGGGGACATACCAAAGAGCCTGATACCGTTAATATGTGATTGCTTAAGATTTACTACCCATTACCTTCGCTTCATGGTAGAATTGGTCAGTCGTGATTCCTCCTATATGGGGAATTTGCCATTTCGGCATTCGATTTACCTTTTGATTCCTCCCACATGGGGAATGTTTTTTATTGTCGTTCCTCCCATATGGGGAAATTTATCAATGAAACACCCTACCATATTCGGCATTGATAATGCGCATTTGTTAATAGAAAAGTACATAAGCCTATCTGTCGGGATAGCAGCTACCTTGCTGATAGCAAAATGTGTAAGTCTATCTGTCGTGATAGAAGCTACCTTGCTGATACTGGTTGTTAGAAGAATGCATAAGCCTATTCGCCGCAATAGCAATTGCCTTGCTAATATTTTCCTATAGAAAATTGTGTAACTCTATCTGTTTCGATAGGACTCGCCTTATTGCTAATAGCAAAACCGTAGGCCTATATGTCGCGATAGCATCCGTGTGATAAGCCTATCACCCGATGATAGCACATTGGATATGCCTAGCCGCACAATACAAGCTCACCTAAATCCTATCACCGGCTGATAGCAACTACGAATAAAGCATATCACATGTTGATAGCAATTGCAAAAAATCGAACACTTGCTTATCGAATTTGTGGTGATTACAGCTGAAAGCATATCTGTCACGCTAGCAAGTGTGCTTCTTTCCTTGTAAAAATCTCAAAGCCTATCTGTCATGATAGCACATCTGATCTTATTTTTCAAGTCATGTGTAAGCATGTATGTTATGATATGCAACTACGACCTTTTCTGAACTGATTGTAAATCCTATCTATCGCGATTACAATTTTGGTTTTTCCTCAGTAAAGCATGCATTAACCTATCTGTCATGATAGCAATTGCAATTTTTTCCAAGCAGATTATAAAGACTATGCATCGCAAGCGCAATTGCAAAACGTCTAAAGCTTATATGTCGCGATAGAAATTGCAGAACCTTCGTGAAAACTACAAGGTTTATCTGTCATGATAACACTTGCAATGGCATTTGCAGGTCGCCCTAATATAAAGAAAAAAATCACTGAGGGTGACTTGTGCGAAGAGCGTTGCACCAGCAGTGGCTTGCAAATATAGATTAGCAATCTACAAAACAACTGGTGTGTAATAACCTATCCTTTGAAGTGTTAGCTTCAAAGTGTTGGAATAGGTGCCCGAGAGGCAATATAGATTTCTTATGAACATTCTTTGGCTAGAATATTCATTTATTATTTATGGAGATATTTAATATAAGAAGTCCTTAGATTACAACTTTCTGTTAATTTTAAATATCCCAGGTCCACTATATTGATTATCAAGACGATCACTGTAGACTAGTATGTTGGTGTTTTTATATGGGAATATCAAGTCTAACACATGGGTATCCATTAGGGGTAATGGCATACTGGATAGACCCACAATGAGAAGGCTACATTACACTATGTCAAAGTCACAAGTGCTTCTCGTAATGCTAATGGTATTGTAATCCTTAGACCTGAAGTCACTAGATACTATAGTTCTGAAATATCATGTTTTGATGTTATCAAACGTTGCGCGTGAACCGGGTAACTATAAAGATGGTTATCGGGCATGATAGGAAGCAAGATGAGAGATGGTAGTGATGTAGAGAGGATTTTTCCCTCCCACATAAAGGGAGAAAATTACAACGGGCCACTCGAAGGATGATGCTTATGGAATGTTTAGCAAGACTTAGACAAGTCAATATGGGATATTGACGTTATCTTCATGGATAAGCATATTCCAATGATCGAGAAACTTTGTATTGCATATATTAGTGTGAATATTATGTCTCATGTTCGGTCCAGATATTGATACAAAGGGATAATACAATACGGTAACATTGGGCACAAGGTTTGTCAGATCACTGACTATTTCGATTAGTTTAGTGACATATGTGTTGCTAGACACCGCTCTATGTTAGTAAAAGTTACTACCAACTAAGTAGAAACCGATGGGGTCACTTACGATATGGATTAAACTTGTAATGGGCATTAATTAGTATGTCTAATTGATTAAAAGGATCTAAACGCAACCACAAGCAAAGTTAGTAGGACTAATTTGCAAGGTGGACTAATTCGTGTATGGATAGGATTTTTTTGGGGGCAATTATGTAGTTAATAAGAAGTTATTAAGTATATAAAGACTAAATAGCTTGTTATTTTCTCATATTTTCCATTATTGAGAGAACACGACAAAGTAATGAGAGAGAGACAAGAGTTGAGGCTGAAGCCCCAACCCCGTCCGCCCCTCCAAGCCATCGGCCTCCTTATACGCGACCTTGGTGCTCCATTTTGCGTGATCGCTTCCCTCTTTATTGTGTTTTTAGCACTACATGTGAAGAAGGATTCTAGCTACTAATCCAAGGTGTGGATATTCGTAAAGACGAAGATACAATTCATCTTAACGATCAAATTAACTAAGGTACACAATTCTCTTATTTTACCATGTTATGAAAAGCTTGCCAGCGATCAGGGGAGGGTATTGAGAAGGATTAATTTATTTTTGCTCCAATGTGTGATCTGCATCAAAATCCTAGAGTTGTCTGAGAGCCATAGGTCGTAGCGCATAACATGATTTTATGTGTTAACGCTTATCACTTTTTCATTGGTTTTACAATTTTTGACGAAAACCTGAAGTTAAGCATATGATGCAAATTGAATATGATTCAATAGATATTGTGCAAATTTTACATAAATTTTGAAAATTTCGTTCACATATGATGTGAGTTTTGTGTTTTTAAATGTAGGGTTAAAGCACAATTGGAGAAAAAGAGGTTTTTCTCATCAATTGAAAATAGGCACACAAGGAAGGAGAAGTTTTTTGAAACAAATCCCTAGGGGGTTCGCCCAAGGGGTTGACCCCCACCACCTTTGCTTGCGCGCCAAGAAAAGTAGTCGGGCTTGGGTGGTTTTCCAAGCCGCAAGTTTAACCGAGCAGGCTTGGGCCGACCGCCTAGGCGGTTTGGGCGGTCCTTTTAGGGTTCGGCCATCTTGATGGTGGACTCCTTTGACAGTTTAGGCCCTATAAAATCCAAATTAAACTAAAATTAACCAAGTGCGTTAAAATTGGATTTTAACTGTCTTATGTGCTTTATTTCATGATGGATGGATCGGCCTAGGTCGTGGATGTTTATTTTTGTGCTTTGTGGTTTGATTTGGTTTATCGTATCTAATTGGTTTTAGCCTGCATGTCATCTTCTCCCTCGCTTGTGAGGTATCTCTATTTAGTATAGATGCTAGCTAGTATCAGATAATTAGAAGATAGCCAAGACATGGAGAAGAAGACCAAAGAATCAAGGAACCACAAAGACGATGGAGGACTCGCAAGCCTAGGACGCGAGGCCGTGGTGGAGGCACATGGAGCTTTTCACCTTAGGGCTAAAATATATTCTTATTGGCGTGGGAATATCTTAGTCTTAGAGTCCGTATCCATGCCATGTTTATTTATTGTTTATCTATTTATTGTCTTGTTATTTATTTTTGGTGTATGGTTGATGCATGCAAAACGTAACAAGATAATAATAAACAAGGTTAATCGTTTATTTGGGATCACCCAATCCAATTAAGTAGATCATGTTCATAGGATCAACAAAACAATTGATAATGACTATTAAATTTCTCAAATGATATATTACGTTTTGCCTTCTCTTACTTAAACACCCTTCATGATCAAGGTCTATTAAATTTGGGTTTTCCAAAGCAAGGCGTTTTTAATTCACCATAATGTGTTGCGGCGACACAAGCAAGTAATGTGTCATTGTTGAGGTAAGAGTTTGGACGCAACTAGGTTAGTTCAATTGGATTGATAAATCTAGAGGCATGGTAATTTGGTGTTGTCTATGGGATAGATAGAGAATAAAGGATTATTCTCCTAATTGAACCAAGAATTGCATATGATGTAATTGAAAGGTGTTCATACCGAATAACTAATTCTTGGGTGACTTGCAAAAGCACGCTCAAGAAGAAGTGAAATATGGATCTTGGACCCACTAGAGAACATATGATATATTCCGCATTAATGGTGGCGGCTATTGATCCGAGAAAAATAGTCGGAGCTATATTTAATAATATAGCCATTATTGAATGTAGTTAATTGTTCAAAATACTAAAATTGCATTTTTCTCATTTTGTAGAATTCCAATGGCAAACAATAGAAAAGCATCGACTTCATCCCTACGATTTGTCCATGATAAGGAAAAGTTATCAAGAACAAATTTTCTAGACGAATACAGAAACTTGAGAATTGTTCTCAAGCAAGAAAAGAAAGTGTACGTCATAGACAATCATATTCCAGACCCCTCGGGAGAGGATATTGTTCTTGGCGCTACAGTGGAACATCAGAAACATTTGGATGATTCTAATGATCTCACTTGCCTCATGCTTTACTCCATGAAATCTGAGCTTCAGAAGCAATATGAGAAAATGGAGACGTACGGCATGATTGTACATTTGAGACAGCTCTTTCACGAGCAGACAAGGCATAAGTGGTATGGAGTATCTAAGACACTGTTCAAGTGGATTCTCGCAGAGGGGAACCCTGTCGGGCCTCATGTACTCCGCATGATCGGATAAATGGAGAATCTCGAGAGGTTCGGCTTCCAACTCGGCAAGGTTTGGCCACTAATTTCATCCAGAAATCGCTGCCAAATAGTTAGCCAGTTCGTTATGAACTATAACATGAATGAGATCAACAAAACTCTGCCTGACCTGCTCACTATGTTGAGGACTGCTTAACAGAGCATTAAGAAAGCCAACGGCAAGTCCATAATGATGGTCAATAAGAGGAAGGGCAAGGGGGTTGCCTCTACCTCCAAAGGAAAGAGCAAGAAAGTTTCAAAATCAAAGGGAACCTTAGAGCCTGTTGGAGGCATGAATAAGGGTGAATTTTACTACTGTAGTCAGCCTAGTCACAGGAAGAGAAATTGCCCCAAGTATCCGGAGGATAAAAGACTTGGAATAGTGATTCCACCACCACCATGTATTTTTGTTATAGATGTCAATTTATCTATCTATTCATCATGGGTATTGGATACTGGATGTCGATCTCACATTTGTCGAAATATTCAGGATCAAAAGAGAAGTAGAAGATTGACTATAGGGAAGATAGACTTGCGCGTTAGGAATGGAGCAAGATTTGCTGCATTAGCACGAGGCGTTTATGAGCTATATTTGCCTTCTGGACTTATTTTAGAATTAGACAATTGCTATTATGTGCATGCTATCAGAAGAAACATTATTTATATTTCTTGTTTGGATGAGAAAGGTTTTTCTATTAGAATAAAGGACAAATGTTGCCCCATTTATTTTGATAGTATGCACTATTGTAGTGCTCTTTTGTGTAATGGATTGTATATCCTTGATCTAAATAATTCTGTCAATAACTTAAATACCAAGAGGATGAAGTCTAATGATTTAAATCCTACATATCTATGGCACTGTCGTTTAGGCCATATATACGAGAAACACATTTTTAGACTCTATTACGATGGATTTCTAGACTTACTTGATTATGACTCATATAAGACATGTGAATCTTGTTTGTTTGGAAAAATGAAAAAGTCCACTTTCAATAATAAAGGTTAGAGGACTACTGAGTTATTGGCACTCATACGTACTGATGTGTGTGGACCATTTCCAACGCCTTCCAGAGGTGGATACCTTTACTTCATTACATTTACTAATGACTTCAATAGATATGGATTTGTGTACCTTATGAAGGCTAAATCTGAATCCTTTGAATTGTTCAAAGAATTCAAGAATGAAGTAGAGAAGCAACTTTGCAAGAGTATTAAGGCTATTGGATAGGATCGTGGAGGATAATACTTCATTCAAGAGTTTAACGACTATCTTAGAGAGTGTGGGATTGTATCCCAACTCAATGCACCCAGAACGCCGCAGTGGAACGGCGTGTCCGAGAGGAGGAATCGCACCCTGTTGGACATGATGCGGTCTATGATGTATCAAAAGGATCATCCGTGAACGTTTTTGAAATTTTGTAATGGATGTCTAAAAAAGGATCTTAATACTCTAGAACGAGGGGTTGAATAGAGTATGGAAACTTTTGCTAAAAAAAGAACTTTTAAAACTTTAACACAAGGAACTATGAAAACTCAAGGCTTTGGAAATATTTGAAATTAATTATTGAGACAGGAAATTCTCTAAACCTTTGGAGCTTTCTTGTAACATGCAGTTTGGTAAGCAGAACTTGCAAAGAGATGAACGGAATGATTTTTTACGAAGTTCAGCAACCAATTGGCCTACTCTCGTCCCGAGGGATACTATCCCTCCAGGATATGTAAACTTCTTATTGATCACAAACATATCTCTAGATCTCAAGCCCAAGTGAACTACCTTACACTTATACAACTTGTGGTAACAAACATATATAGTTTCAGCTACAAACTAATGAAACAATAAGAACCTATTATTGTTCAATTAAAAAACTAACTTACTATAGTTTGTGAGGTTAAGAAATACTTGTTAATAATACAATGAAAGACATGAAGAACACAGAAATAGATTAAGAAATAATGCTCAGAAGTGTTCTTCAGAATCAGTATGATTAATCTTCTATTGTTGATGAATCTTTGAATGTATGAAGAGTCTGATGTAGATCTTCCACGAATGAACTCTTCCCTAACTCAATTGATCAATTCTCTCTCTCTCTCTCTCTCTCTCTCTCTCTCTCTCTCTCTCTCTCTCTCTCTCTCTCTCTCTCTCTGCTACTCTTTGAAATTCAAATATGTCTTATAATGAATAGCAGAAACCAACTTGAGAAATTTAAGGTAAAAACTCCATGAAAACACTGAACCCTCGATAGCTTCTTTCAACAGCTATGTTTGAACAGATGAATCGATTTTCTTAGGAGAGTTTGAATAAAGAAAAATTATGCACAAATATAATCACAACATCAAGGATAACCCAGATAAAATAGCATGGAAATACTGAATCTGTTAGACAGATCAGTTTGAACAATAAACTCAACTATTTTTATCTTGCACATTAGAATCTACATAATAACATATCCATATCACATTTAATAATTAGTGATGAGATTATGATTTATTACAAGTCAATAACCAATCACATAAATAGATAAAACAACCTGCACAAAGATTTAATTAGTCACATCAGTGACTGACAAGATCCTAAGGGCAACCTTCAAAGCTTTGGAGCTTTGACTGACCTTTAAGATTCGTCAAACTTACACTGGTCCTTGAAGCCAAATATTCTATCTAAATGTTAGCATAAAAAATGTATAGGCTTAAGAAAATTTGGAAGAGACTTAGTAACAACATTCTTTCTATAATCTAGCCTGCAAAAAAGAAACTTGTTAGAATATAACAAGTTCATGAACAAAGATGTTCTTCAAAGCTTTAGGGCTTTAAACATGTCTCTTTAGAGTTTCTGTCTTTCATCACCTCCAAAACTCAAAATCCCCCTGAGTTTATATATCTCATTAATTCAAAGGGATTGAATTATCAATCTCCCCCTTGATGGAAGACAAAACAAATATTCATGCTTTGCACAATATCCTGCAACTCAATAACAATTTAGAAACCGCATATACAATATAGAAGCAATATACAACCATTTAACATAACCACATAGCACGAAAAGAACAAAACTAAAATTAACATATATAATTAAAAACCTACTGCATTCTAAAATTATTACAAAGAATCCACCAAAACACACATATTCTCTCCCCCTTTTTGAGTTTCATCAAAAGAGTAGAACAAATGTAGGATATTGTTCAGAGATTTTTTTTTTTAAAAAAAAAATAAGAAATTACTAAGCAAACTTCAAGGATTTTGAGAAGTAGAAAGAAAATAGACATAAATAAGGGGTTTAAGGGTTTGAATCACTAGCTGTAACAACATCCTTCTATGCTTTCTTCTTTCCACTTGAAGCCTTACTTTTTCCTATGTCCTTTCCTTTAGCAGTCTCTACTTTCTCAGCTTCCTCTTGTTCAGCATCGGTTGATTCCTCTTCTTGTTCTTCCTTTGCAGTCTCAACTTTCTCAGCTTCCTCTCTACAGCTAACTCAGCATCCTCATCATCTAATTCTTCTACATTACCAGCATCCTCTTCCTCACCAGTTTCCTCTCCAACAGTCTCTTTTGCAATAACCTCCTCTTTATTAGCAGCTTCACCAACACTACCCGCATCATCACTTTAATCAACACAAATCCTTTGAAATTAATACCACATGCACTTTCTTCTTCTTCTTTTTATTATTATTCTTCTTCTTCTTCATGGCATCTCCAAGCACCATGTCAGAATCTATGCTATCTTCATCCTTACTCTCGGCAAATGGAACTTTTTCCAGGTTCAAACCTTTTATGATCAAGTCCTGCTTTACTACCATCAAAGCTTTGAATTTCCCAAACTGAGTAAACAAATCAAACTGACCTTACCTCAAATCCTCCAGTCCATCTTCTAGGTTATCAACACTGTGAATAATATGAGAGAAGTCCAAATTTGCTTAAGCCTTTGGTGTTGTTGCAGCTTTTGGGTTGATGAAATCCTTCTCCAAACACTCTTTCCTGTCAGGATGCTCATGAACGTTATACTTCCTAGGAATCTCCAAAACCTTCGCAAACACATTATGTTCCAACCTCATATCAGCACTAGCTACCCTAGAAGTTAAAACATGAGTATCCCCATCTTCTTGCACCAGATTCATATAATACAGTCTAGTTAATCTAGGATAAGCCTCAGAACTATGGTTTAACATCTTCCGGACATATAAAACTCTCATTTTTCTAATGCAACCAATATCAAGTTTATCCAATAAATCCTTATAAATCATGCTACAAAAGAAATCTTTCAAGATGCATAACCATCCATCCATACTCCCGTAACCTCTTAACAGATAAACCAATATGCAGGAAGTAAATTCTTACCATGTCAAGAAAACTTTTGAGGTTTTACCGTACTATGCTTGACCTTTTTCTTCTGATCATCCTTCTTTTCTTCTTTAGATTTCTTCTTCTTTCCCCCCCCCCTTTCCTTTTTTCTGAAGACTGATCACCCTATCTTTCTTGACTTCTCCCTGTTATTTCTCATATTTAGACCGATTGAGTTTTTAAAAAGACACTATTTGAAACTACATGCAAAATTATATCTAGAAGATTTTTGAGATATTTTTGGACATTTTTTGAGAAGATCCCTGAACAAATAAAAAATATTTTACAATTATCTATTAAGATAAAACAAATATTTATTGATCCAATTTTTTAAACAAATTAGCAGTTTATTTCTCCCAAGCCTTAAAGAGGTTCAAAGCTTTGTGGAACTGCAGAACTAAACTGGAATCTTTAAAGCTTTGAAGAATACTTCCAAGACTAGGAAAGTATTATTTCAAGGCTTTGAGATTTTCACATATAAGCACATATATGATCTAATACTCCCCCTTCCACAACAATGCATCCTTGTTTAACATACCCAATTCAAGCCTTAGGGATGCAAACCTTTCATCCGACAATGTTTTAGTGAAAATGTCATCAACTTGCAAAGCAGTAGATATAAAAGACAAAGACACATCACTTTTTTCTGCATGATCTCTTACTAAATGGTTTCTTACATCAATATGCTTAATTGTGGAGTGTTGCACAGGATTCTTTGTGAATGAAATGGCACTTGTATTGTCACAATAGATAGGCACTTTTCTAAAACCATAGCCAAGATATCTTAGTTCTTGATCAATCCACAGCACTTGTGAGCAACAAGCTCCAGCTGCAATATATTCAGCTTCTGCAATTAATAAAGGTACTGGACTATGCTTCTTTGAATGCCAGCTAATCAGTGATGAGCCATTGAATTGGTAACACCCCGAATTCATCTTCCTATCAAATTTGTATCCTACAAATTGTGCATCTGGATACCCACTCTAATAGAAGTTAATTCTTCTTGGATACCAAATACCCAAGTCTTTGGTAACATTCAAATTTCTAAAGATCCTCTTGACATCAACTAAGTGACATTCCTTAGGATCTGCTTGAAAACTTGCACACATACAGACACTAAACATAATATCATGTCTACTAAATACAATAGTGAACCAATTATACCTCTTTTTCCTTTTGATTCACACTCTTACAATTAGTATCCTTGTGTAAGGATATTCAAGAACACATGGGAGTCTTAGCTACCTTGGACTGAGACATATTGTACCTATTTAGCAAGTCCTTGGTATATTTGCCTTGATGAACAAAAACTCATTTCTTCATTTGATGTACACGAATTCCTACAAAGAAATTTAAGTCTCCCATCACGCTCATTTCAAATTCTCTGCACAATAGACTTGAAAACTCTTTTGACAGAGCATCATTCGTAGCACCAAATAATATATCATCGGCATAAATCTGCACTACTAAGATGTCCTTTTCAAGAGTCTTAATGAAAAGAGTTTTTTCTACTAGGCCTCTCTTAAAACTATTCATGTAAATACTTTGAAATTCTTTCATACCAAACCTTTGGAGCTTGCTTGAGGCCATAGAGATCTTTGTCTAATTTGTAAAGATGATCAGGAAAGTTGTCATCTTCAAAACCAGGAGGTTGAGCATCAAATACTTCTTCTTGTAAATATCCATTTAGAAAAGAACATTTGACATCCATTTGATAAAGCTTTATATGTTTATGAGATGCAAATGCAAGAAGTATTCTAATAGCTTATATCCTGGCAACGGCAGAAAATGTCTCCTCATAATCAATACCTTCTTATTGATTATATCCCAGTGCCACAAGTCTGGCTTTGTTTCTTACAACCTTACCATTTTCATCAAGTTCATTTCTGAACGCCCATCTGGTTCCAATAACTGATTGAGTCTTTGGCCTAGGAACCACGTTCCATACCTTGTTCCTCTCAAATTCATTCAGCTCACTCTGCATTGCAATATCCACTATGCATCCTCCAATGCCTCCTTGCGTTCTTATGTTCAATCAATCGATACAAAAGCATTGAAGGCACACAGGTTCTTCAATATTCCTCTGATTTGTGTTCAAGCGGTTCCATTTGATATAATACTGTATTTTCGATGAGCTGATAAATACTTGAACTTCTTCCTTGGTGTCCATGGCACTAGTTCTCCAGTAATCTATTCAATCCTTTGATAACTTCATGCAGTAGATGGAGCACTTTGTGTTCTGTGAAGTTCAGATTTTGGTTCACTCAAATGGCCAAAGCTTTGAGATTCGTCAGACTGTTCTTGCAGAGTAGTTTTGATTCCTTTTTCTTTCTCAAAATCATCATTTGCCTCATACTTACTTAGATTTAGATATTCAAAACTTTCACTCAAGGAATCATCAGTACTTCCATCAAAATTTACATGAATCCTCTCCTCTACTATCTTAGTTCTCTTATTGAAAACTCTATATGCTTTGCTAGTTCGAGAATAACCAATAAATACCCCTTCATCACTTCTTGCATCAAATATTCCAATATTATCCTTACTATTAATATGCACATAACAAGTACAACCAAAAGGCTTGAAATAAGAAACAATTGGCTTTCTGCCTTTGAAAAGTTCATATGGAGCTTTCTTCAAAATATGCCTAATCAAACATCTTTTCAGCACATAATTGGAAGTGTTAACAGCTTATACCAAAAGATATTTTGGCAAATGATCTTCAAGTAGCATGGTTCTAGACATATCTTCGAGTTTCATTTTCTTCCTCTCAACTACTCCATTTTGCTGAGGAGTTCAAGGTGCATAAAAGTTGTGTCAGATGCCATGCTTTGCACACAAAAAATGAAAATCAAGCTGATCAAATTCTCTGCCATTACCACTTCTAATAGATGCAACATGTAAGTTTCTCAAAGTTAGAAGATCTTCACAAAGCTTTGAGAATCCAGATAAAGCTTCAGATTTTTCTCAAATGAACATAACAAATGTAAATCTAGAGAAATCATTTACCAAACCAAGCATATCTATCTTGCTTTTGGGTGTTTGAACCATCATAGAACCATACAAGTCCATATGCATCAATTCTAAAGATCTAGTAGTACTTACAAAGCTCTTTGAATTGAATGAACTCCTTGTATGTTTACCTTGGGTACATACCTTTCAAAACTCGTCATCTTTTAATTTCATAGTTGGTTATCATCTTACCAAGTCCTTTTTGATGATCTTGTTCATTGTATGCATGCTAATATGCCCAATTTTTCTATGCCAAAGCTTTGAGTCTTTCTTCAAAGCTTTAAGGCACTTTATACTTTCTCCTGCAACTTTGTTAGTACTGAAATCCTAACAATTGTATGACCTAGGAGCAGTGAGTATGCAGTTTCCAAATTTATTATGTTCAACCACACATTACTCCTTGTTAAAAACTAAAAGGTCAGGTTGTGCAAGACTTGAAATAGCTCAGCTATTTCAAGGCCTTGAACCAGCTTTCAAAGCCTTGAATCAGTTTCAGAGGCTTGAAAATAGTTTAGCTATTTTCAAGGCCTTGAAACTGGATTCAAATCCTTGAAACTGCTTAACCTGTATACACACTCTCAGGGGTGAGTTTTCTGCAAACTCTCTGAGTTGGTTTAACTTCTCTCTTTCATATGCTTGATTTGTTGTTGTTAGATGATGAAAGAAAATTGTTATAACGTGTTTTTAATCATAATATATCATCCGTTTGACCATGATAATGCAGGAAATTTTGTTTCTAAGTCTTGCAGGATTGTTTCTTAAACTAAATTGATGCAAATTTGGAAATACATGGACACGTTGATCCTGTGATCAATCAAACGTTCATGACAGCTTCTCATGGTGTTTAAATGAAAGATTACAAGAATATCTCTGAAGATTGTGATAATCCAACCGTTGGAGAAGATTTCAAAGTACTCAAACTATGTTGCCTACAAAATAGGAAGCTTGTTGCTGAAAATCAGGGGAGATTTGCAGATCTGTGTGAAGTTAGAATAGAGCTCAAATTCGAAGCAACAATACACAAAACTCAACGGGCAAAAACACAGAAAGAATTCTGGATTGACAAGAATCAATGAAGTTCTTCATTCTTCCAATCCATTCATAGAAGTTCACTGCATTTTCACTGCAGTTTTTCTACTCTTAGTGTTCTTCTGTACTGAGCTGTATTGGTAGAACATTTTTTGTATTATCTCTACATCTATTCTCAAGGATTGTTCTCGGTGAACAATACAGAATTCATAGTTTATCAGTTAGATAGAGCAGGTACTAGAAAGGTTAGGGAAAACCACTAGCTGTAACAGAGTAAGGGAACTCTCTAAGCTTCAGTTCTAGGGCTTAGCTTTTAATTAATAAGAATTGAGTTGAAAATCCTGCAGCGATCTAATCCCTAAGGTAGAGACGTAGGTCCAAGTGGACTGAACTCTATAAATTACTTGTCTTCTGCATTTTCAGCTCATTCCTTTTCATTGCTTTTGCAGCACACAAAAACTGTTTATTTTAAAGGGTTTGAACTTGCTTTCAAGGCCTTGAAAAAGTCATACTTGCTTCACTCTGTCTGCATTCTTTTCAAAGGCTTGAACTAGCATTCAAGGCCTTGAAATCCATTGCTTGCACAAGTTTTCATTTTCCTAGCAAGTTTTGCAAAAAGTTGGCATACTCCATTCAACCCCACCCCCCCTTCTAGAGTATCTTAGCTGCATAAACATCTGCTTACTCACGCTTTCAAAAACAACTTGACTACTCTTATCATATAGATGAGATATACTGAGCACATTATATTTCAAACCGTCAACTAGATAAACATTAGAAATAGAACTTGCAGAATTATTACCAATACTACATATTCCAATGATATTGCATTTTGATTTGTTACCAAGTGTGCTTTTTCCTCCAGATTTCTATTTAAGTTCTAAGAATAAAGATTTCCTTCTAAAGGGGCAAGTTACCTTCACAAGACCAAGTTTTCCACAACAATGACATTTTGGAGAATGTCTATGTCCTGCGGTCACAAATGTGGTTTGGTTCTTTTTTGGAAGATTTTGAGTATAACCAATTGCACTTTTGTGTACAGAATGCAGACTTCGTCAAAGCATGGGACTAAGGTTATGTTCAGATCTGCAAATCTTAATAAAACTTTCCTTGATTCTTGAAGTTTAACAGTCAATGAAGTGTTTAGTTGTTCTAAATCATCTAAATGATGTTTTAGATCAACATACTTATCAGTTAAAAGAGAATTTTGATCCACAACTTCTTTGACTTGTGTCCTCAAAGTTTTGAACTTGCTATCCAAGGCTTTGAGGTCACTATCAATTTTTTACTTAGATGCTTTAAGAGTTTTGTTGAGAAAAATCAAATCTAAATTTTCCTTTTCCTTCTCATGGAATTTCACCTTCAAAGATTCAATCTAATTTCAATAACATTCCTCATTCAAAAACCTACTTTTGAGGATTTCAGGTAGAAATTCAGAAGGACTAGCAAGAAGAACTTTTACTATATCCTCAATACGCTTGTCTGAGCTGTTTTCTTCTTCATGCTCAGCCCTTAGGCACATATTAGATTGTTCTTCATCTGATTCCGAATCAGTTGAAGAATCAGAGTCACTCCATCATGCCACCATAGCTTTCTTCCTTCTGTTATCATTTTCTTTCTTGGGAAAACACATGTTTTTTTCTTCTTTTGAGAACAATCTCTAACCAGGTGATCTGCATCTCCACATTCAGAGAAATTCATTACTTAAGATTTATGTGAATGTGAGTAATACTTACCTCTGTGATCCTTTCTACTTGAGGATCTGGACTTGTCTTTGTTGTAATCCTTGTTTCCAAAGTTTTCTTCATTTTCAGAATTCTGGTCAAAGCTGTGGAAATCAAGGCTAAGGCTTCTTCTTCATCATCATCTTCGTGTTCAATGCCTTGAGATTTCTCACTGTCCTTTTCCTTAGTGCCAGGTTCTTGATGTTTTCACTCATGTCACCATCCACTTCCTTTATAGAATCTCATGAGTGAGCATCTTGCCTTGCAGATGATCTAGCTCCAAAAGACTTAGATCCTGAGCTTCCTCAATTGCAGTTGTCTTTGGTTCCCACTAGGACTTTGGCAAAATCCTTAGAATCTTTGTGACTTTCTCTTCAATAGAGAATGCCTTTCACAAGGACTCTATGTTGTTCACAATTTCTGTGAACCTTTTGAATATGTCCTTAATGGATTCATCAGAATTCATCTTGAATAACTCATACTACCTCAGAAGAATGTTGATTTTCGTATGCCTGACCTGGCTTTTTCCTTCATATGTTAAAGTCAATTTGTCCCAAATCTCCTTGGCACTTTTGCAGTTGGAAATCCTATTGAACTCAATGGTAATAAGAGCACAATATAAAAAGTTCATAGTTTTAATTGATACCTTTTACAACTCAGTAATTGAAAGTTCCTCCCCTTTCTTAACACCGCTGATCCAATCAGCAGTAGTATCATACACATAGGGATGATTTTGAGTGATTAACCACAGCTCCATGTCTTGATCTATGATGAAAATCTTCATTAATTCTTTCCAATGAACAAAGTTGTCCGAATAGTGAAGGTCTGTTGGCTTCTCTTCCCTTTGAGAATCCTCCATCACCAACATTACTCATTGTCACAAGATGGTTAGATCTTTATCGTAACCCAAATCTCTGAAACCAATTGAAAGTGTGTAATGTAAGTCTGAAACATGATCTTAATACTCTAGAAGGGGGGAGGGTTGAATAGAGTATTCATAATTTTGCTAAAAAAGAAATTTTAAAACTCTCACATAAGGAACTAATGAAAAATCAAGGCTTTGGAAAGATTTAAAAAGAATTGAAACAGATGAAGACTTTCTGGAGCTTTAAAGCTTTGAGACAGGAAATACTTCGAAGCTTTGGAGCATCCTGTATTGTGCAGTTTTGTATGAAAAACTTGTAAAGAGATGAACACAATGATTATTTACGAATTTCATCCACCAATGGGTCTACTCTCCACCTGAGGGATACAATCCATCTAGGATTTGAACAACTTATTATTAAACACAGACATAGGACGAGATCGCAAGCCTAAGTGAACTACCTTACACTTATGCAGCTTGTGGTCCAAACCTATTGGAAATATGCCCTAGAGGCAATCTAATTTTCTTGTGACTTTTATGGATTTACGATTCATTATGTTATCGATATGGAGATATGTTAACATGAGTGAACTCCATAGAATATAAATGTTATATTCTTAATTATCCCTAATCAATTATATTGATTAATTGAACGATCAACTATAGACTAGTATGGGGTCTGATTGATATGGAAATATCACGATCCAACACTTGGGTATGCATTAGGTGTAATGTCATACTGGATTGACCCACTTACGAGAAGGCTACATACAAGTTATGTAAAGCCACAAGCTCTTCTCCTAGTGCCAACAATATTATAATCATTAGACTTGAATTCACTAGATTATCTGGTTGTCGAGTATTATGTTTAGATAGCGTCAAAGGCTACACCGTGGCTGGGTAGCAATAAAGGCGCCTATCAGACACAATTGGAAGAAATTTTAAGGATGGCAGTGATGTAGATAGAATTTATCCCTCCCACATAACAGGGCCAAATATCCATTGGCCACTCGAGGGATGGTGCTTATAAAATGTATGGCCAAAATCAGATAAATCAATATAGGATATTTATGTTATCTGCTTGGATAAGACTATTCCCAGGATTGACAAACTACGGATTGGATATACGGGTGTGACTTGTATGTCTCGTTTCCAATCCGGATATAGAGACAAAGGGATGAGACAATTCTTGCTCAAGGTTTGTCGGATGACTATTTATATTATTTGGATTGCATGGATCTCTTGCTAGATGCCGTTCCATGCGAGTAATTGTTTATACCAACTAAGTAGAAACCTATGGGGTCAGAATACCTATGTATTAGACCGGGATTTGGGAATTTATTAAAATGATTTATTAAATAGAATGATCAAACGCAACCATCTGCAAACTTAGTAGGAGTAATTTGGAAGGTGGACTAATCCATGTATAGACATGATTAGGATTTGCCAAGTTGGACTAATTCATGTAGAGACATAATTAGGACTAGTTTGCAAATAGACCAAATCCATGTATAGACATGATTAGGACTAGTTTGCAAAGGGAACTAATCCATGTAAGGACATGATTAGGAGAGGGGCTCATACGTAGTTAAGAATGAGTTGTCGGACTATATATATATGAGAACTCGTAGCTTATTCTTTACAGGAGTGTCATAATTTTTATAACACTAGGAGAGAAAAAGAAATCAGAGAGAGAAAATCCCAAAGGAGGGCCGGACCCCCTTCGAGACCGCCCCTTACCTGTCGGCCACTAAGGAGGTGCCGCCCTCCTCCTTACTCCGTTTTGTGTGGTTGTGATCTTCGTCCTCTTCCTCCTTTAATCCTTGCTAGCAAAAAGGATTGAAGGATCCGGATTCAAACCTAGGAGTGGACTATCCATAGAGACGTGAACACAATTTCACGTGTGAAGTCATCACGAGAAAACCCAAAGGTATTATAACACTAATTCCCTTGCTATCGTTATATTTTCTCGTCCTATGATCCTTGGAGGGTCTTGAACAGATTACTTTACGTTTCTTGCGCCGGTATCCGTTATCAAAACCATGCAGTGGTATCAGATCCACAGGTCGTAGAGCATAACGTAGTTTATGTGTTACGACTTTTGTGGTTTTACATTTTAATTATTATTTATCGTGTAAAACGGACAAATCAAGCATATTGATGCAATTTGTGAATATGATTCAAGCAAAGTAAGATCAAATGTTACATGGGATGTAAGGATAAGTGAATTTGGATCACATAGGACGTGAAAATTTCGGGTCTAGAGAACTAGGGTTTCGGCACAAGTTGGAAAAAGGTGTTTTCCAATTTTGGAAACAACTACACTTGGGAAACAAGGAGGAAGTTGCTTTGGAAACAACTCCCATAAGAGGTTCGGCCCCCCTAGGGGACCACCCCTCTCCTCCTTGCCACCCAAGAAAGCCACGGCAAAGGGGTCGGGCCTCCCTAGCGCACGGCCTAGCCATGTGGGCTAGGGGTCGGTCGACCCGAAGGGCATATGGCGTTCTTTATGATATTCGGCCACAATGATGGTGGGCCTCTTGGACCGTTTTGACCCTAGTATGTCCGAAATCAACTAAAATTGACCAAGTGCGTTAAAATTGGATTTAACTGTTTATGTGCTATTCGCATGGTGATTGGATATGGCCTTAGATTTGGATGTTGTGATTGTTTAATTTTTTTGTTTGGTTACGGCCTGCGAGTTGATAAAATAATTTAATAGATAATTAGGTTTTACGGCATGCGAGTCGGTCTTCTTCTCAATTTGTGAGATCGTTCTACTTAGTATAGATATTAGCTAGTATTAGATAGAATATATAATATTCAAGACGTGGAGAGGAAGCCTAAAGAATCAGAAGTTGGAGCATTCCACAAGCCAAGGCGTATGGCGACATCCACAAAGCTATGGAGCATGGAAAAAAGATGGAGGCACATCGAGATGAGCTTGCTATTCTAGTGTTCATGGATATTCCAATTGCCTTGGGAAGATCTTAGTCTAGAGGCCAAGTCCACAACACATTAATTTTTCTTATGTTCTTGTTTATTTTATTGTCTTATTATTTATTGTTGGTGTATGAATGATGCATGCAAAATTCATAATACGAAAACCTAACAACCCGGGTATTTTATTTTGGGAATGCCCAACCCAAATAAGTTTATGAGTTGATGTGGATCAACAAGACAATTAAAATTGAATGTAAAGTCCCTCAATTTAAATATTGCGTTTGCTTTCTCTTTATTCAAACACTCATCATAGTCATCATGTTTCAAACTCGTGCGTGCCAAAGCAGGGCGACTTGATTCATCATGATACGGTGCGATGGCACAAGCAAGTAATGTGCAATTGTTTTAGTAAGAGGTTAGATGCAAATGGGTAATTAATAAGGATTAAAAGCCTATAGGCAACAAATTGGGATTATCCATGGGATGGATAAATCAAGAGTTATTTGCCGAATTGAATCAAGAGTTGCATAGGATGCAAATAGTAATTGTTCCAACCTAAATAGCTGATTCTTGGGAGACTTGCCAAAGCAAGCTCAAGAGGAAGTGAAGCAGTGATCTTGGCCCACTAGAAAATATAATGATTTTTTCCGCATTAATATTGAGGGTTATTAATCCGATAGTGGGAGCTATTTTTGACTATTTAAGTCCTTGTTAAATATAGTTAAAACATCACAATACTTTGCATAAATCATATTGTATTGAATACCCATGGAAAACGCAACCTTATGTCCTTAAGAAGGACAAGATGTCTGAAATGTATTTTCTAGAGTGGTATAAAATAGAGAATTATTCTGAAATAAAAGGAAAAAATGTTGTACATCGTAGAACATAAAGTTCTACTTCCACCAACTACCAATGACACTAAAGCCTAACGGAAGGAAGATCAAAGAATGGAATTTTGGATGTTACTTGCCTCATGTCAGCTGCCATGAAATCTGAGCTTTGGAAGCAAGATGAGAAACATGGAGGCGTATGATATGATCATACATTAAATGAAGCTCTTCCAAAGAGCGTGCTAGACATGAAAGGTTTGAAATGTTGCTCCACTTTCCGTTTTACCATATCTTTCTTAGCACTTGACACGATGGAGATGTAGTGAAGTTCGGGCTTTCCAAAGCAAGGCGACTTGATTCATCAAGATATGACACGACGGCACAAGCTAGTAATGTGTGACTGCAAAAGCAAGAAGTAATACGCAACTAAGCTAATTTAATAGAATTGAAAGGTTAGGAAATGGCTTTTATCTATGAGATAGATAAAGAATAAAGGTTATTTTCCCAAGTGGAAAAAATTGCATTGGATGTAATTAAGGTTTTTCAAAGGCGATTTACTCTATATGATTGAGAATCGCTAAACAAAGCGCTAATAAAGGGATAAAGGCAAAACATGTTTATGGTTAACAGCATGAAAAGGGATAGAGGATTGCACCAACCCCAATGGTATGAAGAAAGATTAGTGCTAAAACAAGTTTCCTTAAAGTACCATAGGTGGTGTGGAGGAAGTGAGACTGCCCAAAGTACCTAGAAGGAAATAATAAAGGAATTATGAATTTCAATTTAGGTATTTTTGTAATAGAAATAAATGTTTCTATCATCATCATCATGGGTATATGATACTAGATGAGGATCTCACATTTATAGAAATGTGGAGGATCTCAAAAGATGTAGACGATTGGATAAGGAATAAATAAACCTACGCTGGGGAAATGAAGCAAGGGGTTGCTGAATTAGCCGTACGGAATCATCTCTACCTTTTTGAAATTATCCATGAATCAGTGATTATGTCACTACTTTGAGTAGGGACAGTATCACGGTTTCTTGTTTGGACAAGAAAACCATTTTATAAAAATAATGGACAAATGTTGTTCTATTTATTTCGATAAAATGCATTATCGTAATGCACGTTTTTCAAATAGATTATATATCCTTGATCATGATAAATTCATATATAACATTAATTCTAAGAGGTTTCCATATAATGATATGAACCTCACTTATCTTTAGAATTATTGTTTAGGCCACATGAATAAGAGATACATATCTAAAACTCCATGAGGATGGATTTATAGACTCATTTGATTATGAATCACATGAGACATGTAAGACTTGTTTATTGGGCAAAGATATGATTTTTTGGGAATCATACATATTGATGTATGTAGGCCGCTAATCACAAATGCTAAAGGTGGTTTTCAGTACTTCATCATATTTACTAATGGGATCAGAGAAATATTGATATGTGTATCTTATGAAGAAACAAATCTGAATCCTTTGAATTGTTCAAGGAATCCAAGAATGAAGTAGAGAACCAACTTGAAAAAAGTATTAAAGCTCTACGATATGATCGTAGAGTCGTGATTAGTTAAGCCAATTGTTTGAACATCTAAGGGAGTATGGGATGTGATCCCTACCCACTCTACCTAGAACACCATTGTGGAATGGCGTGTCTGAGATGAGGCACCGGACCTTGCTGGACACGGTTCGGTCCATAATGTCACAAATAGAACTTCCAGTTTGCTTTTAGGGGCCATGTTCTAATTACCACAAATTTCACCCATGACCTTTTTCCATCTACATTATGAAAAACACCATATGATATGTGGATTAGGAAGTGTCCTAGTATGTCATTCATAAATAATTCGGCTTGTGAAGTTCAGGTAAATAGTTTACAGGTCAACTCAGACCCAAGTCGGATAAATGTACTATGTGGAATATCCTGAGGAAACAAAGGGTATTATATCTATAATCCAATCGAGAAAAAAATGTTTGTTGCTCGAACCGCTTTGCTTATAGAAAGAGTTTTCTCTAAAAGAAACTATGGGAGGACAGTAGAACATGAAGGAGTTCAAGAACACCAACAGAACATTGATCCTTTTGATGGAACATGAGCATGATCACAAGGTGTTGTGAAGCAATCTACTCAGTTATTACAAGGACCTCGTAGGTCAGGTAGGATATATCAAGGGGGTAGAGAAATACGGATTTGTCATAACCCGGTGATGTATTGCTCATGGATGAGCCTACAACCTATGAAGTGGACACAATTGGGCCATACTCTCATAAATAGCTAGGAGCCATGAGATACGATATGGAATCCATATATATCAACAAAGTATGGACTTTGGTGGAACCACCTGAAAGGGTAGGACCCATCGGGTACAAGTGGGTTATAAGGAGACCACAACATGGATGGTAATATGATTACTTTTAAGATTGGTGGCTAAAGGTTTCCTGGGAGTTCATAGTATGGACTATGACAAAAATCTTTTCACAATTGTGATGCTTAAATCCATTCGCATCTTGCTTGTAACAATCTATTTGCAGATTGAGTCAAGCTTATTGGAGTTGGAATATTCGATTTGATGATGCAATCAAAAGAGTTTGGTTCCATCAATAAGTGAAGATGAAGCTTGCGTTTACAAGACGGTTAGTGGGAGCATATTTATGTTTCTAGTTTTGTATGTAGAGACATACTAATCATTGGGAATGATGACCCTACTTGGAAATTCTATCTAGATTGACTATGGAATTAATCTTTAATAAATGAAGATTGCTGTGCGGCTTAGGTCATAGTACTTCAATTGACAAACGTATTGAAATGATTCAACATGAAAGAATTGTGATTCTTACCAATGTCACATAAAATTAGTCTTTGAAAGACTAATTGTCTTTCCAATTAGATTGGGAAGGGGACCGTGTTGGAATTGGTTCCCTAGAGGCAATCTAGTTTAGTATGAATTTATTTGTGGCTAGAAATTCATTTATTATTTATTGGATTTTTGATATAATGAAGTCCTTAGATTTACAATCGTGTTGTTTATCATAAATATCCCTAGTCCAGTATAATGATTAATGGGACAGTCATCTATAAACCAGTATGGGGTTGGATTTATATGGAGATATCATGATCCAACACATGGGTGTGCATTAAGGGTAATGTCGCACTGGATTGACCCATCTCCGAGAAGGCTACATACACGTTATGTTGAATCACAAGCGCTTCTCGCGGTGCAATGGTATTGTCATCCTTAGACCTGAAGTCACTTGATATTCTAGTTGTGGATTATTGTGATTTTGGTAGCGTCAAACGCTACACCGTAACTGTGTAGTTATAAAGGTGTGTACTGGATATAATAAGAAGCAAGCTTAGAGATCGTATTGGACGTAGATAGAATTTGTCCCTCCCACATAACGGTAGCAAATATCCTAGGCCACTCGAGTGATAGTGCTTATAGAATGTCTGGCCAGACTCAAATAAATCAATATGGGATATTGATGTTATTTGCACGAATAAGGCTATTCCCATGGATCGAGAAACTGTGGATTGGATATACGAGTTTGACTTGTATGTCTCGTGTCCAATTCGGATATAGAGACAAAGGGATGAGACAATTACTTGTACAAAGGTTGTCAAGATGACTATTCTATTAGTTGGCTAGAATGGATGTTTTGCTAGAAACCGCTCCATATTAGCAAATAGTTGCTACCAACTAGATAAAACCTATGGGGTCACACACTAGATAGAGTTGAACTAGATTTTGGAATTAATTAATTGGATTAATTATTTAGAAGGATCACTTTGCAAAACCTTGAAAACATTGTAGGGACTAATTTGCAAGGAAGGGACAAAACTGAATTCTAGTAGGACTAGAATAAGTCCTTTAGGTAGTTGGCAAGGAGTTGTTTGATTATATAAAGGACCTTCCTTCCTTGCTTCCCACACTTATGCTCACAATTGATCATAACTTGAGTGGGAGAGAACAAAAGGAAAGAAAGCAAGCAAGAAGGAGCCGCCGCCCCCTTGCTCGCCGCCCCGTCCCCGTCGGCCCCAATGGAGCCGAACCTCCTTTGGTTTGTCTCGTTTTGCGTGATTATTCTTCCTCCTCTTCCTATTTCCGGGCTAGCACCAAGGATTGGAAGATCTAGAAATCAACTCTAGGCGTGGATTAACTATAGAGAACGTGACACAATTCGTGTTTGAAGTCATCAAAGGAGAACCCTAAGGTGTGTTATTGATTTCTTCATTTACCATCGCTATGTCTCTTGACTTGTGATCCTTGGAGGGTTTTGCGTGGTTAATTATTGTTTCCGTTGCGCATCCATGATTCAAAACCATACAGTGGCATTAAAGCCACAGGTCGTAGAGCATAAACGTGGTGTATGTGTTACGTTTTGATAGTTTTACACCTTAAATTGATTGTTTATCGCGTAAAACAAGACAAATCAAGCATGAGATGCAATTTTTCAATAATCTATCATAACAAGATCTAGTTTTTGCATTGGATGCATGAATTAGTGAGTTTGAGAAATTTTAGGATCTTAGATCTAGGGTTTGGACATCCTTGGGGAAGAAGGAGTTCTTCCAAAACAACGAAACAACCAAACTTGGGCACCAAGCAAGGGAGATGTTTTTTTAAAAAAACTCCCTATAGAGGTTCGACGACCCCTAGAGGGACCGCCCCTCTTGCTTGCCGCCCAAGCCTTGGCCGCCCTAGGGGCCGGGGCAGCCCTAGCCCGTGGCCTAGCCGCGTGGGCTAGGGTCCGGCCGGCCCTAGGGCCTTGCGGTTCACCATTTTGGGCCCGGGAAATTTGATTGTTGGGTCCATGGACCGTTTTAACCCTAGAATTCCTAAAATCAATTAAAATTGATCAAGCGCGAAATTGGATTTTAACTGTTTATGTGCAAATCGCATGGTGATTGGATATGGCCTTAGGATGTGGTTTGATGTTGATGTTTAATTTTGGTTGCTTGGTTTACGACCTGCGTGCTGATCAATTAATTGTAATAATTAATTAGGGTTTTATGGCCTGAGTGCCATTTTTTTCCTCAACTTAGCTAGTGCTAGATAGAGTAGATTGTTAGTCAAGATTGAAGAAAAGAAGCCCAAAGCCAAAAGGAGCCAAAAAAGATGGAGCATGGAGCATTCCACATGAGTATGAAGGATGGACCAAAAGATCAAGACGCATGGAGATGTGTTTGCTTTTAGGGTTCATAGATAATTCCATTGGCTTGGAATTATCTTAGTCTAGAAAAGGGCCATATCCACATCACATTTATTAATGCTTTGTGGTTGTTTATTTCATTGTCTTATTATTTTGTGGTTGGTGTATGGATGATGCATGCAATTAGGATAATAAGATGATTAGACAACCCGGATCTATTATTTGGAGTTGTGCCCAAACTCAAATAGATAGATTAATTGATATTGATCAACAAAACAATTTAAAATTGAATTTAAAATCCCTCAAAATTCAAATATTGTGTTCTTGCCTTCTCGTTATTTAAACACTCATTATCATCATTATTTATCAAGTCCGTGCGTGCCAAAGCATGGCGACTTGGTTCATAATGATGGAATGCGATGGCACAAGCTAGTAATGTGCAACTGTTTAAATAAGAGGTTGAGCACAACTAGGCTATTAATATGATTAAGAAACCTAGAGGCAATCAATTGGGATTATCCATATGGATGGATAAATAAGGAGTTATTTGCCCAATTGAACCAAGAGTTGCATAAGGGATGCAATTGGAATTGTTCCTACCTAAGGTAGTCAAATTATGGGTGACTTGCCAAAGCAAGCTCATAAGGAGATGAAATATGGATCTTGGCCCACTAGAAAATATAAGGATATTTTCCGCATTAATATCTTGAGGGTTATTAATCCGTAGAAAAATAGTGGGAGCTATATTTGATAAACTAGCCATTATTGAATATAGTCAAAAATTCACAAATACTAAAACTTGCGTATTTTTCTTTTGTAGAATTCCAAACGGCAAACAACTCATCGATTTCACAACATTCCCTACGATCTTCCCTTGAGAAGGACAAGCTCTCTGGAACCAACTTTCTTGATTGGTACAGAAACTTGAGAGTTGTTCTCAAGCAAGAGAAGAAACTGCAAGCAATAGAAGAGCATGTTCCAGAAGGTCCAGAGAACCAAACACCTGCTGCCCTAAAGGCGTATCAAAAGCGTGTCGATGACGCTAATGATGCGGCCTACCTTATGCTATGCACCATGACTTCTGAGCTACAGAAGCAACACGAAAACATGAATGTTGTCGATATGATCGAGCATCTGAAGCAGCACTTCCAGGAGCAGGCAAGGGTTGAAAGGTATGAGGTCTCTAAGGCACTGTTCAAGTGTCATCTGGAAGAAGGGAACCCGGTGGGACCCCATGTACTCCGAATGATCGGGTACTCGGAGAATCTCGCCCGACTGGGGTTCCAGGTCGGCGAAGAGTTGGCAACCAATCTCGTGTTGCAATCGTTGCCCGAGAGTTATGGACAGTACATCATGAACTATAACATGAACGAGATCGTGAAACCACTGCCAGATTTACTCAATATTTTGAGGACAGCTGAACAGAGCATCAACAAGGATAAGGGCAAGGCCATTATTTTGGTGCAGAAAGGAAAGGGAAAAAGTTTGCCTCATCCTCCAAGGGCAAAGGCAAGTCAGTTGCCAAGTCCAAGGAACCTGCTCTTAAGCCTGTTGGTGGCATTGCCAAAGGTGTGACTAAAGGTGAGTGTCACTACTGCAGTCAGCCTGGACACTGGAGGAGGAACTTCCCAAAATATCTGGAGGACAAGAGGCTTGGAATAGTGATTCCACCACCACCAGGTATTTTTGTTGTAGATGTCAATTTAACTGTCTCTACATCATGGTTATTAGATACTGGATGTGGATCTCACATTTGTCGAAATGTGCAGGATCTAAAGAGAAGTAAAAGATTGGCTAAAGGGGAGGTAGATCTGCGCGTTGGGAATGGAGCAAAAGTTGTTGCGTTGGCCATAGGTGTGTGCGAGCTATCTCTGCCTTCAGGATTAGTTTTAGAATTAAATAATTGCTAGTTTGTGCCTGCTATGAGCAGAAACATTATTTCTATTTCTTGTTTGGACAAGGATGGTTTTATTATTTCAATAAAGAAAATTGTTGTTCCTTTTATTCGAATAATATTCACAATTTTAGTGCGCAATTATTTAATGGACTGTATGTTCTTGATCTAAGCAATCATGTCTACAACATTAATACCAAGCGGATTAAAATAAATGATTTAAATCTTGCTTATTTATGGCACTGTCGTTTAGGCCACATAAACGAGAAACGTGTATCTAGACTCCATAAGGATGGATTACTAGACTCATTTGATTTGAATCATATGAGACTTTTGAGGCTTGTTTATTGGGAAAAATGACAAAGTCCCCTTTCAATAAGAAAGGTGAGAAGACTAGTGAGTAATTGGCGCTCATACATACTGATGTGTGTGGGCCATTTGCCACGCCTGCCAGGGGTGGTTATGTCTACTTCATTACATTTACTGATGACTACAGTAGATATGGATTTGTGTACCTTATGAGGGCAAAATCCGAATCCTTTGAAGTGTTCAAAGAGTTCAAGAATGAAGTAGAAAACAACTTGGCAAAAGTATCAAGGCTCTACAATCGGATCGTGGAGGAGAATACTTGAGCCCAGAGTTTGACGACTATCTTAGCGAGTGTGGGATCGTGTCCCAACTCACTCCACCCGGAACGCCACAATGGAATGGCGTGTCTGAGAGGAGGAATCGAATCCTATTGGATATGGTTCGATCTATGATGTGTCAAATCGATCTTCCATTATCATTTTGGGGCCACGCTCAATTAAGTGCAACTTTTACCATTAACCGTGTTCCATCTAAATCAGTCATGAAGACACCTTATGAGATGTGGATTGGGAGGCGTCCCACACTGTCGTTCATGAGGATTTGGGGCTGCGATGTCTAAGTAAAACGTTTACAATCAGACAAGCTAGTGCCGAAATCGGATAAGTGTAAGTTTGTGGGGTACCCTAAGGATACTAAGGGTTACTACTTCTACAATCCAGCCGAGAACAAAGTGTTTGTTGCTCGGACCGACGTGTTTCTAGAAAGAGAGTTGGTCTCTAAAGAAGCAAGTGGGAGGACTGTAGAACTTGAAGAGGTTCAAGAACCACAAATCACTGAATCGATTATGGAACATGAACAGGAACCACAAGCGGTTGAGGAACAGCCTGTTCAGGTAACACAAGAGCTTCGTAGATCTAGTAGAGTGCGTCAGGAACCCGAGAGGTATGGACTTCTCGTGACCGATTCCGGTGACACGATGCTCATAGATGATGAGCCTACTACCTATGAAGAGGCCATGAAGGGCGCAGACTCACAGAAGTGGCTAGAAGCCATGAGATCCGAGATGGAATCCATGTATACCAACAAAGTATGGACTTTGTTGGAACCACCCGAAGGGGCGCGGCCCATAGGGTGCAAGTGGGTCTTCAAGAAAAAGATCGACATGGATGGTAATGTGATTAACTATAAGGGCCGATTGGTGGTTAAAGGATTCAGACAGATTCATGGTATTGACTATGCTGAAACCTTTTCACCAGTCGCTATGACCAAATCCATCCGAATCCTACTTGCGATTGCAGCATACCACGACTATGAGATTTGGCAGATGGATGTCAAGACAGCATTCCTTTATGGGAATCTCCTCGAGGACGGGTATATGATACAGCCGGAGGGTTTTGAAGATCCAAAGCAAGCCAACAAAGTATGTAAACTGCAACGATCCATTTATGGATTGAAGCAAGCTTCTAGGAGTTGGAATCGACGTTTTGATGAAGTAGTCAAAGAGTTTGGCTTCATCAGAAACGAAGATGAGTCTTGTGTCTATAAGAAGGTTAGTGGGAGCTCTGTAGCTTTTCTGGTCTTGTATGTGGATGACATACTACTCATTGGAAACGATGTTCCCATGCTGCAATCTGTTAAAGATTGGCTTAGGAAGTGTTTCTGAATGAAGGACTTAGGGGAAGCAGCCTATATACTCGGTATAAAGATCTATAGGGATAGATCTAAGAGACTGCTAGGCCTAAGTCAAAGTATATATATTGACAAGGTGTTGAAACGGTTCAACATGCAAAATTCCAAGAAGGGATTCTTGCCCATGTCATATGGAATCACTCTTTCGAAGAGTGGTTGTCCTTCCAATGAGATTGAGAAGGAACGCATGAGTAGAATTCCCTATGCCTCGGCCATAGGATCTATCATGTACGCCATGTTATGTACTAGACCAGATGTGTCATATGCCTTGAGTATGACAAGAAGATACCAATCCAATCCGGGTGAGAGTCACTGGATTGCAGTCAAGAACATCCTATAGTACTTAAGGAGGACTAAGGATGCTTTCTTGATATTTGGCGGTGAGGAAGAGTTGCGTGTAAGGGGTTACATTGATGCAATCTTCCAAACCGATAGAGATGACTTTAGATCACAGTTGGGATATGTGTTTTGCCTGAATCGAGCAGCGGTGAGCTGGAAGAGTTCCAAGCAAGAGACGGTGGCTGATTCTACAACAGAGGCTGAGTACATTGCTGCAAATGGCGCAACAAAGGAAGCTGTTTGGATCAGAAAGTTTGTTTCTGAACTTGGTGTGGTTCCTAGCATTGCGGATCCAGTTGAGTTGTATTGTGACAACACTAGGGCGATCGCGCAATCGAAGGAACCCAGGTCGCACCAGAAATCCAAGCACGTGCTCAGGAAGTTTCATCTGATTCAAGATATTATCGATAGAGGAGACGTTCGGATATGCACGATTCCTACAGATGTGAATCTGTCAGACCCGCTTACAAAGCCGCTTACGCAGTGGAAGCATGAAGGGCACACTAGGAGTATGGGCATACGAGATGCGCCAGATTGGCTCTAGTGCAAGTGGGAGACTGTTGGAATAGATGCCCTAGAGGCAATCTAGTTTAGTATGAATTTATTTGTGGCTAGAAATTCATTTATTATTTATTGGATATTTAATATAATGAAGTCCTTAGATTTACAATCCTGTTGTTTATCTTAAATATCCCTAGTCCAGTATAATGATTAATGGGACAATCATCTATAGACTAGTATGGGGTTGGATTGATATAGAGATATCATGATCCAACACATGGGTGTGCATTAAGGGTAATGTCGCACTGGATTGACCCATCTCCGAGAAGGCTACATACACGTTATGTTGAGTCACAAGCGCTTCTCGCTGTGCAATGGTATTGTCATCCTTAGACTTGAATTAACTAGATATTCTAGTTGTGGATTATTGTGATTTTGGTAGCGTCAAACGTTACACCGTAACTGGGTAGTTATAAAGGCGTGTACTGGATACAATAAGAAGCAAGCTTAGAGATCGTAGTGGACGTAGATAGAATTTGTCCCTCCCATATAACGGGAGAAAATATCCTAGGCCACTCGAGGGATAGTGCTTATAGAATGTCTGGCTAGACTCAAATAAATCAATATGGGATATTGATGTTATTTGCATGAATAAGGCTATTCCCATGGATCGAGAAACTGTGTATTGGATATACGAGTGTGACTTGTATGTCTCGTGTCCAATCCGGATATAGAAACAAAGGGATGAGACAATTACTTGTACAAAGGTTGTCAAGATGACTATTCTATTAGTTGGCTAGAATGGATGTTTTGCTAGAAACCGCTCCATATTAGCAAATATTTGCTACCAACTAGATAGAACCTATGTGGTCACACGCTAGATAGAGTTGAACTATATTTGGAAATTAATTAATTTCATTAATTAATTAGAAGGATCACTTTTCAAAACCTTGCAAACTTAGTAGGGACTAATTTGCAAGGAAGGGACTAAATTGAATTCGAGTAGGACTAGAATAAGTCCTTTAGGTAGTTGGCAAGGAGTTGTTGGACTATATAAAGGACCTTCCTTCCTTCCTTCCCACAATTATGCTCACAATTGATCATAACTTGAGTGGGAGAGAACAATAGGAGAGAAAGCAAGCAAGAAGGAGCCGCCGCCCAGTCCGCGTCGGCCCCAAGGAGGCCGAACCTCCTTTGGTTCGTCTCGTTTTGCGTGATTCTTCTTCCTCTTCCTCTTTCCGGGCTAGAACCAAGGATTTGAAGATTTAGACATCAACTCTAGGCGTGGATCAACTATAGAGAACGTGACACAATTCGCGTTTGAAGTCATCAAAGGAGAACCCTAAGGTGTGTTATTAATTTCTTCCTTTACCATCGTTATGTCTCTTGACTTGTGATCCTTGGAGGGTTTTGCATGGTTAATTATTGTTTCCGTTGCGCATCCATGATTCAAAACCCTATAGACCGTATGAATAAGATTCACGAGATATGCCATGTTATGTACTAGGCCAGACGTGTCATATGGTATAACACATCTACCAGCCAATTCCAGGTGAGTGTCACTGAATAATTATTAAGAATATCCTTGAAGTACTTGAGAAGAACTTAGAATGAATTCTTGATAAATGGTGGATAAGAAGAGTTTACTCTAAGGGGTTACAGTGATGCAAACTTCCAGTCTAGCAAATAAGATTTCATATTATAGTCAAGTTTTATATTTTGCACTAGTGGGAGGGACTCTGAGTTGAAAAGTACTATCAAGGTGTCTCGCCGACCATGCCCTTTGGGCAGCGTAAGCATGTGGGCCGCGCTAGATCAATAGGCATATGATGCAGGAGATTGATTCTAGTGCAAGTGGGAGGCTGTTGAAAATATGCCCTATAGGCAATCTATTTTTCTTGTGGCATTTATGGATTAACAATTCATTATGTTATCGATATGGAGTTATGTTAACATGAAATGAAGTCCATAGAATAGAATTTTATATTATTAAATATTCCTAGTCAATTATATTGATTAATTGGACGATCAACTATAGACTAGTATGGGGTAGGATTGATATGGAGATATCACGATCCAACACATAAGTATGCATTAGGAGTAATGCCATACTAGATTGACCCACTTACGATAAGGCTAGATACAAGTTATGTAAAGTCACAAGCGCATCTCATAGTGACAACGATATTGTCATCCTTAGACTTAAAGTTACTAGATCCTCTAGCTGTTAAGTATTGTGTTATGACGGCGTCAAACGCTAGACCGTGACTGGGTAGCAATAAAGGCGCATATCGAACACAATACGAAGCAAGCTTAGAGATGGTAGTTATGTATATAGAATTTGTCCCTCCCACATAACGGGAGAAAATATCCAAGGGCCACTCGAGCGATGGTGCTTACAAAATATCTAGCCAGACTCAGATAAATCAATATAGGATATTGATGTTATCTGCTTGGATAAGACTATTCCCAGGATCGTGAAACTATGGATTGGATATACGAGTGCGAATTGTATGTCTTGTGTCCAATCCGGATATAGAGACAAAGGGATGAGATAATACTTGCACCAGATTTGTCGGATGACTATTTCTATTAGTTGGGTAGCATGGATGTTTTCTAGAAGCCGCTCCATGTTAGTAATTATTACTACCAACTATGTAGAAACCTATGGGTCACCCTCCCTATGGATTAGACTGGACTTGGGAATTAATTAATATGATTAATTAAATAGAAGGATCAAAACGCAACCACTTGCAATCCTGATAGGACTAATTTGCAAGGTGGACTAATCCATGTATAGACATGATTAGGATTTGCCAAGGTTGACTAATTCATGTAGAGACATGATAAGGACTAGTTTGCAAATAGAACTAATCCATGTATAGACATGATTAGGTTGCAAAGGGAACTAATCCATGTAAGGACATGATTTGGAGAGGGGCTAATATGTAGTTAAGAAGGAGTTGTTGGACTATATATATATGAGCACTCCTAGATTATTCTCTGCAAGAGTGTCATAATTATTATAACACTAGGAGAGAAAAATCAAGGAGAGAGAGAAAATCCCAAATGTCGGCCGAACCCCGATTAGGACCGCCCGCTATCCGTCGGCCACAAAGGAGGTGTCCCCCACCTCCTTACTCCGATTTTCGTGATCGTGATCTTCTTACTCTTCCTCCTTCAATCCTAGATAGAACAAAAACTTGAAGGATCCAGATTCAATCCTAGGAGTAGACCATTCATAGAGATGTGAACACAATTTCACGTGTGAAGTCATCACAGGAAAACAAAAAGGTATTATGAAACTAATTCCCTTACTATCATTATGTTGTATCTTCCTATGATCCTTGGAGGGTCTTGAACGGATTAATTAACGTTTGTTCCACTGCGTATCCGTTATCAAAACCGTACAAAACCTATCTTGCTTCAGCTACAATCTAATGAAACAATAAGAACCTCTTGTTTTTCACTCGAACAACTAACTTAATAAATTTTGTGAGGTTGAGAAATACTTGTGAATAAATAATAAAAGAACAATGAAGAACAAAGAAACAGATTAACAAATAATGCACAGAAGTGTTCTTCACAATCTAGATGATTGATCTTCAGTTGTTGATGAATCTTTGAATGAATGAAGAGTGTGATGTAGATCTTCCATGAATGAACTCTCTTCTCTAATGGTGTTGATAAGTTCTCTCTCTCTCTCAGCTGCTCACTTAAATTCAAATTTTTCTTATAAAAAACAGCAGAACCAACTAGAGAAATTTCAGGAACAAACTCCCTGAAAATCTTGAACCCTCAACAACTTCTTTCAACAGAAATGTCTGAATAGCCGAATTGATTTTGTTGGGAAAGTTTAAACAACGAACAACACTGCAAGAACTTAATCACAAGATTGTGCATAATCCTGATAAAATAGCATAGAAATACTGAATCTCTTAGACAGATCAGTAGAATAATAAACTCAGCTATTTACTCTTGCATATTAAAATCCACATAAATAACATCACATTTAATAATTAGTGTTGAGGTTCTGAATTATAACAAGTCAATAACCAATCACATAAATAAATAAAACAACCTGCACAAAGATTCAGTTAGTCACAGAAGTGACTCACAGAATCCCAAGGGCAACCTTCAAAGCATTGGAGGTTTGACTATCCTTCAAAGATTTGTCCAACTTACACTAATCCTTGAAGCCAAATAATCTACCAAACTGTTAGCATAATAAACTCAATGTATAGTCTTAAGAATTTTTGTAAGAGACACTATTAACAGCATTCATTCCAAAATTTAGCCTGCAAAGCAGAAACTTGTTAGAACTTAACAAGCTCATACGCAAATATGTTCTTTAAGGATATGAAGATTTGAACTTATCTCTTTAGATTTCCTGTCTTTTATCACTTCAAAAATACAAACTCCCCCTAATTTCATATATCTCATTAATTCAAAGGGGTTTAATATCAGTTTTGGGGACATACTCTACGAGATATGGACTGGGAGGTGTCCCATAGTGTCACTTATGAAGATTTGGGGTTGCGGTCTACGTAAAGCGTTTAAAAATAGACATGCTCTGACCCATGGCGGATAAGTGTAAGTTTTTGGGATATCCTAAGGAATCAAAAGGATATTATTTCTACAATCCAAACGAGAACAAAGTGATTGTTGCTTGGAATAGTGCGTTAAGAGTTTGTCTCTAAAGAAGTATGTGGAAGGACTGTAGAGCTTGAAGAAAGTCAAGAACCACAAAACAGTGATTGTGCAATGGAGCATGAGAAGGAACCACAAACAGTTGTGGCACAACGTGTTCAAGTAATACAAGAACTCTGTAGGTCGAGTAGAGTACATCAGGTGCCACAGAGGTAAGGAATTCTCGTGAGTGAGCCCGGTGACGTACTACTCATGGATGATGAGCCTACTACCTATGGAGAGGTCGTGACGGGCTTGAATCAAAGAAGTGGCTTCAAGCCATGATTTTCAAAATGGAATCCATGCATAACAACAAAGTATGGACTTTGGTGGAACCACCCGAAGAGGCTCGGCCCATAGGGTGCAAGTGGGTCTTTAAGAAAAACACCAACATGGATGGCAATGTAGTTTCCTACAAGGTGCGATTGGTGGGAAAAGGGTATAGGCTGATTCATGGTAATGAATATGATGAAACCTCTTCCCTAGTCGCAATGATCAAATCCAATCGAATCCTACTTGCTATTGCAGCTGAGATTTGGCAGATGGATGTCAAAACAGTGTTTAGAAATGGAAACCTCCATGAGGATGTGTACATGAGACAGCCAGAGGGTTTTGAGGATCCAGAGCATGCCAAAAAAGTTTGTAAGTTGGAATCGACGTTTTGATGATGCGGTCAAAGAGTTTGGCTTCATCAAGAACGAAGATGAACCTTGTGTCTACAGGAAGGTTAGTGGGAGTTCTCTTGTGTTTCTGGTCTTGTATGTGGATGACATACTACTCATTGGAAACGACATTCCTACCTTGCAATCTGTTAAAGGTTCGCTAGAAAGTGTTTCTTAATGAAGGACTTAGGGGATGCAGTTTATAGACTTGGTATCAAGATCTATATGGATAGATCTAGAAAGATGCTCGGCCTAAGCCAAAGTACATATATAGACAAGGTGTTGAAACAGCTCAACATGCAAGAAACGAAGAAATTATTCTTGGCCATGTCGCATGGAGTCACCCTGTCAAAGGCTGACGGTCCCCCCAGTGAGACTGAGAAGGACCGCATGAGGAGGGTTCGCTATGCGTCGCCCATAGGATCCATCATGTACGCCATGTTGTGTACTAGATCAGATGTGTCATACGCCTTGAGTATGGAAAGCAAATATCAGTCTAATCCGGGTGAGAGTCACTCAATTGCTGTCAAGAACATGCTAAAGTACTTGAGAAGAACTAAGGATGGGTTCTTAATATTTTTAGGTGAGGTAGAACTCTCTGTAATTGGTTAAACTTACGCGAGATTCCAAACCCACAAGGATGACTACAGATCGCAGTTAGGCTATGTTTTTTGCTCGAATGGAGGAGTTGTGAGCTGGAAGAGTTCCAAGCAAGAGACGGTTGCTGATTCTATAACTGAAGCTGAGTACATTGCTACTGGCACAACAAAGGAGGGTGTTTGGATATAAAAGTTTATCACTGAGCTTGGTGTAATTCTTCGCAATATGGATTCCACTGTGTTGTACGTCATAACATGTCCAAAGATGTATCCCAATATAAAGGCTCCAAAGCCCTGTATTGAAACTGAAGCCCAATCAACCACTTAAACGCATTATACACTTAGTGTTGTTTTTTACATTTTACTCAAATGTCAAGGACTTTAGTGCAAATCAGATTTGGGCTTATTAACCAATAAACCACTTAAACCACTAAGAAGAAGGATCGGTAGAAGAGAGGTCAGTAGTAAAACCAGATTTGCGCTTATTAATACCCGACTTACTGCGAGTTTGCATCGGGTGCGTGGAAGTTGGAATCTCAGAAGTGGTTGTTGGAGGCGGCAAAACTGCAGTGGAGGGTACCTTGCCTCGACTAGAGTTCAGATGGGTTGTTTCGGAGTCATCGTGTTCAACAATGCTGCTCGACGGAAAAGATGCTCCTACTATTCCATTAGGCTGCACGGCTCCTCCTGCAGCAGGCTGCTTAATGTCAGGTCGCTGTCCACTCATCATCAATGCCGGAGTTATTGCTTGGGACAGCGGGATAGCACTAAAAGGAGACCGACCAGTGGTTGTTCCAAGGGACGAGTGGGTGTTCCAACTGCTGGACCTGGAATAGTAGGTAAAACAGAGTCATTAGAGTGATTATGAGACAAATTTTAAAGCAGCAGTATCAATAGAGCAATTAGGAACAGAAGTAGTATCAATAGAGAAGTTAGGAACATAATTAGTGCTACAAGGAAAGACAGTTTCGTCGAAAATAACGTCATGACTTATGTAAATGCGATTTATCGTCTTGTCTAAGCAAAGGTATCCATTGTAATCATCGCCGTATGAATATGATGAAACCTCTTCCCTAGTCGCAATGATCGAATCCATTCGAATCCTACTTGCTATTGCAGCTGAGATTTGGCAGATGGATGTCAAAACATTGTTTCTAAATGGAAACCTCCATGAGGATGTGTACATGACACAGCCAGAGGGTTTTGAGGATCCAGAGCATGCCAAAAAAGTTTGTTAGTTGGAATCGACGTTTTGATGACACGGTCAAAGAGTTTGGCTTCATCAAGAACGATGAAGCCAAACTCTTGGAACTGTTATAAGGCCTGAGATGGGGAAAACAGGCGCAACCAAATATTTTTAATTTTGAGTAATCTGGAAAAGTACCAAATAGAAGCTGATATGGGGATTTGTTCCAGGTGTTCGAACTTGGCATTCTGTTAATTAAGAAGGTACGTAGCAGCAACCACTGCATGAAACCATAAATAATTTGGCAACGAAGCATGTTTAAGTAATGTTACGACAGTCTCATTGATGTGTCGATGCTTACGCTCGGCAACGCCGTTTTGTTGCCGCGTATATGGACTAGATTTTTGGTGCGTAATTCCATTTGTGCTAAGGATTTGCTGAAAAATATAGGACATGTATTCAACTCCGCCATCACTGCGCAAGATGCGAATAGTGCTATTTAATAGTTTTTCAATTTGCGATTTAAACTTGGTAAACACAGTAGGAAGTTCTGATTTGTTGTGTAAAGGAAATACCCATGTGTATCGAGAGTAGTCATCAATAAAAAGTATGTAACAACGAAAACCATGATATGATTTGGAGCTTGAAGACCCCCATACATGACTATAAAGCATATTCAAAGGAGAAATAGACTTAGAAGTAGCACGAGTGTAAGGAAGGCGATGCCATTTACATTCGAAACATGAATGACATAAACCATTAGAGTGTCCCGTGCGTGGAACAATTTTATTTAACATAGCGTTTGAGGGGAGACCCAAACGGTCACGCCACATTTGAGTGTCAACTTTATTAGCAACAAATACACTATGATTTTTTTTAAAGCAACAGATTCAATACTGTAAAGTCCGCCTTTACTCAATCCCTCGTAAAGTGTTGTTCCCGTGGTGTTGTCTTGAATAGAAAATGATGATGAGTCAAAAATAAAGCGACAACTATGTCCTTTTGCAGAATTTGTTTACAGATAAAACATTTGTATGAAGTTTTGGTACATGTAGTTTGTTGTGTAAAGGTAAACTTTTAGATGCAGTAGAAAGAAATGTTGTACCAGAATGTTGAATAGGTAGGGTTCGACCATTGCCAACAGTGACTTGGTCCGTACCCATGTAAGTGTCCGAAGTGCTTATGTTGTGAAATTCACGAGTCATATGATTGTGGCACCGGTGTCAGAAAAAAAAAATTATAGTGAGGATCAGATTGTTTTGATGCAGCCAAAGCAGTTAGATTTTCAGGGGCTTATCTTCCCTGATAGGCGTAGTTCATTCAATGCACACAGTCTAAGGCAGAATTGTAGTCCTACCCGAAAATTTGGCAAGTAATATGCCTACTAGGAGCACAAGAACCAAAATGAGAGCTACGTCCTCTGTTGTTAGCAGAAAAATCATTGCGGTGGTAGTCTCCGCGACCACCACAATACCCATTTCCTCTTCCAAAATTTAACCCATTTCCATGAAATCTACAACGATTATTTCCACCTTAACCACCGTAAACTCCACGATGATTATTACATGTTCTACCATAATAGCCCCTCCCCCTTCCCCTATTGGGTTGGGTATTAATAGAAGCAGAGTTATTAATGACTCGATTAAACTCCATGTTGGTGTTTTAAGCATCAGAGTTTTGTGATTCGAGCATTTTCTCTTCTGATTTTAGCAACACATGAAGGAATTCTAAAGACAGAGGTTCAGATCTAGTCCGAATGGAGGATCGGAAGGGATTAAAATCAATGGACATACCATTTAACACATAAAGTAGCATATCCTCTTCATTAACTTTTACACCAGCCACATTTAACTTGTCATGGATAGTCTTTATTTTTTGCATAAATGAATCAATAGTGTCAGAGTTCTTGTGAATCATTTGAAGCTTGGATTTCAGTTGCGTAATATTAGATCAAGTAAGTGAAGCGTACCTATTTTCCAAAGATAGCAAGAGAGATCAAGAAGATGAGGATTGACCGATAACTTGACTGAGCGCTTCTTGGCTCAAACTAGCGATCAAGATTGTAATCAAGGCCCGATCTTGTTGCTTCCATGCTATGAACTCAGGATTGACCATCTTAGAGGTGGAGATTATTTTTCATAATTTAAGTGGTGCTATCACAGATCCGTCCAAGTATCCGAAAAAATTATGGATTCGTAACAGTGATGAGATCGGGTGTTTCCAGATCACATAATTTGTCCCATCTAACTTGAAGGGAACCAGATAGTGGATATTTGATAGGAGTTAAAGAGGATTTTCAATGAAGGAATTGGTAGAGACGATGGCGTTACTCACCATCGAGGAACTCGAGGAAGAAGTCATGGATCTGATACCATGAAAAACACTCGTTAGGGTTTATAAATTGTGCAAAAGAGAAGCAGGAGAAGCCATAATCGAGGATGTGAAGCGTTGTACGTCAGAGAAAGAAGCTGATTGTTTATTATGAGAGAAAATGGGGTTTAAGTACATGAGAGAATGAATCTCAGCCATTCTTTGTGTTGACCAAAAATGATACGGTAGAGATTTAGATCTTTGCTAGAGATACTACTTCTGTTCCTAAATTCTCTATAAATACTCCAGCTTCAAAATTGTCTCATAATCACTCTAATGACTCTGTTTTACCTATTGTTCCAGGTCCAGCAGTTGGAACACCCACTGGTCCCTTGGAAAAACCACTAGTCTGGCTCCTTTTATCGCTATCCCGCTGTCCCAAGAAATAACTACGGCATCGATGATGAGTGGACAGCGACGTGACATTAAGCAGCCTGCTGCAGGAGGAGCCGTGCAGCCTGCTGGAACAGTAGGTGCATCTTTTCCGTCGAGTAGCATTGTTGAACACGATGACTCCGAAACAGCCCATCCGAACTCTAGTCGAGGCAAGGTACTGTCGCGCGATTACTACGCGTTGCTACGCAAGTATACGATCAAGTAATAAAGTGGAGTATTTTGGACTCCGAGTTATCGAATCCAAGGGAAGGTGTTTACTATATGTTCTAGATTAGCAATTAAACTTAATCTACCTAAGTAACCGGTAAAAATGATTGTAATTTGAAGTGTTGTCACCCTCAAACAAGTGACTAGCAATAGTAATGAAATAACGCGAGTAAGATGATTTGATGTAAATCAGAGGAGAGAAAGCTAGGCAATCTATAGATCACCTAAGGTAGTTTTGACAATTCCAGATTCCATGTTCTAACACAATGACTCTTAGCAACCTATGCTGGGTAATGGCGTTGACAATTACCTATCGGTCTCATGTCGTTCTACACAAAGGTAATGATTTGTCCCTCTCAGGCTAAGTATACTACCTATGTGTTCTAGCAGGCTAACAACATTGCAATGAACAATGTCCTCTCAGACCACCATTCACTAAAAACTCATTACGTCCTACTGAATTTACCCTCATCTAACCATTCCTATCCAACTAACCTCTCAGTCTAGTCAATTAAGAATGATCTTGTTTACTCATCCCAAATAGGGTAGAAAGGTTTTCACACACTCACTAAGCTACGTGGGTCATGACTCCTACGTTACTAAGAATTAAGCATAATAAACAAGATAATTAGGCTACCAATATCATCATTAATCCTAGTTCATGATTGAATGAAGAAATAGACAATTCACATCACACATCTTAGCCCTAACTTGTAAATGAAAGAACTGAACATGATGAAAACCAAAACAATCTCCATTAAACCATAACACAAGTTAACATGGTTCTTGAATAGTTCATACAAGAAAGTAAAGAGAAAAATAGATCAAACGCTAGAAATAGTGAAGATTGGCGTGATTTGGGCTCTCCTCCTTGCTTGAGATCGTTCCCAATGAAGTCTCCTTTCACTCCTCCTTCTTCTTGGCTCTCTGGATGCGTGAATGATGCTTTTTTCCGTCCCTAGGTCGTCCTTGAATCAATCATAACCCGCAGAAGTCTTCAGTAATTGCACAAAAAGCACCCTGAAATCTGCCCCTGACTTCAAAACGCGATATCTTCTTCGTCCGAACTCCGATTTAGCTCAGTGACCTATCAATGGAAAGCTCTCTGAGTCTTATTCATATGGCACTGGTATCTACACCAAATGAGTTGTAGAACTCCGGCTATGATCAAAAAAGTGCAGAGTGGTCATCCAAGATCCTCCAATTCGGCTTCTCTTGACTCCACTTGAGCTCCCCTTGCTTCCGAAGTTCGTTCCATGCCTCCTATCAACCGATTAGCATCCTTCCCTGCCAAATCAACATGAACAAAAATACCAAGCGATTATATTTGAAAAATAACAATGAAATATGCATATTATCACTCTAACATTGGCCTCAAAACACTCTCCAAATACATATTATCATGTGGTAAATTCTAAATAATTATGGCCCCTAAAAGGTGCTATCAAACTCCCCCATACTTACTCTCTTGCTTGTCCCGAGCAACAATGAAACACAAACCTTCACACTTGAGACATTGCATACATACCAAAAACCAAACCAATGCATATCCCACCAGTTTGCATACTTAACTTTCCGCTAGCCAACACGACTCACGACTCAATATACAAAGACACGACTATGCAAACTACATGATATGTACAATGCAACTTAAGTATGTACAATGAAAGGAATTAAAGAACATATTTTTTCTTTTTAGTAGAGATTGGTCAATCTCAAAGAACAAACCGGCATGTCATAAGGCTCTCACATCCCCTACAAGATTCTAAAATTCGGTGATTGGTAGAACTTGCGGCCAGTTTCGTCAGACAGAACGGGCACGAACACAAAATAAGTTGCTTCCGCACACTCATCAAATGTATCACTAGCACTTACCATCCGAGCTATTTATCCACGGGTTTCCATTGTTGACGGCTTTAGGACGGGTAGGATAGGATATTTAGAAGCGCAGTCCTAGACGTCATGATACATCTCACAAAAACACATTCTCACACTCCCTCACCAAAATCCAAGGAACCCCACCGAATCTAATACTCCGGCCCTCATTCCCTCAATCCTTGTGTAACGCCGTTCTCTCTGCCACAAATGTGAAGAAGTGATCTCAAACAATAGCTAATCTCCTTGGTGTTCATGAAGTTCGATTTCCAGCTCCCTATTCCAACTCACTTTCAACCTTCTGTTTTTTTTCTTTTTTTTTTCAATTTCAATTTCATACCAATAAGCACATGGTGCCACCAATACAATATCAATATCCAAGGAGAACAAATCAATATAGATAACGTGGGGGTGGAATGTGTCAAATCAAATATTGTAATCAATATATGTCGACACCCCCACACTCGATGTAAAGCAAATCTCGAACCCGGTAGTCAATGTGTGAACGTACTAATTCCAACCAATCCTCCTCATCACCTAAAATGTAGAAAATATGAATGAAGTGCAAGCAAGTCCTCCTATAAGATCAATCAACCCCCACCCCCTATCGTGCGGAAAAGTATCACGCACTACGGCACTCCACATGTGGTCGTGGTGTAAGGACACGACTCACCGCCACACAGAAGTGTGCTACCGTCTCTAACTCACCCTCACATCTTCTCAAAAGATGACATGTAAGAATGTCCACTCAAGATGTATCAAATCAGGTCACCCTCATCGAACCTCCCTAACTCAACTCCCTCTATCATGACGCATAGGAAGGGACCATTCTAACTAGTGATTGGAGTCACAAGGAACGGCTTCCTAGGCTAGAGGTTGTGAATAAAAGGGGTAAATGGATCAAATTGGGATAACTAGTGGACCTAGGCGATGGAGACGGGACGTGAGGTCCCCATAAAAATCACTCGCACTGCTGTTCCGTTGCCACTACGAGGAGGTTTGACGACTACCTAAGTGACGGTGGTGTAGCGCTAGTAGGATAACTAGTCCGAGAGACTGCTACTCACAATTCTCTAGTGCATTGGCCCTATAAGTCTTCCTACTCCAGATTCTCGCGTGTCTACCTCACCTCAGATTTTCATAATACCTAGGGAATACTATCATTGAGCCCTCTCCACGCTTACTCTCTTCAATTGCCCTTTCTCAAAAAAAATCAATTTTTAGGATTTTTCTTATTTTTAATTTTTTTGTATTTTTAGACACTATATGTAACTGGCCAACTCGATTAACCACAACACAAAGGGTAGCTGGACTCAATAAATAAAATTGCAACAATATACATACAATGCAAATATTTGAACGTGCACATGCAATCCTATAGACCAACACTATATGCATAACAGACTCACTAAACTACATGTAACAAGGCTATGCAATGGCTAACTAGCGGATAGCTAAAAATCCCCCACACTTAAGCGCTTCGTTGTCCTCAATGAAAAATAGAGTGACATCAAGAGGACTCGGCTGCTCAAGCGTAGGGCCGGTGGGTCTAGTCGGAGTGAGTCCTCCCTTTGTCCTCATCTAGGACGTCCGGACTCGACTCTGGGTACACATCGGACTCGTAATGGAACAAGCCATCGTAGGTATGTGGGTGCTGCAACTGGAAATTGGCCGCCACAGCCATGTCCCGAATCCATCCACCCTGCTGGGCACAGTCATAGCTAAGTGACTCCCTCGCTCGGCCCAACCGGCGCTGGCTACTACAGATGTGCTCAAAATGTCTCCTCTCCCTAGCTCTATCCTCATCATCTTGGAGTCTCTGAGAGTCCAGCATATGCATTAGTGTCTCAAGCTGTCGCTCCATGTTGGAGCTCGAGCTACTCGCGTGGTCTCCGCTAGGGTGTGTGGGGTCAATAGGTATTTGGCTCTTGAGGGGGTTGGGTATTCTCTCCCAAGTACGTGTTGCATCCTTCTTCTTCTTGTCTCTAGAGATATCGTCATACTCTAGACCACTCAAATTAGCCTTAGCATCTTGTGCTAGCTTTAGGAGCAAACAAGTGTGCCCGGGAGATCTACGGATATAGCGGTCAGTCCTCTCCATAAGAAATCGATAAATGAAGTACGGGACATTGATACGCTTCCCCATCCACAAACAGTAAGTCATGGTGCAAAGCTGGAAGGAGTACGTGGGATTAGGAGAAACTCCATAAACCCAGTTCTCAAGAAACTCACACAACCACCTCGCACGTGGAAGCACGAGTTTCCTATAAATGTCCACTCAGGTTAAGTGTGTTTCTCATTCCACCCCGCTCCAGGCACCCCCTCAAAACAAAAGGCACTAACTACTTCAACAGCATCCACCCTCCTAATGGTCTCATGGTAGGCGCAAATCTCAGTCTTTAGAGGTTTGAATTTCAGGGCGACCGCTATAGTCTCGGGAGTGATGACTATATAGGTGCCCCGGCAATACACATGCCTCCGGTCCTGACCCTCTCCCAGCATTTACCATAATCTCCCTCGCAAGAGCGGAGCTGGACTTCTTACAAATTTTAAACCACCTATCTAACCTCTCATTCTTGAAGAGATCCTGAAGCTGTTTTGGCATTTTTTGCTTTGCGGGAAGGGTTTTTCAGGAGTCCCTACCCTCTTCAGGAGTGGGTTAGTGCAATATGCCTTATGGGCATTCGCACTAACAAACTTGAAGCTGCAGAATTTGGTACTGCAGATAGCGTCGAGGTCAACATCCTTTGCACCCTACCTCTCGTCCAAATCTTTGGAAGTGCAGGCATAACTAAGTTTAACTCATAACAAATTGGAGACGGAGGCCCCTGACGACGGTTGCCAGAGTCGTCTCCCTCGTCCACATTCTCCTCCTCACTCAAAACTACATCTTCCTCAGGATTGAAGATGGGGTGATCATCAAAAACTATACCCCGTCTCCTCTTAGTACTATTCGATGTAGACATAATGATAGAGAAAATAAAATATGAGTTCACTTGAGGTCTACAGTGAACTAAGCAAGTAACCCAAGCCAAATATGAGCAAGTAACAATTTCAAATCAAATTAAGCTCTACAAGTGCGTAAGCAATGAATTAAATCGAGAGAAAGATTTCGGTACCTACAGTCCTGGAGTAGCGTTCTTACGGGACCAGTTTCGCAAAATTGGTCAAGAAAGGACTGAGTGGTCGACCATTTTTCGAAAACTTGAGCAAAGTGAACTGAAGCTACCATAATCACTGCTTTCTCCCACTCTGGTTTTGCTCTAATTTCTTCATCCGGTATCCGATTCGCGCAATTCTTGAACTGTTGGACTCCACACTCGACGAGGAATCCCAAAAAAATCCCAAATCCGGGGATTCTTCCGTTTCTTACAAAAAATTTCTCCTTGTTCAAGAATCTCACCTCCTCAAGCTCTTTAACTTTCTCCACTCCGAATTCGGATGCGTGCAAACTCAAATATCAAACTTGCTACCATAATCCTCATGACTAATTTTCTACTTTTCAACCTGAAGTAGCTTCTTTATCAAGCTCAATGCTCCCGGTTACCTCGTTGTCTCTCGTTTTGCGTGCAACATTGCGCACATGCATCAAGAAAGGGAATCAGGAGGGTTCTTCGGTACCTGTGTCCTGCACACATATTGAAAATGTTAAACCGCGCTCTCTCACCCCTCAAAATCAAGTATGACTATCAAAACCAAAATACGAAAAGCAAATAGCAACTAACTACATTAGGTTGCCTCCCAATCGGCGCTTGTAATTTAAGGTCGACGGCCCGACCTAGTTGATATCTACTTCAAAACACCGTCAGTGATCAGAGAAATAATGATCAAAAAATAAAAAGAGTAAATCAAACTAATTTCTAAACTAGAATAGTAAACAATGCCTACCCCGGCAACGGGGCCAAAAACTTGACGCGTGATTACTACGCGCTGCTACGCAAGTATACGGTCAAGTAATAATGTGGAGTATTTTGGACTCCGAGTTATCGAACCCAAGGGAAGTGTTTACTATATGTTATAGATTAGCAATTAAACTTAATCTACCTAAGTAACCGGTAAAAATGATTGTAATTTGAAGTGTTGTCACCCTCAAACAAGTGACTAGCAATAATAATAAAATAACGCGAGTAAAATGATTTGATGTAAATCAGAGGAGAGAAAGCTAGGCAATCTATAGATCACCTAGGGTACTTTTGACAATTCCGTATTACATGTTCTAACACAATGACTCTTAGCAACCTATGCTAGGTAATGGGGTTGACAGTTACCTATCGGTCTCATGTTCTACACAAAGGTAATGATTTGTCCCTCTCAGCCAAGTATACTACCTATGTGTTCTAGCAGGCTAAACCCATTGCAAGGAACAATGTCCTCTCAGACCACCATTCACTAACAACTCATTACGTCCTACTGAATTTACCCTCATCTAGCCATTCCTATCAAACTAACCTCTCTGTCTAGTCAATTAAGAATGATCTTGTTTACTCATCCCAACTAGGGTAGAGTTGTTTTCACACACTCACTAGCTACGTAGTAATTTCGGGTCATGACTCCTACGTTACTAAGAATTAAGCACAATAAACAAGATAATTAGGATACCAATATAATCATAAGACTAGTTCATGAATGAATGAAGAAATAGAAAATTCGCATCACACATCTTATCCCTAATTTGTCAATGAAAGAACTCAACATGATGAAAACCAATACAATCTCCTTAAATCATAATCCTAGCATGAAAGATCATCCAAAATCCGGAAAATATCATCAAAACATAAACCCTACGCTCTCCATAGATGTCTAGGTATAAGTTTAGCTACTCATAACACAAGTTAACATGGTTCTTGAATAGTTCATACAAGAAAGTAAAGAGAAAAATAGATCAAACGCTAGAAATCGTGAAGATTGGCGTGATTCGGGCTCTCCTCCTTGCTTGAGATCGTTCCCAATGAAGTCTCCTTGCTCTCCTCCTTCTTCTTGTCTCTCTCGATGCGTGAATGATGCTTTTTTCCGTCCCTAGGTCGTCCTTGAATCAATCATAACCCGCAAAAGTCTTCAGTAATTGCACAAAAACCCCCTGAAATCTGCTCCTGACTTCAAAACGCGATATCCTCTTCGTCCCAACTCCGATTTAGTTCCGTGCCTATCGATGGAAAGATCTCTGAGTCTACTTTCATATGGCACTGGTTGCACCCACAAATGAGTTGTAGAGCTCCGACTATGATCAAAATAGTGCATAGTGGTCATCAAAGCTACCCCAATTCGGCTTCTCTTGACTCCACTTGAGCTCCCCTGGTTTCCGAAGTTCGTTCCATGCCTCATATCAACCGGTTAGGATCCGTCCCTACCAAAACAACATGAACAAACATACCAAGCGATTATAGTTGACAAATAACAATGAAATATGCATAGAAAACGCCCGGACTAACAATATAGCACATGGTAGCAACAGTGATAAAACGACCTAGAATCTCTAACATTGGCCTCAAAACACTCTCCAAATACATATTATAGCCCCTAAAAGGTGCTATCAGGTACCCTCCCCTGTAGTTGTGCCGCCTCCAACAACCACTTCTTAGATGCCCACTTCCACCCACTTGATGCAAATTCGCAGTAAGTCCGGTATTAATAAGCGCAAATACTCTCCGTGGCGTTCAGCAATGACTGAAGAGTACGTTAGTCTCACACAACAAAATACTTGGACGTTGGTGCCTCCTAACCCGGATGGCTCTATATCGCGTTATAAATCTCTCTTAGTTTCACCGACATCCCGGAATTGATTACGAAAAAACTTTTAGTCCTGTCGTAAAACATTTAGTTGTCCGTACAATTCTTGCACTGGCTGCTAATTTTAACTGGCCCCTTGAACATTAGATGTCAAAAACGCTTTTTTACACGGTTTACTTCGTGAATTTGTTTACATGGCTCAACTGAAAGGTTTAAAAAATTCAAAGTTCCACATTATATTTGTAAAATAAAGCGAAAATTATGTCCTTTTGCGGAATTTGTTTACAGATAAAATATTTGTTTGAAGTTTCGGTACATGTAGTTGGTTGTGTAAAGAGAAATTTTTAGATGCAGTAGAAAGAAATGTTGTACCAGAATGTTCGATAGGTAAACACTGACTTGGTCCGTACCCATGTAAGTGTCGGAAGTGCTTAAGTTGTGAATTTCACGAGTCATATGATTGTGGCACCGGTGTTAGAAAAAAAAATTATAGTGAGGATCAGATTGTGTTGATTCAGCCAAAGCAGTTGGATTTTCAGGGGCTTGTCCTCCCTGATAGGCGTAGTTCAATCAATGCACACAGTCTAAGGCAGAATTGTAGTCCTGCCCGCAATTTTGGCAAGAAATATGCCTACTAGGAGCACCAGAACCAAAATGAGAGCTACGTCCTCTGTTGTTAGCAGAAAAATCATTGCGTTGGTAGTCTCCGCGACCACCACAGTACCCATTTCCTCTTACTAAATTTAACCCATTTCCATGAAATCTACCACGATTATTTCCACCATAACCACCGTAAACTCCACGATGATTATTACATGTTCTAAGATAATAGCCCCTCCCCCTTACCCTATTGGGTTGGGTATTATTAGAAGCAGAGTTATTAATGACTGTATTAAACACCATTTTGGTGTTTTAAGCAGCAGAGTTTTGCGATTCGAGCATTTTCTCTTCTGATTTTAGCAACACGTGAAGGACTTCTAAAGACAGAGCTTCATATCTAGTCCGAATGGAGGATCGGAAGGGATTAAAATCAATGTACAGACCATTTAACACATAAATTAGCATATCCTCTTCATCAATTTTTACACCAGCCACATTTAACTTGTCATGGACAGTCTTAATTTTTTGCATATACAAATCAATAGTGTCAGAGTTCTTGCGAATCAATTGAAGCTCGAATTTCAGTTGCGTAATATTCGATCTAGTAAGTGAAGCGTACCATTTTCCAAAGATACCTCTCTACCCTTGCCTGCTCTTGGTAGAGCTGCTTTAGATGTTCGATCATATCGACAGCATTCATGTTTTCGTGTTGCTTCTGAAGCTCAGAAGTCATGGGGCAAAGAATAAGGCAGGCCGCATCATTAGCGTCATCAACACGCTTTTGATACGCCTTTAGGGCAGCAGGTGTTTGGTTCTCTGGACCTTCTGGAACATGCTCCTCTATTGCGTACAGTTTCTTCTCTTGCTTGAGAACAATTCTCAAGTTTCTGTACCAATCAAGAAAGTTGGTTCCAGAGAGCTTGTCCTTCTCAAGGACAGATCGTAGGGAATGTTGTGAACTCGATGAGTTGTTTGCCATTTGGAATTCTACAAAAGGTAAATACGCAAGTTTTAGTATTTGTCAATTTTTGACTATATTCAATAATGGCTATTTTATCAAATATAGCTCCCACTATTTTTCTACGGATTAATAACCCTCAAGATATTAATGCGGAAAATATCCTTATATTTTGTAGTGGGCCAAGATTCATCTTTCATCTCTTTATGAGCTTGCTTTGGCAAGTCACCCATAATTTGACTACATTAGGTAGGAACAATTCCAATTGCATCCCATATGCAACTCTTGGTTCAATTGGGCAAATAACTCCTTATTTATCAATCCATATGGATAATCCCAATTGATTGCCTCTAGGTTTCTTAATCAAATTAATAGCCTAGTTGTGTTCAACCTCTTATCTAAACAATTGCACATTGTTACGTGCCATAGCATTCCATCATGATGAACCAAGTCGCCATGCTTTGGCACGCACGAGTTTGGTAAATAATGATGATAATGAGTGTTTAAATAACGAGAAGGCAAGAACACAAAATTTGAATTTTGAGGGATTTTAAATTCAATTTTAATTGTTTTGTTGATCAATATCAACTAATCTATCTATTTGAGTTTGGGCACAACTCCAAATAATAGATCCGGGTTGTCTAATTATCTTATTATCCTAATTGCATGCATCATCCACACAATAATAAGACAATAAAATAAACAACCACAAAACATAAATTAAACGTGATGTGGATATGGCCTTTTTCTAGACTAAGATAATTCCAAGCCAATGGAATTATCTATGAACCCTAAACAAACACATCTCCATGCGTCTTGATCTTTTGGTCCATCCTTCATAGTCATGTGGAAAGGCTCCATGCTCCATGCTCCATCTTTTTTTTTGTGGCTTCTTTGGCTTTGGGCTCCTTTTCTCCAATCTTGGCTAACAATCTACTTTATCTAGCACTAGCTAACATCTATACTCTAATTGATCAGCTCGCATGCCGTAAAACCAAACCACAAAATTAAACATCCACATCAAACCACATCCTAAGGCCATATCCAATCACCATGCGATTTGCACATAAACAGTTAAAATCCAATTTTAACGCGCTTGGTCAATTTTAATTGATTTTAGGATTTCTATTTTTAAAACGGTCCATGGGCCCAACAATCAAATTGCCCGGGCCCAACAAAGTGAACAACAAGGCCCTAGGGCCGGCCCGGCCAAAAACCCATATGCCTAGGCCCGCGGGTAAGGGCCGCCCGGCCCCTAGGGCGGCCAAGCTTGGGCGGCAAGCAAGGGGGGGGCGGTCCCTAGTGGGGCCGAACCTCCTTGAGGGAGTTGTTTCCAAAACAACTCCCTTGCTTGGTGCCCAAGTTTTGTTGTTTCCTTAATTTGGGAGAACTCTTTCTTCCCCAAGGATGCCCAAACCCTAGATCTAAGATCCTAAAATTTCTCAAACTCACCAATTCATGCATCCAATGCAAAAATTGGATCTTGTTATGATTAATTGTTGACAAATTGCATCCCACGCTTGATTTGTCTTGTTTTACGCGATAAACAATCAAATTAAGGTGTAAAACAACTAAATCGTAACACATAAACCACGTTTATGCTCTACGACCTGTGGCTCTGATACCACTGTAGGGTTTTAATTCATGGATGCGCAACAGAAGCATAAACAAACATAAAACCATGCAAAACCCTCCAAGGACACAAGTCAAGAGACATAACGATGGTAGGGGTTAGAAATCATAAACACACCTTAGGGTTCTCCTTTGATGACTTCAAACGCGAATTGTGTCATGTTCTCTATGGTTGATCCACTCGTAGAGTTGATCCTAGATCTCCCAAGTCCTTGGTGCTAGCCCGGAAGAGGAAGAGGAAGAAGAATCACGCAAAACGAGACCCAAAAGGAGGGTCTCGGCCTCCTCTGGCCGACGGGGACGGGGCGGCGGCAAGGGGGCGGTCGGCTCCCTTGTTGCTTGCTCTCTCTCCTTTTGTTCTCTCCCACTCTTTGTTATGTTCACTAATGAGCGTAAGTTATATGGGAAGGAAGGAAGGAAGGTCCTTTATATAGTCCAAAAACTCGTTGCCAACTACCTAAAGGACTTATTCTAGTCCTACTAGAATTCAATTCAGTCCCTTCCTTGCAAATTAGTCCCTACTAAGTTTGCAAGGGTTTGCAAAGTGATCCTTCTAATTAATTAATCCAATTAATTAATTCCCAAATCTAGTTCAAATCTATATAGCGTGTGACCCCATAGGTTCTATCTAGTTGGTAGCAACTATTTGCTAATATGGAGCGGTCTCTAGCAAAACATCCATTCTAGCCAACTAATAGAATAGTCATCTTGACAACCTTTGTACAAGTAATTGTCTCATCCCTTTGTCTCCATATCCGGATTGGACACGAGACATACAAGTCACACTCGTATATCCAATCCATAGTTTCTCATCCATGGGAATAGCCTTATTCGTGCAAATAACATCAATATCCCATATAGATTTATTTGAGTCTGGCCAAACATTCTATAAGCACTATCCCTCGAGTGGCCTAGGATATTTGCTCCCGTTATGTGGGAGGGACAAATTCTATCTACGTCCACTACGATCTCTAAGCTTGCTTCTTATTGTATCCAGTATACGCCTTTATAACTACCCAGTTACGGTGTAGCGTTTAACGCTACCAAGATCACAATAATCCACAACTAGAATATCTAGTGACTTCAAGTCCAAGGATGACAATACCATTGTACCGCGAGAAGCGCTTGTGACTCAACATAACGTGTATGTAGCCTTCTCGGAGATGGGTCAATCCAGTGCAACATTCCCTAATGAACACCTATGTGTTGGATCATGATATCTCCATATCAGTCCAACCCCATACTAGTCTATAGATGATTGTCCCATTTAATCATTATAATGGACTAGGGATATTTAAGATAAACAACACAATTGTAAATCTAAGGACTTCATTATATTAAATATCCAATAAATAATAAATGAATTTCTAGCCACAAATAATTCACACTAAATTAGATTGCCTCTAGGGCATCTATTCCAACAAGTGGCAGTTTCGTAATTCGGGCAGTTTCCAGAAACGTCTCCAGCTCTATAAAGACTTGTCCAGGACCTGTCTGGGGCATCACATCACAACACAATACGTCCAAGGAGAAGTCTGAGCATCCCCGGAGAGCACGGAAGTGCGAATCCAGATCCGAAGACTTAGTTTGATCTTATTCTCTCTCTTAATTTCAGAAACTTTGTTAATTCGTTTTCTCGTTTAGTAGCTAAACCTTTTACCTAGGTTATAGTTCTTGAGGAATACTCTTTCTTTCATCACTCTAAATCCTCAAACTCCCTTAAAAAAATTACATATGTGCATGTTAGCAGAGCAAGTGTAGAGATTATTCCTTTTCCCCATATAAGTAGATATCTTTTGAAACTTGAAGTGCGACCAGAATTCAGTAACGTCCAGTTTTGCTAAAGTGATCAGCAGATCAAGGTAAACCTTCCCCTTTCCATTTTATAGTTATTTTCTTCTACGACTCTTTGCTCATATCTATTTCATGTCTAAAATTTTATGCAATTCATATGGATCTCTTTTGACTAAATTCATAGAAAAATGAAAAATAGCAAGTTTATCGATATCTACCGTATGACAATAATAAGGTATGAGAATTCAGCATACTACTGGAAGAAAATTCACGTTCTGCATACGGATTTTTAATATCATATTGCTGCATGCAATCCCATATGTTATGAGTTTGGGTCACGATAATGGCAATATGAAGGTATGCGAATTCTGCATACTGCTGTAAGTAGGTTAAAGTTCTGCATACGGAATTTTAATATCTTATTGTCGCATGTTTTCCTATATATTATATGTTTTGGGTCACAATAATGACATTCTGCCAACGTTTTAAAATTGTCAAGTTCAACAAATAATGTTGTTTGGAATAATTCGATAAATGGCTATCTTATAATGTTGTATAACACAAATTTGAAGTTATAAATGAGAGCGAGACGCAACTTTAAAATTATTATGTTGTTCCATGAAATTACCATCGCTAGGTAAACATATTGTCATAAATCGTATTTTATCTGCATCCTTCCATATTGTCGTCCACTGTGATGACAACATGTTTGTAAGGTAACAGGTTTCATGGACTTGAAATACTTGGGTATTTCAAGGACTTAAACCATTTTGTAAAGCCTTGAATAAGTTATCACAGGCTTGAAGCTATTTCAAGGCCTTGAACCAGGATTCCAAGCCTTGAAACTGTCTGACCTGCATGCATGTTCTGAGGGGGAGTTTCTCTACACTTGTTTGATTTAATTATGTCCCTCTCACCCCTATACTTGATGTGTTATTATTTTATGATGAGCGACAAACTGTTTTGGTATATCTAACATGATTTAATTCATCAGTTTTACTCAGTTTTGCGGGGAAACTCTATTTCCTAAATGTGCAGGATTTGTTTCCTTATCTGGCTTTTGCATGAAGGAAAATACTTAGTGAAGATGATCCTGTGATCAATCGGAGACTCTTGAAAGCTTCTCAGATTGTTTAAACACAAGATCACAACAATATATCTGAATATTGTGATTAACTATGCTTTGGAGAAGGCTGTTAAGATAGTCAAAGTTTGTTGCCTACAAAATAGGATGTTGTTGCTGAAAATCTGGGAAGATTGGCAGAGCCTCAAACAGTTTAAATGGAGCTCATTTTGAAGCAAAAAAACACAACACTCAACGGGCAAAAAGAGAGACACAATTCTGGATTGAAAAGCAGCAAAGAAGTTCATCACTCTCACAATCCAAATCACATAAGTTCACTGCATTCTTCACTGCAGTTCTACACTCTGGTGTTCTTTTGTATTGTACTTTATTTTAAGATCATTTTCGTAATACTTATATAGTTCATGCTCAAGGATTATTCAAGATGAACAATAGAGAATTCTTAGTTAATCAGTTAGCGAGAGCAGGTACTAGATAGGTTAGATAGAACCACAAGCAGTAACACAGTAAGGCAATTCTCTGTTCTTGAGATCTAGGGCTTAACTTTTGATTAATAAGAATTGAGTTGAAATCCGGCAAGGAGAAGATCCTTGAGGTAGAGACGTAGGTCCAGGTGGACTGAACTCTATAAATCTTGTGTCTCTTGCATATACAGTTTCATTTACATACTTAGTTTTGCAGCATTCAAAATTGTCTGTTTTCAAGGGTTTGAAACTCTTTTCAAGGCCTTGAAAAAGAATTGTCTATTTCATTTTAATCTGTAACTCATTCCAAAGGCTTGAATTTGTGTTCAAGGCCTTGAAATCCATTGCTCCTGAACTAAAAGTATTTTCCTCCACAAGTTTTGCAAAAAGTTGGCATACTCTATTCAACACCCCCCCCCTTCTAGAGTAGATGTGTGGCATATCCATCTGCATAATCCCCTTTCAGTTGGTATCAGCGCTTGTTTTAGTGTATAATATTTAAACATTTGGTGATAATGAGTACTGCAAGTGATGGTGGTTTCTCACAGGGAAGAGCTTCCAACAGACCTCCTCTATTTTGTGGAGACAACTTTTCTCACCGTAAATCCCTGATGAAGATGTTCATCCTTGATCAAGACATAGATCTTTGGACCATTATTCCGAATGGACCTCACACTTTCTTTACAGAGAAAAATGGGATCAAAACTCCAAAATCTGAAGACTCACTCTCCTCTTCTGAAGTGGAACAATTTTCTAAGAACTACAAACATATTAACATCTTGTAGTGTGCTGTGAGTATAGATGAATTCAACAGGATTTTAGAATGCAAGACTGCCAAAGAAATCTTGGATAAGCTTGTGGTGACCTTTGAAGGAACTAGTCAAGTCAAGAAAACCAAGATCAACATCTATCTCAGGCAATATGAGGTTTTCAAGATGAATACAGATGAATGAATCAAAGAGATGTTCAAGAGGTTCACAGACATTGTCAACAACCTTGATTCTTTGAGAAAATATATTTCCAGAAAAGGTGAGGAAGATACTGAGAAGTCTTCCAAAGGCGAAATGGGAACCAAAGACAACAGCCATTGAAGAATCTTAAGATCATTCATCACTACAACTTGATGATCTATAAGGGAAGCTCCTGACACATGAAATATACATGAATGAAGCTGATGGATATCTACCTAAAGGTGTCACGAACCTAGCACTCAAGGCCAAAGAGAATGAGAAAATTCAAAGCCTTGAAACTGATGATGATGATGATTATGATGAAGATCCATTTGCATTGATTTCCAAAGCCTTGACCAGAATTCTCAAGATGAAGAAAAACTTTGGAAACAAAGACTTCAACAGAGAAAGAATTAGATCATCCAGTAGCAAGGACTACAAAGGTAAGTCTTCTTCACAAAATAAAACCAAAGTTATGAACTGCTTTGAGTGTGGTGATGCAGGACATTTGATAAGAGATTGTCCACAAGAAAAGCAAGAACTTTCATAAGAAAGACCATGAAAGAAGAAAGAAAGCTATGATAGCTTCATGGAGTGATTCAGACAGCTCAAGTGAATCTGAATCTAAAGAAGAACATGCCAACCTATGCTTCATGGCCAAGCATGATGAAAGTTCTGAGAAGAACATTGAGGTAATGGTAAACTGTCTAATTTCAAAACCAAAAGATGTTCTTTTAGATTATCTTAGAACAATGATTTTAAATGAAGAAGATTATCTGAAAGAGATTCGACTTTTGAAAGCATGAGCAAGAAAAGAAAATTTACAACTGTTTTTGTCTGAATCAAAATCTTTAAATATCTCAGAAGAAAACTGGCAGTGATTTCAAGGCCTTGAAAACCAGTTCCAAAGCCTTGAAAACACAAGTCAAGGAAGTAGTCACTGAGAACTCTTTACTGAGTAACAGCCTTGTTAATCTGAGACATCAAGTAGATGAATTAGATAACAAAAGACTACTCTTTCTGAGAACTTCAAGAATTTGAATTAGTCAAAATCAAGCTTGCAGGCTCTAAACACAAGTTAAACTTGATTCTTGGAGGAAGTTCAAAATATGTTCACAAAACTGGTATTGGATACAATCCAAGTTTTCCAAGAAATAACAGTACCAGATTTGTGAAAGTTGGAAGCAAAACTTCTCCTAAATGTCATTTTTGTAACAAGATTGGTCATATGAAGATGACTTGTCCTTTCAGAAGAATAGACCCTCATATAATGAGGAACACATTCCCATTTCAACTTAAAGGACAATTCAGACAGATTTGGGTTCCTAAAGGGGTCAGACCACCTAACATGATTGATCCTGAGTATGTGTCCAAATTCCACACTTGGTAATAGCTGGGTAAAGCAGTGGTTGGTGTTTGTAGGTTGTGACCAATGTCAAAGAACATAAGTGGTATATGGACAGTGGTTTCTCAAGACACATGAGTGGAAAGAGATCTCTAATCTCAGAATTAAAAGAGCAATCTGAATGTTCAATTACTCTTGGTGACAAAGGCAAATGCAACATTCTTGGTGTTGGTAAAGTTGGTACAGATTCTGAAAATTCTATTTCTAATGTATATGTAGTTGATGGTTTGAAATTTAACTTGCTTAGTGTATCTCAGCTTTGTGATAATGGCAATAAGGTTATCTTTGATAAAGAGAAGTGTGTGGTGCAAAATGAGAAATCAGGCAATTGCATTCTCAAAGCCTCTAGATCAAACAATTTTTATACTTTTTAGACTAACAAAGTTGTAGGTAAGAGATTAAAGTGTCTCAAGGCCTTGAAAGATGATTCAAGGGTTTGGCACAGAAAGCTTGGTCATATTAGCTTGCATACATTGAACAAACTGATCTCCAAAGATCTGGTAAGAGGATTACCATCTATCAAGTTAAAAAATGATGAATTATGCAAAGCTTGTGCTCAGGGTAAGCATACCAGAAGATCATTCAAACCAAAGAAGTTTGTAAGTACTTCTAGACCTATTGAACTACTTCACGTAGATTTGTGTGGTCCTATGAGGACACAAACTCCAAAAGGTAAGATTTATGCTAGTTATTGTAGATGACTATTCTAGATATACTTGGGTTTTGTTTCTGAAAGAATAATCGTAAGCCCTCTCTGAATTTTCAAATCTTTGCAGAGAACTTCAAACCTGAAAAACCTACCCATTACTTCAATTAGAATTGATCATGATAGAGAGTTTGATGAATTAGAATTTAATTTGTTTTGTGCTAAGAGTGGTATCTCTCAAAAAAATTCTACTCCTAGAACTACTCAACAGAATGGAGTTGTTGAAAGAAAGAACAGGACTCTTGAAGATATGTCAAGAACAATGCTTCTAGAAAATAAGCTGCCAAAACTTTACTGGTCAGAAGCTGTGAATACAGCAAATTACATTCTGAACAGGTGCTTGATCAGACCTATCCTGAAGAAAACCCCGTGTGAAATCGTCAAAGGGAGAAAGCCAAACATCTCATACTTCAGACCCTTAGGTTGCACATTCTATGTTCACAACAATGGTAATGACAACTTGGGTAAGTTTGATGCAATAAATAATGAAGGTATATTTCTGGGTTACTCTCTTAGTAGAAAAGCTTATAGAATTTATAATAAAAGAACCAAGCTTGTTGAAGAGAGTATTCATGTTATTTTTTATGAAAGCTATGATGGTTCTTTGAGTGAAAGTTTTGCAGACTTGAATCTGAACAAGCATGAATTAGAAGAAGAAGCTGAGAACTATCTTCAGTTCAAGAAAGGAGCCGGGTTCAGCCTCTTGCTTGCTTGCACTCTCCCCTTTTGTTCTCTCCCACTGAAGTTATGATCAATAAGGCTCATAAGTGTGGGAAGTAAGGAAGGAGCATCCTTTATATAGTCCAACAAATCCTTTCCAACTACCTAAAGGACCTATTCTAGTCATACTAGAATTCAGTTTAGTCCCTTCCTTGCAAATTAGTCCTACTAAGTTTGCAAGGTGTTGCAAAGTGTGTGACCCTAGAGGTTCTATCTAGTTGGTAGCAACAATTTGCTAATATGGAGCGGTTTCTAGCAAAACATCCATTCTAGCCAACTAATAGAATAGTCATCCGACAAACCTTGTACAAGTAACTGTCTCATCCCTTCGTATCTATATCCGGATTGGACACGAGACATACAAGTCACACTCTTATATCTAATCCATAGTTTCTCGAACCTGGGAATAGCCTTATTCGTGCAAATAACATCAATATCCCATATTGATTTATTTTAGTCTGGCCAGACATTCTATAAGAACTATCCCTCGACTGGCCTAGGATATTTGCTCCCGTTATGTGGGAGGGACAAATTCTATCTACGTCCAATACGATCTCTAAGCTTTCTTCTTATTGTATCCGGTACACGCATTTATAACTACCCAATTACGGTGTAGCGTTTGACGCTACCAAAATCACAATAATCCACAACTAGAATATCTAGCGACTTCAAGTCTAACGATGACAATACCATTGCACAACGAGAAGCACTTGTGACTTAACATAACGTGTATGTAGCCTTCTCGGAGGTGGGTCAATCCAGTGCGCCATTACCCTTAATGCACACCTATGTGTTGGATCATGATATCGCCATATCAATCCAACCCCATACTAGTCTATAGATAATTGTCCTATTAATCATTATACTGGACTAGGGATATTTGAGATTAACAACACAATTGTAAATCTAAGGACTTCATTATATTAAATATCCAATAAATAATACAAGGAATGTTCTAGCCAATATAAATTCATACTAAACTAGATTGCCTCTAGGGCATCTATTCCAACAGTCTCCCACTTGCACTAGATCCAATATGACGCATCTCGTATGCCCATGCTCCTAGTGTGCCCTTCATGCTTCCACTGCACAAGCGGCTTTGTAACTGGATCTGATAGATTCTCATATGTAGGACTCTTGCATATCCGAACGTCTCCTCTATCGATAATATCTCGAATCAGATGGAACTTCATGAGCACGTGCTTGGATTTCTGGTGCGACCTAGGCTCCATTGATTGCGCGATCGTCCCAGTGTTGTCATAGTACAACTCAACTGGATATGCAATCATAGGAACCACACCAAGTTCAGAAACAAAATTTCTGATCCAAACAGCTTCCTTTGCTGCGCCATTTGCCGCAATGTACTCAGCCTCTATTGTAGAATCAGCCACCGTCTTTTTCTTGGAACTCTTCCAGCTCAGCGCTGCTCCATTAAGGCAAAACACATATCCCGATTGTGATCTAAAGTCATCTATGTCAGTTTGGAAGCTTGCATCCGTGTAACCCCTTACACGCAACTCTTCCTCACCGCCAAATATCAAGAAAGCATCCTTAGTTCTTCTCAAGTACTTTAGGATGTTCTTGATTGCAATCCAGTGATTCTCACCTGGATTGGATTTGTATCTTCTTTTCATACTCAAGGCATATTACACATCTTGTCTAGTACATAACCTGGCATACATGGTAGATCCTACGGCCGAGGCATAGGGAATTCTACTCATTCGTTCCTTCTCAATCAAATTGGAAGGAAAACCACTCTTTCAAAGAGTGATTCCATGTGACATGGGCAAGAATCCCTTCTTGGAATCTTGCATGTTGAACCGTTTCAACACCTTGTCAATATATGTACTCTGACTTAGGCCTAGCAGTCTCTTGGACCTATCTCTATAGATCTTTATACCAAGTATATAGACTGCTTCTCCTTAGTCTTTTATTGAGAAACACCTTCCCAGCCAATCTTTAACAGATTGCAGCGTGGGAGCGTCATTTCCAATGAGTAGTATGTCATCCACATACAAGACCAGAAAAGCTACAGAGCTCCCACTAACCTTCTTGTAGACACAAGACTCATCTTCGTTTCTGATGAAGCCTAACTCTTTGACTACTTCATCAAAACGTCGATTTCAACTCCTGGAAGCTTGCTTCAATCCATAAATGGATCGTTGCAGCTTACAGACTTTATTGGCTTGCTTTGGATCTTCAAAACCCTCCGGCTGTATCATATACACGTCCTCGAGGAGATTCCCATAAAGGAATGCTTTTTTGACATCCATCTGCCAAATCTCATAGTCGTAGTATGCTGCAATTGCAAGTAAAATTTGGATGGATTTGTTCATTGCGACTGGTCAAAAGGTTTCATCATAGTCAATACCATGAATCTGTCTGAATCCTTTAGCCACCAATCAGCCCTTATAGGTAATCACATTACCATCCATTTCGATCTTCTTCTTGAAGACCCACTTTCACCCTATGGGCCGCGCCCCTTCGGGTGGTTCCACCAAAGTCCATACTTTGTTGGTATACATGGATTCCATCTCGGATCTCATGGCTTCTAGCCACTTCTGAGAGTCTGTCCCTTTTATGTCCTCTTCATAGGTAGTAGGATCATCATTTATGAGCATCGTGTCACCGGAATCAGTCACGAGAAGTCCATACCTCTCGGATTCCTGGCGCACTCTACTAGATCTACAAAGCTCTTGTGTTACCTGAAATGGCTATTCCACAACTGCTTGTGGTTCCTGTTCATGTTCCATAATCGGTTCAGTGATTTGTGGTTCTTGAATCTCTTCAAGTTCTACAGTCCTCCCACTTGCTTCTTTAGAGACAAACACTTTTTCTAGAAACACGTCGGACCGAGCAACAAACACTTTGTTCTCAGTTGGATTGTAGAAGTAGTAGCCCTTAGTTTCCTTAGGGTACCCCACAAATTAACACTTATCCGACTTTGGCCCTAGCTTGTCTGATTGTAAACGTTTGACATGGACATCGCAGCCCCAAATCTTCATCAACAACAATGTGGGACGCCTCCCACTCCACATCTCATGTGGTGTCTTCATGACTTATTTAGATGGAACACGGTTAATGGTGAAAGCTGCACTTAATAGAGCATATCCCCAAAATGATAATGGAAGATCGGTTTGACACATCATAGATCGAACCATATCCAATAGGGTTCGATTCCTCCTCTCGGACACGCCATTCCATTGTGGCGTTCCGGGTGGAGTGAGTTGGGACACGATCCCACACTCTCTAAGATAGTCGTCAAACTCTTGGCTTAAGTATTCTCCTCCACAATCCGATCGTAGAGCCTTGATAAATTTGCCAAGTTGCTTCTCTACTTCACTTTTGAATTCCTTGAACCTTTCAAAGGATTCAGATTTGTACTTCATAAGGTACACGAATCCATATCTACTGTAATCATCAGTAAATGTAATGAAGTAGATGTAACCACCCCTGCATGCGTGGAAAATGGCCCAAACACATCAGTATGTATGAGCGCCAATTGCTCACTAGTCCTCTCACCTTTCATATTGAAAGGGGACTTTGTCATTTTCCCAATAAACAAGCCTCACATGTCTCATATGATTCAAAATCAAATGAGTCTAGTGGTCCATCCTTATGGAGTCTAGATACACGCTTCTCGTTTATATGGCCTAAACGACAGTGTCATTAGTAAGCAGGATTTAAATCATGTATTTTAATCCTCTTGGTATTTATGTTGTAGACAGGATTGCTTAGATCAAGGACATACAGTCCATTAAATAATTGCGCACTAAAATAGTGAATATTATTAAAATGAAAGGAACAACAATTGTTCTTTATTGAAATAATAAAACCTTCCTTGTCCAAACAAGAAATATAAATAATGTTTCTGCTCATAGCAGGCGTAAAATAGCAATTACTTAATTCTAAAACTAATCTTGAAGGTAGAGACAACTCGCACACACCTACGGCCAATGCAGCAACCTTTGCTCATTCCCAACGCGCAGGTTTATCTTCCCTTTAGCCAATCTTTACTTCTCTTTAGATCCTGCACATTTCGACAAATGTGAGATCCACATCCAGTATCTAATACCCATGATGTAGATACAGTTAAATTGACATCTACAACAAAAATACCTGGTGGTGGTGGAATCACTATTCCAAGCCTCTTGTCTTCCAGATATTTTGGCCAGTTCCTCCTCCAGTGTCCAGGCTGACTGCAGTAGTGACACTCACCTTTAGTCACACCCTTTGGCTATGCCACCAACAGGCTTAAGGGCAGGTTCCTTCGACTTGGCAACTGACTTGCTTTTTTCCTTGGAGGATGAGGAAAACCTTTTGCCCTTTCCTTTATGTACCATCATAATGGCCTTGCCCTTACCCTTGTTGATGCTTTGTTCAGCTGTCCTCAACATATTGAGTAAATCAGAAGTGGTTTCACGATCTCGTTCATGTTATAGTTCATGATGAACTGTCCATAACTCTCAGGCAACGATTGCAACACAAGATCGGTTTCCAACTCTTGGCCGACCGGGAACCCAGTGGGGCGAGATTCTCCAAGTATCCGATCATACAGAGTACGTGGGGTCCCCCCGGGTTCCCTTCAGCCAGATGACACTTGAACAATGCCTTAGAGACCTCATACCTCTCAAACCTTGCCTGCTCTTGGAAGAGTTGCTTCAGATGCTCGATCATATCGACAACATTCATGTTTTCCTGTTGCTTCTGAAGCTCAGAAGTCATGGTGCATAGCATAAGGCAGGTAGCATCATTAGCGTCATCAACACACTTTTGATACGCCTTTAGGGCTGCAGGGGTACTGTTCTCTCGACCTGCTGGAACTTGCTCCTCTATTGTGTACTGTTTCTTCTCTTGCTTGAGAACAATCTCAAGTTTCTGTACCAATCAAGGATGTTGGTTCTAGAGAGCTTGTCCTTCCAAGGACAGATCGTAGGGAATGTTGTGAACTCGATGAGTTGTTTGCCATTTTGAATTCTACAAAAAGGAAAATACGCAAGTTTTAGTATTTGTGAATTTTTTACTATATTCGATAATGACTAGTTTATTAAATATAGCTCCCACTATTTTTCTACGAATTAATAACCCTTAAGATATTAATGCGGAAAATATCCTTATATTTTCTAGTGGGCCAAGATCCATGTTTCATCTCCTTATGAGCTTTCTTTGGCAAGTCACCCATAATTTGACTAACTTAGGTAGGAACAATTCCAATTGCATCACTTATGCAACTCTTGGTTCAATTGGGCAAATAAGTCATTATTTATCCATCTGCATGGATAATCCCAATTGATTGTCTCTAGGTTTTAATCCTATTAAACACCTAGTTGCGCCCAACCTCTTACTTAAACAATTTGCACACGAGGTGTGCCATCGCACCACATCATTATTAACCAAGTCGCCAAACTTTGGCACGCACGATCTTGGGAAAACATGATGATGATGAGTGTTTAAATAACAAGAAGACAAAAAAACACAATATCTGAATTTTTGAGGGATTTTTCAAATTCAAAAGAAATTGTTTTTGTTGATCCATATCAACTAATCTATCTATTTGAGTTTGGGCACAACTCCAAATAATAGATCCAGGTTGTCTAATTATCTTATTATCCTAATTGCATGCATCATCCATACACCAACCACAAAATAATAAGACAATAAAATAAACAACCACAAAACAAAAATAAAACGTGATGTGGATATGGCCTTTTCTAGACTAAGATAATTCCAAGCCAATGGAATTATCTATGAACCCTAAAAGCAAACACATCTCCATGCGTCTTCATCTTTTGGTCCATCCTACATAGTCATGTGGAATGCTCCATGCTCCATTTTTGTGGCTTCCTTTGTCTTTGAGCTTCTTTTCTTCAATCTTGGCTAACAATCTATTCTATCTAGCACTAGATAACAACTATACTAAATAAAATAAATCTCACAAGTTAAGAAAAAAAATGGCTCGCAGGCCATAAAACCCTAATTAATTATTACAACAAATTGATCAGCTCGCAGGTCGTAAACCAAAACACAAAATTAAACAATCACACCAAACCACATCCTAAGGCCACATCCAATCACCATGCGATTCGCACATAAAAAGTTAAAAACCAATTTTAACGCGCTTGGTCAATTTTAATTGATTTTAGGAATTTTCAAAGGTTAAAACGGTCCAAGGGGCCCATCAATCCAATTGCCCGAACCCCAAAGAGGACCGCCAAGGCCTTGGGCTGGCCGACCCCTAGCCCACACGGCTAGGCCGTGGGCTAGGGTTGCCCCGGCCCCTTGGCCGTCCCTTACTTGGGCGGCAAACAAGGAGGGGCGGTCCCTTTGGGGGGCCGAACCTTCCATTGGAGTTGTTTCCAAAACAACTCCCTTGCTTGGTGCCCAAGTTTGGTTGTTTCCTTGTTTCAAAACAACTCCTTCTCTAAATAGGATGCCCAAACCCTAGATCTAAGATCCTAAAATTTCTCAAACTCACTAGTTCATGCATCCAATGCAAAAACTAGGTCTTGTTTTGATTGATTATTGACAAATTGCATCACATGCTTGATTTGTCTTGTTTTACGCGATAAACAATAAATTTAAAGTGTAAAACTATCAAAACGTAACACATAAACCACGTTTTGCTCTACGACCTGTGGCTCTCATACCACTGTAGGGTTTTGATCATGGATACACAGCGTAAAAACATAATTCATCCATTCAATACCCTCCAAGGATAACAGGACAAGAGACATAACGATGGTAAGGGAAAAAATCAAGTTACACACCTCAGGGTTTCTCCTTTGATGACTTGTAACGTGAATTGTGTCACGTCTCTATAGTTGATCCACGCCTAGAGTTGAGATATAGATCTTCCTTCTCCTTTTTTGCTAGCTAGGAATGGAGGAAGAGGAAGAAGAAATCACGCAACACGAGGCAACAAAGAGGGGCGGCCTCCTTTGTTGGCCGACAGGGTAGGGGCGGCGGCAAGGGGTCGGGTTCGGCCTCTTGCTTGCTTGCTCTCTATCCTTTTGTTCTCTCCCACTCAAGTTATGATAAATAAGGCTCATAAGTGTGGGAAGGAAGGAAGGAGCATCCTTTATATAGTCTAAAAATTCTTGCCAACTACCTAAAGGACCTAATCTAGTCCTACTAGAATCCCTTCCTTGCAAATTAGTCCTACTAAGTTTGCAAGGTGTTGCAAAGTGATCCTTCTAATTAATTAATCATATTAATTAATTCCCAAATCTAGTTCAACTCTATATAGCGTGTGATCCCATAGGTTCTATCTAGTTGGTAGCAACAATTTGCTAATATGGAGCGGTTTCTAGAAATACATCCATTCTAGCCAACTAATAGAATAGTCATCCGACAAACCTTGTACAAGTAATTGTCTCATCTCTTTGTCTCTATATCCGGATTGGACACGAGACATACAAGTCACACTCGTATATCCAATCCATAGTTTCTCGATCCTGGGAATAGCCTTATTCGTGCAAATAACATCAATATCCCATATTGATTTATTTGAGTCTGGCCAGACATTCTATAAGCACTATTCCTCAATGGCCTAGGATATTTGCTCCCTTTATGTGGGAGGGACAAATTATATCTACTTCCACTACGATCTCTAATCTTGATTCTTATTGTATCCGGTACACGCCTTTATAACTACCTAGTTACGGTGTAGCGTTTGACGCTACAAAAATCACAATAATCCACAACTAGAATATCTAGCGACTTCAAGTCTAAGGATGACAATACCATTGCACCACGAGAAGCACTTGTGACTTAACATAACGTGTATGTAGCCTTCTCGGAGGTGGGTCAATCCAGTGCGCCATTACCCTTAATGCACACCTATGTGTTGGATCATGATATCTCCATATCAATCCAACCCCATACTAGTCTATAGATGATTGTCCTATTAAGATAAACAACACAATTGTAAATCTAAGGACTTCATTATATTAAATATACAATAAATAATACAATGAATGTTCTAGCCAAAATAAATTCATACTAAACTAGATAGCCTCTAGGGCATCTATTCCAACAGTCTCCCACTTGCACTAGATCCAATATGACGCATCTTGTATGCCCATGCTCCTAGTGTGCCCTTCATGCTTCCACTGCACAAGCGGCTTTGTAAGTGGATTTGATAGATTCTCATCTGTAGGAATCTTGCATATCCGAACGTCTCCTCTATCGATAATATCTCGAATCAGATGGAACTTCATGAGCACGTGCTTGGATTTCTGGTGTGACCTGGGCTCCATTGATTGCGCGATCGTCCCAGTTTTGTCATATTACAACTCAACTGGATATGCAATCCTAGGAACCACACCAAGTTCAGAAACAAACTTTCTGATTCAAACAGCTTCCTTTGCTGCGCCATTTGCAGCAATGTACTCAGCCTCTGTTTTAGAATCAGCCACCGTCTATTCCAACAAATCTAACTACTCTTTGTGTGGCTATTCATATGCTGAATTTGCAGGATATAAAGTTGATAGAAAGAGTACATAAGGATAATTTTAATTTCTTGGATCATCTTTAATCAGCTGTCATTCCAAGAAGCAAAACTCAGTTGCACTTTAAACAGTAGAAGCTGAATACATTACAGTTGGAGCTTGCTGTTCACAAGGTTTATGGACAGCACAAAAAAAGATAGACCTTGGATTTGACTTCAGGCATATACCTATCAAGTGTAACAGCACAAGTGCAATACCAATTACAAAGAATTCAGTTCAGCATTCCAGAACAAAGCATATTGATGCTAGACATCACTTCATCAGAGATCATGCTGAAAAAGGTGATATTGTTCTACAATTTGTTTCTACTAATTTAAAATTTTCAGATATATTCACTAAACCATTGCCAGTTGAAAGATTCTTAGCATTGAGATTGGAATTGGGCATGCTATATAAGGAAGCATTAGTTTAGGGGGAGAATCAGGTAAGTATTATGTGTTTTAAAGGTTTAAACTGATTTTCAAATCCTTGAAAAACTTCTCAAAGCTTTGAGTATACGTGCTCGAGTCATATAGCTTTTCAAGGCCTTGAAAACCATTCCAAAGCCTTGAAAATAACACTGTATGCTAATTAGTCAATAATTTGGATCTTTCAATGTTGGGTGTTATCTTTGTAGATAATTGCTCAATTTTGCCCCTCAATTTTTTAAATACCTCTTATCAGCCAAAATAGTATTATATCTTTTATTTCCAACGGCACACAAAAAGATTTAAACTTTTTGATTCAGCAGATCTTCAAAGATTAGAAAGAATATTTAGTTTCCTTTTCAAACTGAAACTCGCTTCTATTTATCTTCTTCTTTCTTTCTCTCATTCGTATCTATCCTACCTCTCTCTTCGTCTCCCCAAACCCTAACGAGCACTAGAAGAGCCTCTGACAGAATCAAGATGGCTGGTGGTTCAAAAGCTGGCACAGTGAAAATTGATTCTTAAAAGGGAACAAAAAGAAAGACCACTTTCAGACCATCAGTGGAGATCCAAGTTCAAACACCCATACTGCTGAAGACATGACACCTCCTCCTCCCAAGAATAATGCAAATAAATATCAGACACCAACGTCCAGCAAGAAAAAGAAGACAGTGGAGTCTGCTCAATAAAAAGTGGAAGGGGTTCAAATTGGTAACCCTAAGAAGGTGAAGAAGAGGGCCGACAAAGCAGACAAAGGCAGAGGCAGAGATAAAGTGACAGAGGATGAACCAGAGAATGAACCACATGAGAACATTGAGAAGGAACTACAGATCTATTCAGAGAAGAAGAAATCCACTAGTAAGAAATCAGCTCTTGATAACACATGGTTTATTAATCATGCTGCTAGAGGTCTGTGGCTAGATGGATTTGCTTCTAGATCAGTCACATTCTGCAGTATGATCAGTGTTCCTATGTTACATGGTATGAATCTGAAGTTTATCAAAATGTTGAAGAAAACCTCTCTTTGGTTTGTTCTAAACCCTCCAGAGTTAGCCTACCCCATACTCACCAGATTCTTTTACCTAAACATGAAACAACTCAGGAAAACTGCAAATCTGGTGATTCAGACCAAATTTGCTGGAATTGGTATGGAACTAGATCACTCTGAGTTTACAGATGTTCTAGGTTTTCCTAAGAGATATGATACAAGTAACTACCCTCTTAAGAGTGAAGCCATGAAACTAGCAAAAGAAGAATTCTTTCTACCAAATACCCCTACCTCATCTAAGCAGCTAACAAACTCTGTGCTAACTGTTGAAGCTAAGGTTCTATTTACTATCTTGATGAGATGTGTGGTACCAAGGGAATACTCAAAAGGAACTGGTCACTGATAGGGTGTTGCACTTAATGTATCAGGTTTTGCATGGTTATGAAATTGATCTTCCAAAGCTTGTGATGGAACAAATTATATGTAGCCAAACCAATCAGAGAAAACACACGTGTCCATATGCCAATTTACTCACCTAATTCTTCCAGCACTTTGAAATTCCAACTGATAGGGAAGAGACTATCACTACTGGGTTTCGTATGCTTAATGAGAAGGAATTTGATAAGATTGGTGTGGTAAAAACCAGTGCTAAGACTTGGAAGTTATACTCAGATTTGATAGAGGAAGATTTGGGCTCCAAGAAATTTCTCAAACCCAATACCTTGACCCCTACCTCAAGACAAACCTCTCAGCCTCAAGATAACCCCTTGTTTCTTCAGATGCTGAAAGAACTTGAGATGGACATTGATTAAGTCAAGTAGAATCACCATGGGTTTGACACTGATCTTAGGGAGGTAAAGTACATGGTTGAAAACATGTTCCGAAGCATGACAGTGTGTTATGTGCCTGAAGAAGTGCCTAAAGCTCCAAAGAGTACCAAAAATGTTGATTCAGACGAGAATTTGCTCAGTGAAAATTCAACTCACGATGATGTTGCTCAGGTAAAGGATAAAGGAAAGCAGGTGGTTGTTGAACAAGTAGATGAAGATCAAGAGGAAGATAGCCCAGATTCAGGAGCACTGCTGATACACCTCAAGAAGAAGAAATCTAAGAAAAAAGCTATTCCAGATAATGTGACTGCTGCTGACTTTCATCAAGGGGGAGATTGTAAATTCAACTCAGTTCAAGAATTGAAATAGCTAGTCTATTTGAAGGCCTTGAAACAATTTTCAAATCCTTGAAACTAATGAGCTTTATATGCATGAACTTAGGGGGAGATTCTTTACTTGATTCAACTTCTAAACCCCTGTGCATGATTAGCTGATATTTGATGATGAAAACAAAGTATTTTGACACAGTTTGCAGTATCTAACACCATCTGTTTGACTCAGATTTTTGCAGGGAAATTTGATTCCTAATTTTAAGGATTTGTTTCCTAGCCTGAGTTTTGTAGGAAAGGAAATCATATGATGAATTAATTTTGTGATCAATCATGCTCTGTTTGGAGGTTACCTAACAGTTGTTCATACAATATCAAATCAGTATCCGAAGATACTATCCGTTGGAGAAGCTATTGCAGAAGTCAAAGCTGAAGCTACAAAATAGGAAGTTTGTTGAAGAGTATATCAAGACGATCTTCATTTCAAATTGCTTTATAAAAGAGGGAAAAATGAAGCATTGAGACGGGACAATAATATGAGACACTCAAAAACTTTCAAGGATTGAAAAGAAACAAATAATCAGATTAATCTCTCTCAATCCAATCATCAGAAGGACACTGCACACTCACTGCAGATTCAGTTCTTGTGTTCTTCTCTTCTGAACTTCATTTGTATATCATTTTGATAATACTTCTAGTTCTCTTTCTCAAGGATTGTTCAAAGTGAGCAATATAGAATTCTTAGTTATTCAGATAGCTAGAGTAGGTACTAGATAGGTTAGTGAGAACCACAAGCTGTAACAGAGTAAGGCATCTCTCTGTGCTTGAGATCTAGGGCTTAGCTGTGGATTAATAAGAATTGTTGTGGTACGTCTGTTACAAGTAGAAACGGAATATCGACGTGAAGCCAGAAACGGCGAGACCTCTGTTGTGGTACGTCTTCTTTCCTTTTCAAGCATCATGTATTCTCTGCAGCACACATGTTGGTTATATAATTCTTTTAATTTGACTAGCTCTGTCGTGAAATGAGCTTAACTGTGTACATGTAGTCGTGTTCTTCTGTTAAATTGAGCTTTCCTTCACAATCAACGTGTTAGTTTTTCTTCGTACTTTTTTTCCAGGGTTCCAGTTCAGTGGATAGATATTGCAACCCAACAGTTGAATAAATACCTTTACAACACCCATTAGGTCACCATTCAACGGCGAGAACATGGAATTGCATAATTAGCATGACTGAGCTTGGGAAATTGCGGAACCGGTACGACTCTGGCTAATGTTACTGCTCTTTTCTCCATCCACCATGTCCTGGGGACGTCTCTAAACGATCCTCAAACTTCATGAACTGCCCAGCTGGGTGGTTGAAAAATTTGCATAGCAAATATAGGCAACTACAAAACAATACCCATGGATTTCTATTCTATGGTGTTTTTGTGTGTAGTTGTCCCTGTATTCTACGCGCATCGGCCAACCACCGAGAAAGGCGGTTCAAAAATTTTGAGGATACTTCAGAGATTGACGCCAAGCCATAACGAACGGACAAGTGACATGATCCGGAGCAATTCAGTGCCGAAGTTGCCCATGCTATCTAATTCTGTTTCCCATTACATGTTCCCTTGTTGAAACGCGACTTCAAGGGTGTTGGACTGGTAATTATCAATTGTTGGGTTCGGTAAGCTAGTCGCTATCTTTAACGAAACCTGCACATTGAATTTACAGGTTAGTTTTCCCTTAAGTGTTCGGTTGGATTGCACGCATTTTAGCAAACTAACCAACATATCAGAATCACTTGAGGAGTTAAGTCTAGTAAATTATTGCATTTTGTGCTTTCCAAATATACCAGAGAATTGAAACCGTAAAATACCTTAAATGTCTCCATGTGGCTGTGCTATATGATTTTATTCAGTAAACTTAAAATACAATCTGTTTTAATATTGTTATGTACTGTTATCTTGTTTAGGTTTATCCAGGCTTTGGCATGTGCACATTATGGTGAACGTTTTGGGGCAGCGCGCAAATGTAAAGGCGGAGCCCGCGGCTTCGAAGCCATTTTGTCGCACTTAGGGAGATACATCTAGAGGTAAAGCTAGCTACAGAAACATGAGATGTATTATTTTGCAACTTCAAGATAGATAGCTAGTGTAGGTTTGGTATAATGCGCAGAGTACTGGTTTTCGTCTACTTTACTGCACTTGTACATTTGGGGTCAAATTTTGGCAATGCAAATTTTGTGGACACACACACACACACACACACACACACACACACACACACACACACACACACACACACACACACACACATATATATATTGATGTTTTTGAAGTGTGTTGTGGGTTATGTCAAGTTTAGTAGGTGTGTCTTGTGGTGGTTGTGCCTGAAAACATAAGGCTTTGTGTTGGTTGTGCCTGAAAAATAAGCTACAGGTTGGAAACCTCCAGCTATGATCTTGAATGGCTGCAGGGCATACCTCAAATACGGCGAGAATTTAATGTTTCTATATTAGTAATCAACAAAAATGATGAAAGTTTATTTACTTTCCGTACAAAATAACACTCAAATACGGCAAGAATAAGTTAATATTTCCGTAAAACATAGCACATAAACTGCAAAAATTAATCCTTTACGGCAAAAAATGTGCTGTATATGGCAGCCCAAACACTGCGAGATGAAAACTCTGTTGTCATATGTATGTGATCATAAACGGCAAAATGATTCCCGTATTTGATTTTCAAATACGGCGAGAGGGCTTTTCCGGTGATGATTTTTCTTTCCGCAGAGTATTAACGTCAAATACCTTGCGGCCGAGCCATTTTTCGCCGTCTAAGCATTAAACGGCGAGAAAAAGCCCTATTAACGGCGTTATTTTCTCGCCGTATTTATGTACGTTTCCAGTAGTGGTTAATTGATCCTTCTATTTAATTAGTCCTACTAATTAATTCCCAAGTCTAGTTTAATCCATAAGGGGCGTGTGCCCCCATAGGTTTCTACTTAGTTTGTAGTATCAATTACCAACATAGAGCGGTGCCTAGCAACACATCTATGTCACCAACTAATAGAAATAGTCAGTGATCCGACAAACATTGTGACCAACGATATCGTATTATATCATTCCCTTGTCTACATATCCGGATTTGACAAGAGACATACAAGTCAAACTCATAGATCCAATTCATAGTTTCTCAATCCTGGGAATAGGCTTATCCATGCAGATAACATCAATATCCTTTATTGATTTATCTGAGTTTGGCCAGGCATTCTATAAGAACTACCCCTTGAGTGGTCGTGGATATTCGCTCCCGTTATGTAGGAGGGAGAAATCCTCTCTACATTACTACCATCTCTAAACTTGTTTCCTATTATGTCCGACAACCGCCTTTATTGCCACCCAGTCACGGCGCAGCGTTTGGCGATATTAAAACACAATACTCAACAACTAGAGTATCTAGTGATTTCAAGTCTAAGGACCACAATACCATTGTAACTACGAGAAGCACTTCTGACTTTTACATAACTTATATGTAGCCTTCTTGTGGTAGGTCGTTCCAGCATGGCATTACCCCTAATGCATACCCATGTGCTAAACTTGACATCCCCATATCAATCGACCCACATACTAGTCTGTAGTCACTACTAGAGTTCGGGGCAAAACCAGCGTTAGTGAAACCTTGTATTTACGTCTTTTAATGATGTTTTAACTCAATACATCGTTACTTTTGGCGTTTTCTTTAATGCTTCTTTAGTGTGTGTTGTTTTCTGCTTCAGAACGTTTTAAAAACGCTAGAAAAGAAATAGCAGCATTTATTCTGGCTTTTAGTTAATGCTGAAACTTTTTAGAGCGTTTCAAAATTGAAGATGCCACGCTACCCACTAAATCATTAAATTAATCTTTCAATTATCTTCATTCCAGCATTTATGTTAATGCTGCTTTCATAACAGCACTATTTAGTGCTGCTTCATGTAATTTACTTTTTTATAATTTTCCCTTTGCAGCAGTAAGCTAATGCTGTTACAAGCTGCTACTCCCACTAAAGTACTATACCAAATGCTATTACACCATGTCAAAATATTCTTCCAAATATTGGAACCATCAAAAAACTATTTGTAAGACCAGCTACACATGCAACAAAAAACTTCAAAACAGAATCATCTAAGGAACCCAGTTTTGCACTTATAACCAAAAATTTCATTACATACCCAGCTAGATTATCATTACATGATCATGTCGATGCACGTAGCATAAAAAAAAATATAACGCGCTAGCTGCATGCACTTGGCGTCATAAGTTCCCAGGTCCATAATATTACAAGCTAATTGATTACCATCCACAAAACTTGGGGATAGAAAGTCGAAAAACAAGTCATGAAACTAAGATAAAATAAAAAAACCGAGTACATCGTCAAGCACGATCATACAAAAACATGGAAACGATCAATATGCGCGCTAGCTCTAGCTGCCGTCTCCAATTGCACTTTGTGTACTTGATCGTTCAACCCCTAATTCTTTCTCGCAACCTGTAAGAACAAAATATTTTGAGTGAAGAGTCAAAAATATGTTTGGCAAGCTCAATTCTATTTCTTAGCAACACAAAAGAACTGACAGAAGCCCCTCGAAATCCTCCGAAAAATAATGAAATGCCCCTAATGATGTACAATATAAGAGCTGAAGATACAATATGATAGAGATGAAGAACAAGAAGATAAGGGAGATGACGAACAAGAACAATTGTATACCAAATTAGCAATAGTAGCCCACCACCAACTCGGCCACTAACTTCACCACCAATATATATAATAAACACCATCACTAATATTTCAGCAGACCTAACTAGATTAATTCAAGTAACACCTCTATGATTCTCAAAACAAACACATTTACCCGGAAAATTTTTGCCAATTACTCAATCTACTATTAAACATATGTAAGTTATGTCACTCAAATGTTGTTCTTTGTCTGAAATTAGGTTGAGACCGTGACCACTCATTTTTGGGAGATTAAGACAAGCCAGAGATATAATATCTTCTTCCATGAGATTTCACAACACTCTCCAGTCATCCCAACAAAAAACATTTCTTTCTAAGTTTATGAAATCAGCAAAATATATTATGATACAAAAAAAAGAAAAAAAAGAAAAATACAAATCCTACACTGCTTAGAACAATGACTTGCTGATCCAGGGCGTTCAGGAAATTCGAACTTGTTGTTATTGTCTTGATGTTGAATAAATGACGATATACTGTATAGTTTGTAAATCGTAGGCTGGTAGTCTTCTCTTCAGGGTCGAGCACCAGCATAGAATTTTATGGTTTCTACAAATTCACTTCGAACGTCTGAGCAAGTGTCATTCCATGCAGAGAATCAATGTTGCTTCTTCTGAAACATTAAGATCCATCCTCATACAAATCCTCAAACAGAGAGGGACAAAATGACTGTGAAATGCACTAAACCATGGGATGCTTTATGGAAGGACTTGAAACATGTTGATAGAAAAAGGCAAACATAATTAAACCATTGACCTTATTGTTCAAATTAGTACACATGAAGAATAAACATAAAAATTGGATACTTTATTGTTCTTGTGTTCTGATTTGAAGGACTGGAAACAAAGAAGGGGTTTAACTGTACTTACATCAACTTGGTCTCCAACATCGGTTTGAGAGTTACTATATGGTCCTGATTGTACAATTCTTTAAGGAGGATCTTGAGCAACTGGTGCACGTTGGTGGACAACTTCATTTTGGGGGTCTCGAACATCGACTTGAAAGTTATTAGTTGATTTTGCTTGCACAATTGTTTGAGCAGTAACTCGACCGTTTCACGTTGGTTGACATATACAAATTGAACTCGGAAGGTCTCAAACATCGGCTTGAGAGTTATTAATTGATGTTGATTGCACAATTCTTTGAGGAGGAACTTGAGCTACTGGTGCGCGTTGGTGGACAACTTGACCATGGGGGTAATTATGCACTTGCCTAACTTTGATGGGATTGAATTTGTTTCTCTTAGTATAGATTCCATTTCCATCATTTGTACCATCATCATCTTGCTCACCTCTTCTCGTAGCTCATCACGCAGCTCATTACGCAGTTCTCCATGCAGCTCCTCGCGTATCTCAGCTCGCAACGCCTCGCGTATCTCGTTACGAAACTCTCCACCCAGATCCTCACATATTTCATTGCGAATATCTGCACAAATCCTTTCCATGTCCAGTGAACAACTCACATTACCATATCTGCTACCAAACACTTCACTAGGACAAGGCCCACATCCCATTGTTTGAACACGGCCGCGGTGATCTGGTCCCATGACACCGACAAACACAGATTCTCGGAAAACATCAGATAATTTTTCCTCCTCGGTTGCGTTTTCCAATTGCTCTTCCATTCTAGCCTATAAAATTAAGTAAAAATATATTTACATAAATTTTAACGCGGATGTAGAAGCTATTTCAGATTATTTTTTATGTAAAAACTTACAATATTCTCCCCTTCTGTAGCGTCAGAAGGCTCAGAACTGTTTTTCTTCTTATGGGTAGCGATATAAACAGCCATGCGATCATGAGTCTTGCCTAGTGCCTTAAGCTACATTGGGAAAAGAACAACATCAAAAGCCTATACATACCAACATTCCAATTTGTGTGGGATTAAAAGCTTTAGTGGATATTATAAAAATGCATATATACTAAATTGGTCACCTCTTCTGCTACTTGTACATGAGATTTCCTTCTGTTCCTATGTAAGCCAACTTGGCAACGTCTTATAGTTTTGTTTTTCCCGCACTTGACCTGTTACATTATGATATATGTATACAACATAAGTAATTAATATTACCTAAACACATAACGAAAACGTGAATATTTAGAAAAAAACTGTATTTAAAATAAAATTAGATTGTTGAATGTACTTGCACTTCAGGTCGTGCCCAATATTTCACAAACTTGGTCCATTGCTCTGGTTTCAACCTCGATGGACAATTTTCAAGACGCTCCTCATCAGTTTCGTAGACTATGTAATACTTTCTTCTCACAATTTCCTTCCATTGGTTCCATTTTCGATTAATATCCTTCATACATTTACGACAGTAAGCTTCATAGACATTAGTGTTATCCTACAAATACGTGAAAATACATGATGCAATGTCAATATAATTGAGATTGTGTAATAGGAATTATGGTTAAGGTTAGGACATGTACAGTGATTACCTTTATTTCTTTCCAGCACTTTTCACGTCCTTCTTTTAACCCCTTTGCCCGCCAATCAATGTATGTCAAAGGCAACAAGTTCCCATTCTTAGCAATCACGCCTAGTTGGGATGCAATTTTTTCCTATTTTGGCCTACGGGAATCATGTATTTGTTAAATAGAAGCTCCAACTTCTTGTCAGTACCCCAGTCTGAATTTGGTCGAGCTCCTCCTCAAATATTTATGCTACAAGGGTCTGGAGGTGACAAAGGAGTACCTGACATAACATGGTTGTGGAGCAATATAACCAGCAAGAAATGCACAAATGTAATCGTACGAAATTTAGAAGAAGATTGACCATTTTCTTGCACATTGGGTTCCTCAGAATCAGCTTTAGGCAACATGTTAGTCGGAGCATCATGGCCATCTTGAACCATGCCACGAGTCGAACTCCTCATTATGTTTGCAAAATTTCCAAAAATCTATACGATCGCGACATAGAACATGAATGTTATGCATGTAAAATATTGAAATGATTTATCACGCATATGCACTGAAATAGTAACACTTTATACATTTTTCTTACATTGTTGTTATGAACCGCAACATTGTCCATATCATCCATGTCACAAGCCGTGTTCTTAGATCCTTTTGCATTACTCGCATGTTCCTACAATATAACAAAACTTAAAAGTGTCATTATTCAACAAGTTATGTTTATTCTTCTGATTATTCGTTTACTAATGCATGGTAACTGATCCTATAATGTGTTTCACCTTATACATGATCTCTATCAAACACCTTTGTTTCTCAGTCATTTTACATTTTGATTAAGATTATGTCTGAAAAGAAATTAAAGGACTTAACATGCAGTGATTATAACATATATCAATACAGACATGGACCTAGCCTCCATGTTTGTTTCTCAGTCAGTTTACAGTTTAAAGGGCTTAACCTCCAGGTCGGAACTTATCAAGTGTGACTAACTCCAACTAACAATTTATGCACTCACCTTGTGGCTCATGAACATCCTTTTTACTAGTTTAAATTTGTTGTTTGTTACTTCTTATTGTCACAAGCAAGTAATAATATCAAAATTATTCAAGTGATTCCATCAATCATGTAAAATCTTAACGAAAAGTATGTGATAAAGAGAACCACTGAACTGATTATCAGTAACATGAATATCAACCTTAATTGGTTAACTTAAGTGATTGTTATTCTACTATAATGATTAAGGTTTGTAAACCCCTCAACAAAAGACTTGCAGATGTTGAGAAGAAAATGAAATCCTTGAGTCTATAGTATGTAATACAGAGTAATAACTATGAGTAATGTGCATCCATAAATTCCACGCTTCAAGCTATCTCAATATTTGAGCTTGTAGCACTTGGATATTTTATAGAAATGCTTTGTCGAATCAGTTAGAAATTTGTCAGTTTTTATACATCACCCCCCCCCCCCCCACACAGAAAATTCTTGGGTCCGTTCCTGAATCCAAGCAATCACAAAATTAAGCAATATAAACTTCAGCAAGGTGGTCAGAAAGGTGTTGTGATCACACCTTTTGTTCCTGACAAATTAAATCAATAAGGATTGTGCAAAGGATGGAGTAACTATATTAACCAATAAATATTCTCAAAATAAGTAATATGAAACTTCTGCACTCATCTCTTGAGATTACATCCTAATTTTTCAAAATTCAAAATAACATTCAGATGGTGGAGCAGTAAACACAAGAAACTCCCTAGGCCTCTGCCCAAGTGAGCATCAAGTATTCAGAGGTCATCAAATCATTATGGGGAAAAGACCGACCATAAGAAATGTTTTTTCTCTCTACTTCACCTTTTAGATTTGTGTACTTAAAACCTTTCAAACACTGCATCAAGTAAAAAACATGAAATTCACCGAGAAAAGAAAGGACCTAACCTTAATAGACAAAAGAGTAAAAGAAAATACAGAGTACAGTAATCATTGGAGAGGAATAGATTTGTCTTACATTATGTTCCCCACCCTAATCAAACATAGCACGAGCAGAGAATAATGAACGTTTGGCCTTCATTGTAACCTGCATATATCAGGGCACCCATTAGGACATTGTTCGCCCTTTTTCCACTAACATCGGGAAAATCAACTGATGAGAAAAGGATATCAATGACTAAATTCTCGAGAAAAAGGAACTGCGGATGTTAAGGAAATAAGAAAATAGCTAAATATGATGCTTGATCCAAATTTTGAGCTGGCTAAGCAAAGTGCATATGGTCTAGACGTGGGATGTGTGTTTTCCATAACTATTGAGAGAATCAGACTTCTCTGAAATGACATTATACTAGCATATACAGTAATCATTTGGATATACTAGTAGCAGATATACAAAGACTCTTGCTACAAGCAGATATACAAAGACTCTTGCTTGAGCATAGTGCAAAGGTTGAGAGCAACAAAGCAGACAAAGAAAAAGATTACCGGGACAAGGGAAGAAAAATCGGTGGAAGTAAGGATTGACATTCTAAGGCAAAGCCAAAGGGCCTAACCTTATTTAGTAAGTAAAATATTCATTTGAGAGGAATAGATATCTCTTACATTATTTTCTTCACCCTCGTCATCCATAGCACTAGCAAAAAGTAACGAACCCTTTGCATTCATTGTAACTTGTTTAAAACATGGCACCCATTATTAAGAATAGAACATTATTGATCAAAGCAAAATAGGCTGAAACCTACACATGAAGGAGCATGTTTTAAATAAAAATGATCTGAGGAACAACACTTCTATACTGTCAAAACGTGTATGCTTACATTTTGAAAAATCAAAAATAGTGGAAGATTTGAATTATTCAAAAAATAAATCATCGTCATCATCTCTTCATCATCATGAACAAGTATAACGTCATCCTCAGAAATATAATCACCATTATAATCACAAGCATCCTCAAGAGTGCTACTCTCATCTTCAACGGCTAGGACAATCGTATTAGTATGTGGGATGTCTAATGTGATGCCTTCTAAATCTTCTCTACTCCTACAAACTGGATCATCGTCCTATTGTTGACTACTACAAGGTTCTTCCTGAGAAAAAGTTACAGAATCGTTGACATTTGTTTTCTCTGGTACATCACATAACTCTTATGCTGTCATCCTTATTGCAACACTCCATCCATCATTACTAGGGTCTTTCATGTACCAATATTATTCTGCTTGAGATGCAGATGAATGGTCCATCCGTCATCAAGTTTCTTTTGTACAAAGGATGCTTAAAGCTAACAGTGGTAAACTTGTACTCATATTGTTTCGTCCCAAATATTTTTTCCACCTAATCGCACTTGAAAATCACAAATTTGACAGCATTCGAATAACGTATTTCAATCACTTTTGTCAAGATGTCGTAAAACGTCACTTCATCAGTACGTGGACGTTTATTATTTGAGGTAGCATAACTCTTTGTCGATGCACAGACCATAACTCCACTATTTTGGGTTTTTCGCCTTCTTTCTCTATATTTTGTATGAAACTGTAGACCATTGACCATATAACCTGAGTATTATCTTTGCCATTGATCAGGACCATATGGCAGAATTTTCACTTCATCTGATATGAAAGATTCATGGCCAGAAAGGTTGACCTATAAGTTGACACCAACATAATTTCAGTTTTTCATAAATTTAATCTGTCTTTATAGTAGTATAAAATATGATGAGCAAGACTTACATGCTCCTGTAGCCAACTTGGAAATTTTTCATTGTGTTTTTTCTTGATTTCCCACTAAGTGGATCAAGAATTTGCTGATCTTACTAGTGCAAGATGTTCACTACATTTAAAACAAGTGTTAAAAGTTGAGTACATTATATTTATAAAGATTTTAGAAGAGAATGCGTACTCTTTGAACGGGTCGATTGAAGTAGTGTTCTCCAATACGTATCTATGAGCTTGCTCCCATTCGACATTATCTACTACCTATGGGACAACCACCATGCCCAATGTCAACATTTCTTCGAGGCCGATTTAATTTTGTCTCATCGTCGTCCAAGTACCTACTACAAAAGTTTAAGAATTCCTCAACTAAGTACCCCTTCGCAATGGAGCCCTCGAGATGATTCCGATTCCGAACATATTTCTTTAGGGTAAGCAGATACCTAGGTGCTACATATAAAAAATAATTAGAAAATAAAAAGAAAATACTTCATTTTAGAAGTAATACCAGATTTTATTGTAAGTTATGGTACCTCTGAACATGGTACATCCATCGATAAACAATGAGTTCCGCAAAACTTGCTTCTTTTGCTAAATGAATAGGTAGATGTAACATGATATCAAAGAACGACGGTGGGAATATCTTTTCTAAGTGAACCATAGTTAATCTGATTTTCTCTTCAAGCTCTCTAAACTCGAATTGATACATGCCTTTGGAGCACAACTTTCGAAAGAAAATACACAACTCAATCAACACCCTTACAACATTCTTGGGTAAAACACCTCCCAACGCAATAGGCAACAAGTTTTGCATTAAGATATGACAGTTGTGACTTTTGTGGCCAGAAATAGTTCCCATCTTAAGCTGTATACGCCGTGAAATATTTGATGAATATCCATCTGGTACTTTTACATCTTTCAAACATTTCAAAATTTTTGTCTTGTCATCTTTATTCATGGTGAAACTAGCATGGGGTAAAGTAATATTCCCGTTGGCCTTGTATTGAGGATGATGGTCACTACGTAGTTTAATTTCTTAAAGATTGAGCTGCGAATTCAAGTTATCTTTACTCTTTCCTGTGACGCCAAGAATGGTATTAAGCACACTATCGCAAACATTTTTCTCAATTTGTGCATAACGTCAAGATTGCGGCGTATTAGGTTATCCTTCCAATAAGGTAATTCAAAGAAAATACTTTACTTTTTTCATTTCAAAAATTTCTCATTCTGGCTTGTCTTTCTAGATTTCTGTTTCCAATTTTTCCGAATGGACAAAGACTCGTCTATTTCAATCTTTCCGTACTTGTTTTCAATGTGCCTAACTTGTTCCAAGACATCTCCCCTAGATAATACCGGTGGTGCTTCTCTCGTATCTATGGCCCCATCTAAATTTCTTTTATCATTCCGGAATCTGTGACCTTCTTCTAAGAAGCGTCGATTCCCCATATAAGAAAATTTCATGGAATGCTTCAACTAGCGAGAATCAGTATTTCTATTGCAAGGAGGCAACCTCGTGCTCCTTTTGTGCTCCAACAAGATAAATTGGCATATGCTGGAAAATCATTTATTGTCCACGTAAGGGCAGCACACATTTCAAACATTTCATTTCCGGAAGCATCAAAAGTACTCACACCATCTGACCAGAACTTTTTCAATTCCTGAATCAATGGTTGCATGTAAGCATCGAGGTCATTACCTGGTGCACATGGACCATCCACCAATGTCGACATTATAAAGAATGGTTGTTTCAAGCATTTTTCAGGAGATAAATTGTAAACCATTAGGACAACTGGCCATGTACTATGCGCAATGCTTATAGTTCAAAATGGTTTAAAACCATATGCTGCTAAGCCAAGTCTAACAGCTCGACTATCTCCAGCAAATGTTGGGTCTCCATATAAAAAAAATTCCAGGCCATTGAATTTGCTAGATGTCGTAACACTCCTTTGTCTACCCATTCATCAGTGTGCCATCTCATAGCAGTCGCAGTCTTAGAGGACATATATAGCCGTTAAAGTCTTGGTTTCAAAGGGAAGTACCTAACTTGTTTCATCGGGACCTTCGAGAATGTAGTTGTTCCATCATCTTATGTAATTTATACCTTGGATTTCAACATATATCACAACTATCTCTCGATGCCTTATATTTCAAGTACAACATATAATCATTAGGGCAAACATCATACTTATTCAAATTGTAACCGAGAGACTCATTAAAGTTTTTTTCCTCATAAAATGAACTTGGCAAGTGCTGACTTATTGGATATGCCTTTTTGAACAATTGGATGGTCTTATCAAATGCCATGCCTGGTAGTTCATATAAGACCTTTATGTGTAATAACTGAACAGAAAAAGATAATGTAGTGAAATCAGTGCAACCTGAATACAATTCTCGCTCGGTATCCTCTAAGAGCTTAAATATTTCTTTGTCTCCTCATCAAGCTCGAAGTCCGACTCCTCACTTTGCATTCTATTAAAAATCCCATGTTCATGATGAACCCCGAATGCCTCATTCACCATACCAACCATGTCATCTCCAATGATTTCATTCCCACTTTCCCCCTCATTGTCGTCATACGGCTATCCATGATTCGTCCATTTAGTACACAGAGCAAAAAATCAATTAAAAATTAAATTCTCCCTCACGAATAACCGAGTTTCGTAAAAGTGATTCACACACTTTAGACAAGGGAAAGTAATCTTTGTATTTTCAGGCTTGTTTGTGAAGGAAAAAGTCAGAAACTCATCACATCCCTTCTCATAGGACATATCACCCCTATCTAAATGAATCAAACTCTTATCCATTACAAACAAAATGCCTACAACAAGAACCTAAATAGCCATTTTTATGAGAAGCAACCACGTAGTACATCACATAAACATAAAAAATGCATAAGGAAGCACGAAACCATTCACAAAGAAATGCATCACTCACAGAATTACAAGTGAGGGAACACCAATTGGTGACGCACCCTTATCGTGATGACAAAGTGACACGATTCCTTACGTGTATACGCAAGTGCAGGGTAGAAGTAATAAAGATGAGTATTAAACTCAGGTTGTCGAACCCACAGGGAAAGTCTTGAGATTATTTAGGTAGACGATTAATTTAAAGTCAAAGTACCGGTAAGAAGTGTTTGATTTGAAGGTTCGTCACCCCCAAAAAATTGACTTAAGGTAAATGACAAACTACGCTACTCTTTTTATATGATTTTCAAGGTAAAGGAAGAAAGGTTTGATTGATATAATTATGGAGAGAACTAAGCAATTGATGATACCTAGGGCACTTAGCAGTTTCTGGATTACGCTTAAAACACTCTAGTGATGTTTAGTTATACCTGGCTACACTCATCATTTTCTTCTGTCGATCTAACATGAATTTGCGTAATCGATTGACTTCAAGTCCTCTCGGTCCACCTTCGTCTACCGTTACGTTCTAGTTGGTTCGTTAGGCTTGCTCACCGGGTCCTGTCCGTCCACCGTTTCACTAAGTCCTACCGATACAAACCGAAACAACCCACACACGATTATTCAAGTTCTCTTCTCCTCTCGGTCTCAGAGAACTACAAGAATACTTCCTATGTTCTTCAACACATCTCTAATAGCTCACTATCGTGCAACTTTATCAACAGCTAGCATACTACGGGTGATCAAGCCAAGCATACTAAAGATTAAAGCACAAGAACAAGAAAGCTAACAAGAACATCAACTAGAATTAAGTTTTCAAAACATGAATCAAGTCATCCATCCGAAAAAAGCTAATCAAACCCTAGTTCTTCATCAATTGCCTAGCTTATAGTGTTTAGATAGACATATAATTGTTTAGAAATACATAAGTCTCCATAATCAATCAATAAGGGGGAAAAAGAAGAGAAATCAAACGAGTAATCTTCAAGAATTGATGATATCCGCCTTCAATCTTCGCCTCTCCTTGTTTCCTCCTCCCAAGATGCGTCTCTCTTTGTTTTCTTCCCTCAAAAGATGCATAACAATTCCCTTTTGCAAGGCCTCCTAGGTTGGACTAAGTCTCCAATGCTCCAACTTTAAAAAAATTCGCGAAACAGCCCCAAAAATTGCGATCAGACCCTTTGTTCGCACGAACACTCTTGTGTTCGCACGAACAACCTTTTGTTCTCTGTTCGTGCGAACACCTTTTTTGTTCCCACAATTTTTGCAGTCCCTTTTTCACCCTATTTTGGCCAGCTGAAAAAATTTCTAAGTGTTTTTGTTCGCACGAACACCCCTGGAGATGAACTCAGATTTTCATCCTATTCGAGGGACAATAACATTATCGTCCAATCTCCGTTTTAGCTTCGTGACCTATCGTTGGAAAGCTCTTTTAGTCTACTTTCATTTTCCACTGGTCTCACTCCAAATTGCATTGTAGAATTCGAGATACTATCAAAACAGTGGAGATTGGTCACTTTTGCTCCTCCGACTTTGCTTCCTTTGCTTCCTCTTGAATCTGCGTTGTTTCCGAAGTTCGTTTCATGCCTCCTAGCCATCGTTTAGCATCCGTTCCTGTAAAGACAACATGAACAACCATACCAAGAGATTATATTTGATAAATAACATTGAAATATGCATCGACAAGCCCAGATTAACAATAAAGTGCTAAAAACTCAACTTTTTACTTTTTCTCAACGTTCATTGTGTAAAACTCATATTTCAACCCCGGAATCACGCAAAACGATATATAATATGCAAGAAATATAAATCTAATAGAGAGTTATCAAATTCCCCCACACTACCCTTTTGCGCGTCCCGAGCAAAATCAATCCTCACACTATGATTTTCAATCCACCGAATTGCATACAACTACACTAGCCATGTGACACACACAACACACAAACCCAGTGCAATCTACATGATTATAAACAATGCAACTCGATTATCAAACAATGCAAAAAAAATTGAAAAAAAAACAAATATTTTTTCTATTAAGTTAGAGATCGGGAAATCTCAAAAAGTAAATCAGCAAGTCATAAGGATCTCATATTTCCTCGGAAATTCTATAACTTTGGTGATCGGTAGAACTTGCGGCCAGTTTTGTTAGACAGGACGGGCACGAACACAAAAGACATTGCTTCCGCATACTCGTCAAACATATCCCTAGCACTTACCATCCGAGCCATTTATCCACGGGTTCACACTGCTGACGGCTTAGGACGGGTAGGATAGGATATTTAGAAGCGTAGTCCTAGACGTCATGATAACTCACAAAAACGATTCTCACACTCCCTCACCAAAATCCAAGGAACCACACCGAATCTCACTACGCCGGCCCTCATTCCATCAATCTTGGTGCAATGTCGTTCTCGCGGCCACGAACGTGAAGAAGTGATCTCGAACAATAGCTAATATCCCCAGTCTTCAATTTCAAGCCTGCTCCTTTATTCCCTTTCACTTTCAATTTCTATTTTTATCTCTCTTTTCTTTTTTTTCTTTTCATTTCCTCGACACTAACATTAACACATGGAGCAAATAGTAGCGTAGTAATATCCGAGGAGATCCAATATCAAAGCAGATAATGTGGGGGTGGAATGTGTCAAATCAGTGAAAATCAATGTAACGTGCATATCAAAACTGAATGTAAAGCATATCAAAACCTTGTAGTCAATGGGTAACGTGCTTTTCCAACTGATCCTCCTCATCACCTAAGATATAGAGAAAAAAAATAAAAATCAAAGCACGACCTCCTATAAGCTCAATCAACCCCCACCCCATGATGTTCAAAAAAAATCACGCACTACGGTACTCCACCTGTGATCGTGGTGTAAGGACATGACTCACCGCCACACCGAAGTGTGCTACCGTCTCTAACTCACCATCACATCCCCTCAAAAGACGACATGTAAGAGAATCCACGTAAGATGTATCAATTCAGAACGCCCTCATCGAACCTGCCTAACTCGACTCCCTCTATCATGACGCATAGGAAAGGGCCATTCTAACAAGTGATGAAAGTCACAATGAAAGGCTTCCTAGGCTAGAGGCTGCGAATAAAAGGGGTAAACGGATCAATAGGGGTAATTAGTGGACCTAGGAGATGGAGACGGGACGTGAGGCTCCCATAAATATCACTCGCGCAACTGTTCCGTTGCCACTACGAGGAGGGTTGACGACTACCTAAGTGACGGTGGTGTAGCGCTAGTAGGATAACCAGTTTGAGAGGCAGCTACTCGCATTTATAATGTGCATTAGCCCTATAAGTCTTCCTACGACAGATTCTCGCATCTACCTCATCTCATATTTTCATACACCTAAGGAATTCTATCATCAAGCCCTCTCCACATTAACTCTCTTTGATTGCCCTTTCTCAAAAGTTTTCAATTTTTTATGATTTTTTTCCTTTTTTTTCCTTAACTCTATATGCTTTTGGCCAACTCGACTAATCACAACGATTGGGTAGGGGACTCAATAAAGTAAACGTGCTAATAAAATGCATAAACTAGACAATCCTACCACAAACCAACACAACACGAACACAAAACTGTATGTAACAAGGCGATGCAAACATAGACATTGCTAGTGAAAGTAGATACAGACCCCCCACACTTAAGCGTTTCGTTGTCCTCAACGAATTTGGAGATAATGAACGAGGACTCATCGCTTAAATGTGCAGGCGGTGGATTTCAACATTTATTACTCAAAATGTAGATTAGAGAGAGTGTTAGAGGTACCTGGGTGCCCGGACCTACATGGGCACCGTTGCCGCAAAATTTCAACAAGAAGGGGTCTTGTGGACCATTGACAATTTCCGGAGAAGTCTTTACGCGCCCGGATTCCGATGTGCGGCTAAGATATGAGCTATAGCCCTCTCATGTGTGTGGCACTCAACATATTAGAACTGCTCCTCGACCTCGAGCAATTCTCTATATCTTTAATGCATACTACTCTGGGGCTTTTTCTTTCCACAATTTCGTGCAATCTCTAGCACGTACATCAAGAAGGGGAATCCGGTGTGTCTTCTGTACCTGTGTCCCTGCACAAAGATTGGAAAAATTAGTCTACTCTCTCTCACCCCTCATAGTCAAATATAGAGAACTCATAAATAAATACAAACAAAAAGCATCCTACTCTACATTGGGTTGCCTCCCAAGCAGTGCTTTGTAATTTAAGGTCGACGGCCCGACCATGTTACCTCTGCCACCTCACGACGGTAGTCTGGCACATTGTTCCGCTTCCAGCTTAGCTTTCCTGTGCTGAATTTAAAGCACTGCTTCTTGTGCTTGCACAGCAGATGGATTGTTCCTTTCCCAATAACCAGGTGGATCCCCTTGCCAAAACTCTGGGATTTGGCACTTCATTGGAACAGAAAATGCAACCCCTGGATGATACTCCCACGAGTATTGGGGCGTCGGTTTGAAGACCAGAAAAGTCTCCGTGTCATCATTGGCCCTCATAATCAGCTCCCCATTCTCTACGTCAATTAGAGTACGACCTGTCGCTAAGAACGGCCTACCTAGAATTATGGGCACATCACCTGCTGGCATGTCTAGTATGACAAAATCAGCCGGAATTATCAAGCTGCCGACCCTTACAAGGACATCCTGTATCATCCCACAGGCTCTCTTGGATGATTTGTCTGCAAATTGGAGAGTGATACAGGTTCTTGGAGGCTCCCCCACACTTAGCTTTTTGAATACCGACAACGACATCAAATTGACGCTCGCTCCCAGATCACAGAGAGCCCTTCCCGTGTAGGCGTCACCCAAGTTAGCTTCAATGAAAAAACTACCCGGATCCTTCTTTTTCTTAGGTAGTCCATGCAAAACACATGAACTAACCTGTTCATTTAAGTTCACTCTGTGAAATTCATCCACCGCTTTCTTACCAAGGACTGCATCTTTAATAAACCTTGCATATTTTTGCATCTTTTGAAGTGCCTCAATCAACGGATTATTAATGTGCAATTTTGAAAACACGTTTAGAAAGCGCATGTATTCCTCAGAGTCGTCCTTCTTCTTCCTAATACGCAATGGAAATGGTGGTTCCAAAGAAGAAGAAGGAGATGAAAGTGGTACCTCAGTAGATTTCTCTGCATCTTGGTGAATCATGCCCTTTGATTGGGGGATCATGACAGGTGTCTTCTCAGAATCGAAGACTTCATGTTCCTTAGCCTTTGATGTTGTAGCTCTGGCATGACTCGGATATGGTGGATCCTCAAGTGCAATACAACTTCGAGTTGTGATGGCTTGAGCTTGCTCCTCAGAAGTATGAACAATGTTTCTTGGTGCTCTTTGTTCGATTTTCTCTGTCAGATCTTTTATTTCTGCTTGAGCCACCTGAAGTGCAATTTCCAAAGAGCTGACATGTGTGGACATGTCCGTCATGTGCTGAGCCATTACCTTTATTATCCCTGTCATCTCGGTCAAATTTGAAGGTGGTACCGGCTGCTGCTGATGCATCTCTGGACTAGCTCCTTCATGCCCTGCCTCCACCGCATTCACCTGAACCATGCTATGTGCCAGTGAGCTATGCTTCATCGGTTCTTGATGCTGGCACTTATAATCCATGCTCTCCTCTTGCTCAACCACACATCTCATCAACTCATATGCACCCTCCACATCGCATTTGAACAAGAACCTACCTCTAGCTTCCAAATCAATCTTATTTTTATCAGTCTTGTCAAGCCCATTATATAATACCTCAATGATATGAGCTCTGTCAATGCCATGATTGGGGCATTTACGCAGCAAGAAAGTGAGGCGCTCCCATGTTTTGACGGGTGATTCATTCTGCTTTTGCATAGAATTCCATATCTCGTTCTGCAGCTGAATCATACGTGATATTGGAAAGAATTTGCACATAAACTGAGAGACACAATCTTCCCACGTTGTGATTGAATTGGAAGGCAAATAATCCAGCCAATCTTTAGCAGCTACGGTGAGGCAATGAGGAAATAACAACAGTTTAAGCGATTCAATAGTGACCCCCTTTTAGCATATTACTTGGCACGTGTTCTGAAATTTTACAATGAATGCATGAGGATCTTCTTCTTCTGCCCCAGTAAATGTGCACTGATCTTGTATGAATTGAATTGTGGACAGCTTGAGGCAGAAGCTTTCTGCTTGAATTGGTGGCACCACAATTGCTAGTTCAGTTCCCTTGAGATCCACCTCAAATGCATGGATTATGGTCTTCCTAGACTTGTTATATGGTTTTGATTGTTGCCTAGCCATTGCCTCCCGCAGTACCTTTTTAGCCTCAGCTAACATTGCTTCCATTTGTTCTTGAGTAGGGTTACTCGGCTCTTCGCCCTCTACCATCGTTACATGAGATCACAGCACCAGCACACCCGTGAGGTAATTGATAGTAACAAAAATAAAAATAAATTAAAACTCTAAACTAATTTCTAACTAAACAATCTACCGTTGTCCCCGTCAACGGCGCCAAAAACTTCACACGATTTCTTACGAGTATACGCAAGTGCACTGTCGAAGTAATAAAGATGTGTATTAAGCTCAGGTTGTTGAACCCACAGGGACAGTCTTGAGATTATTTAGGTAGACGATTAATTTAAATTCAAAGTAACCGGTAAGAAGTGTTTCATTTGAAGGTTCGTCACCCACAAACAAGTGACTTAAAGTAAATGACAAACTACGCTACTCTTTTTATATGATTTTCAAGGTAAAGGAAGAAAGTTTGATTGATACAATTATGGAGAGAACTAAGCAATAGATGATCCCAAGGGAACTTAACAGTTTCCGGATTACGCTTAAAACACTCTAGTGATGTTTAGTTATACCTGGCTAACTCATCATGTTCTTCTGTCGATCTCACATGAATTTGCGTAATTGATTGACTTTAGGTCCTCTCGGTCAACCTTCGTCTACCGTTACGTTCTAGTTGGTTCGTTAGGCTCGCTCACCGGGTCCTGTCGGTCCACCGTTTTCACTAAGTCCTACCGATACAAACCGAAACAACCCACACACGATTATTCAAGCTCTCTTCTCCTCTCGGTCTTAGAGAACTACAAGAATACTTCCTATGTTCTTCAACACGTCTCTAATAGCTCACTATCGTGAAACTATATCAACAACTAGCATACTACGGGTGATCAAGCCAAGCATAATAAAGATTAAAGCACAAGAACAAGAAAGCTAACAAGAACATCAACTAGAATTAAGTTTTCAGAACATGAATCAAGTCATCCATCCGGAAAAAGCTAATCAAACCCTAGTTCTTCATCAATTGCCTAGATTAAAGTGTTTAGCTAGACATATAATTTCTTAGAAATGCATAAGTCTCCATAATCAATCAATAAGGGGGAAAAGAAGATAAATCAAACAAGTAATCTTCAAGAATTGATGATCTCCGCCTTCAATCTTCGTCTCTCCTTGTTTCCTCCTCCAAAGATGCGTCTCTCTTTGTTTTTCTTCCCTCAAAAGATGCATAACAATACCCTTTTGCACGGCCTCCAAGGTTGGAATAAGTCTTCAATGCTCCAACTTTCAAAAATTCGCGAAACGGCCCCAAAAATTGCGATCAGACCCTTTGTTCGCACGAACACTCATGTGTTCGCACGAACAACCTTTTATTATCTGTTCGTGCGAACAACATTTTTGTTCCCACAATTTTTCAGTCCCTTTTTCACACTTTTTTGGCCACTGAAAAAATTTCTATGTGTTTTTGTTCGCACGAACACAAAAGCGTTCGCACGAACACCCCTAGAGATGAACTCAGATTTTCATCCTCTTCGACGGACAATAAATATCTCGACCGATCTCTGTTTTAGCTACGTGACCTATCGTTGGAAATATATTTGAGTCTACTTTCATTTTCCACTAATCTCACTCCAAAATGTATTGTATAACTCGAGATACTATCAAAACAGTGGAGATTGGTCACTTTTGCTCCTCCGACTTTGCTTCCTTTTCTTCCTCTTGAATATGCTTTGTTTCCGAAGTTCGTTTCATGCCACCTAGCCATCTTTTAGCATCCGTTCCTGTCAAGACAACATGAACAACCATACGAAGCTATTATATTTGATAAATAACATCGAAATATGCATCGAAACGCCCGGATTAACAATAAAATGCTAAAAACTCAACTTTCTACGTTTTCTCAACATTCATAGTGTAAAACTTATATTTAAACCCCAGAATCACGCAAAACTATATAAAATATGCCAGAAATATAACTCTAATAAAGAGTTATCACAAAGTAATATGCTGATTCCTTCATACTCTTCTGATGCTACCTTGCTTCACACTAACTAATTAAAAAGATGTCGTTTTGTTCAGCACTCGTATATCCTGTACATACACAAGAGAATGTAATTTATGATTTGTACAAGAACGTATATTTAGGAAACAACGTAAGTGAGATAAGTACAGAACACAAATATAATATGTGCCTGACATATGAAGTTCTAGAGTAGGTAATACGAGTGACCATATTTGTTCCATGTTCTCCTAATGACGTGAATGAACAATAAAAGAATGAAATCATAAATGGTAACAAAAATGAACAATCCAGAATGATAAAAGTAAGAAATAATAAGAGGTTTTACACCTAATAGGTAAGAATGAATGAAACTTAACATATTAAACTTGTAGATGTGTATGATAATTATTTAGTAAGGAGAAACACATCTAAAGAAACGGGATTTCAGGAAATATTGCAACAAATTTGTAGAGGTTGGTTGATACTTTGGTGGAGAATTGCTAGTTGTAGTTTGGTTGGTTTGTTTTTGGGTTGAAGGCAAGTTGGGTTTGTAATTGAAGACCATAGGTGATCAGTGGTGTGTTGGAGATCTGATTGCAGCAGATTACAATCTATCTGCTGGTTATTAATGGTGCAGAGAGGTGGTTCTTGTTGGTGATAAAGGCTGCAAGTTGGAGTTTAAGGATGTTGGCAGGGTCGGCTCTAGTATTTCGGTTTCCCTAAGCGAACATTCCGTATGAGGCCTTGTATATACGTAAAGAATATAAAATTTTGACATATATCAATAGTCTATTAATTTCAATTGGCAAATTCTTTGAGGACAAGCAATAATTTAGTTAGCTCAATTTTAACACTTTGATTACATTTTTGCAGTCGATTTTGATCTGAGTTTCATCCAAGATGAAAATGTTGTTTTCTTTCCTCTCTGATGTTCTTTCCATTAACAGAGTTTATTAATTGTTCCATCTTCTCCGTCAGATAAACTCAGAACGAGAGAGTGTTCAAATTTGATCTTGTATTTTCTTGCAAAAGAAAAGGACAAGACCAAATTTAAAAAAAAAAAAAAAAAAAAAAAAAAAAAAAAAAAAGTCATCATTCTACAAATCAAAACATTATTAATTAGCACAATTAACCAAAATATACATATTTTGAAGGTATTGAGAGGTGGTCCTTCTTTTTAGTGCTGCTCATTTGTGTTTTCTCCCGAATCCCATAACACCACCCTTGTTAGAAAATGCTTGGTTTTACTGGTATCCATCCATTTTAAAAATTATATTGCTGCAACATAATAGATGATATATGATATTTTTTTCCAAGGAAGAACCATTCATTTTGCTTCATTAGAGCTTATCATCATAATCAACATTTATGAATTCCTAACCAATTACTACCCTGCAGGGAGTCTTTACAAGAAATCTCTAAGCATATGCGAGTGAGACACTACATCATTGAATGCAATGGTTGGCCTATAATACCCCATCCATGTCATTTTCACATTTACCTATTGATAACTCCTTAGTTGGATTCATCTTTCGTATGTGAAACAGTACTATTTGTGTGCATTTCAGTGCAAAGTGGTGAGATTCGGACTTAATTGAGAAGAAAATGAGAATTTGGATGTTTTTGAGCTTAAACGTACAATCTGGGCATTTCTTGAATAGTTTTACGTATCATTTGCATGATTTAGTCACATTTGATCTTTGTGGTATTGTTCATGTTGTGATTTATGTTGGTTTTGGATGTCGTAGAGGCTATCTGTTTAGTATGAACTTGAGTAGCTAGAATAATCATTGTATCATTTATGGAGATATTCATATAACGAAGTCCTTCTATTACAATTGTGTTGTTTATCTTAAATATCCCTAGTCCATTATATTGATTAACGGGACGATCAACTATAGACAAGTATGTGGGTAGGTTGATATGGGGATATCAAGTCTAACACATGGGTATGCATTAGGAGTAATTGTATACTGGATAGACCCACCACGAGAAGGAGACATTAGATTATGTCAACGCCACAAGCGCTTCTCGTTGTGCTAATGGTGTTGTAATCCTTAGACTTTGAAGTCACTGGATCCTCTAGTTTTGAAATATCTTGCTTTGATATTATCAAATGTTACACCGTGACTTGGTATAAAGATAATAATCGGGCAAGACTGGAAGCAAGCTGAGAGACGGCAGTGATGTATATAGGATATGTCCCTCCTACATAATATGAGTAATATCTACGGAAAATCGAGAGGTACAGCTTATGGAATGTCTGGCCAGACCAGATAAATCAATCTAGAGATATTGATGTTATCTACATCGATAAGTCTATTCCCAGGATCGAGAAACTATGGATTGGATACACGAGTGTGACGAATATGTCTCATGTCCAATCCGGATATGGAGACAAAGGGATAATAGAACACAGTAATATTGGGCACAAGGTTTGCCGGGATCACTGATTATTTGTATTAGTTGGGGGGCATAGATGTGTTTGTAGACACCGCTCTATGTTTGTAAATTGTTACTACCAACTAAGTGGAAACCTATGGGGTCACACACCGTATGGATTAAACTGGATATGGGTATTAATTATTTAGACTAATTAATAGAAGGATTATAACGTAACCACAAGCAAAGTTAGTAAGACTAATTCGCAAGTGGACTAATCTATGTAAGGACATGATTAGTATTGGGGCAATTATATAGTTAATAAGGAGTTATTAACTATATAAAGGAACTCTAGCTTGTTTTTTATCATAAGAAGTCATTATAAAGAGAACATAATAAAGCAAGAGAGAGAGAGATAGAGAGAAAGAAAGCATAGAGGCCGAAGCCCCTAGACCTGTCGGCCCCCTTGTCGCCGTCGGCCCCCTTTGGGCGTTGGTGGTTGCTGTGTTTTGGCGTGATCCTTTGATCCTTTCTTCCGTATCTAGAACTACACAGTGGGAAGGATTCCAGTTGAAGATCCAAGGTGTGGATACTCGTACAGACGAAGACACAATTCTTCGTAGTGATCACACAAACTAAGGTTCACATGTTTCTACCCTAATCATCTTATGATTGCTTGCCTGTGATCCTTGGAGGGGTTTGAGCAGGATTAAATATTTGTTATTCCGCTGCGTACTGCATCAAAACCTTACAGTGGTACCAGAGCGAGGTTGTACCGCATAATGATATTATGTGTTACTGTATTTCAATTTTTCACCATATCGTTAAATTTAAGCGAAAACTGAAATCGGCATATTGATGCAATAAGAACAAGATTCAATGGGGATTGGGAAAATTACTATCGTCGTATAGAATCAGCCGATTACGGGCACATTTGATGTGTCAATTGGGCACCGAAATTCGGGAAACATGGGTTTTTTCCCAACTATGGAAACAACCATGCTTGGGCAAAAAGGAAGGAAGGGGAAGGAAGCTAGAGCCGAAACCCTAGATGTCACCCCTCCCTCTTCCTTGCGCGCCATGCAAGGCCGCGACCACCCAGGGCAGCCGTCCTAAGGCGCAAGATTGGAACGTGCGGCCTAGGGCCAGGCTAGCGCAGTGGCATCCGGCTATCCATGGGGCTCGGCCAAGGCTTTGGTTGGACCTCTTGGATAGTTTTTACCCTAATTACCCAATTTCAACTTAAATTGAATAAGCGCTTTAAAATTGGTTTTAACTGTATTATGTGCTTTGTTGCAAGGTGGATGGATATGGTATAGGTTGTGGACGTTTGTTTTGTGGTTTGGTTTACGACCTGCGAGTTGATCAATTGTTGTAATAATTAATTTTACGTCTTGAAGCTGATCATCTTCTCAACATGTGAGGATTTATTTATATATTTATTTTAGATTCTTGGCTAGAATTACATAGATTAGATGAGAGCCAAGAGCATGGAGAAGAAGACCAAAGAACCAAGAAGCCACAAAGACGATAAAAATCCCATCCTATAGCGCGCAGCTATGGTGGATCACATGGAGATGAGCTTCTCACTTTAGGGCATATAGATATTATCATTGGCTTGGTAATATCTTAGTCTTAGGGGCTATCTCCATGCCACGTTAATTTTTATTTTGTGGATGTTTATTATTTATTTTGTGTATGGTTGATACAAGCAAAACGTACCAAGATTATAATAAACAAGAATTGTCCTTTATTGTGGATTACCCAATCCAAATAAAGTAGATCATGTTGATGGGATCAACCAAACAAATTAGATAATGACATTTAAAATCCCTCAAGGAAATTATACGTTTTTCCTTCTCTTATTTTAACACCCTGCATGATCAGGGTCTATTAAATCTCGAGCTTGCCAAAGCAAGGCAATTTTAATTTACCACGATGTGATGCGGCGACACAAGCATGTAATATGAGATAGATGAATAAGGAGTTATTGTCCCGTTTCACCAAGAGTTGCATAAGTATGCAATTGGAAAGATGTCTCTACCTAAATAACTAATTCTTGGGTGACTTGCCAAAGCAAGCTCAAGAAGAAGTGAAATATGGATCTTGGATCCACTAGAAGATATGTGATATTTTCCGCATTAATGGTGATGGCCATTAGTCCGAGAAAAATAGTGGGAGCTATATTTGATAATCTAGCAATTATCGAATATGGTTAAATTGTTCAAAATACTAAAATCGCATACTTCTCGTTTTGTATAATTCCAATGACAAACAACAATCAAACATTGACACCATCCATGCGTTCTTTCCTTGGGAGGGACAAGTTGTCAGGGAACAACTTTCTGGACTGGTACAAAAACTTAACAATTGTCCTTAAGCAAGAAAAGAAGTTGTACATCTTAGATGCACCTGTTCCAGCACCACCAGCCGAGGCTGTCATAAGGGCACATCAGAAGATTGTGGACGATCTGACCTGCTCATGATGTGCACCATGAGCTCTCAGTTTCAGAAGCAACATGAGAACATGGAGGCGTACGATATGATCGTACATTTGAGGCAGCTCTTTCAAGAGCAGGCCCGGCATGAGAGGTACGAAGTATCCAAAGCACAGTTCAAGTGTAGTCTCGCAGAGGGGAACCCAGTAGGGCCTCATGTATATGATCGGATACATTGAGAATCTCGATAGGTTAGGCTTCCCATTCGGCCGAGAGTTGGCCACTGATCTCATCCTGCAATCGTTGCTGGATAGTTATAGCCAGTTCATCATGAACTATAACATGAATGTGATCAACAAGACTCTGCCAGACTTGCTCAATATGTTGTGGACCGTTGAACATAGTATTTACAAGGGCAAAGGCAAGGCCATAATGATGGTCAATAAGAGGAAAAGCAAGTCAGTTACACCTACCTCCAAAGGAAAGAGCAAGAAGGTTTCAAAATCCAAAGAAACTGCCTTGAAGCCTGGTGGAGGCGTTGATAAGGGTGAATGTCACTACTGTAGTCAGCCCGGACACTGGAAGAGGAATTGCCCCAAGTATCTGCAGGATAAAAGGCTCGGAATATTGACTCCACCACTCAGGTATTTTTGTTATAGATGTCAATCTTTCTATTTCTTCATCTTGGTATTTGATACCGAATGTGGATCTCACATTTGTCAAATGTGCAGGATTTGAAAAGAAGTAGGAGATTGGCTAAAGGGGAGATAGACTTGCTCGTCGGAAATTGAGCAAGATTTGCTGCATTAGCTATAAGCGTGTATGCGTTATCTCTGCATTCAGGGCTTATTTTAGAATTAGACAATTGTTACTATGTGCCTGCTATGCGAGAAACATTTTTTCTATTTCTTGTTTGGACGAGAAAGGTTTTACTATTTCAATAAAGAATATTAGTTGTTCCACTTATTTTGATAGTATCCACTATTGTAGTGGACATTTGTCTAATGGATTATATATTCTTGATCAAAGTAATCCTATATATAACATTAATACTAAGAGGAATAAAATTAATGAATTAAATCCTACTTTTCTATGGCACTGTCGGTTAGGCCATATAAATAAGAAACGCATATCTAGACTCCAAAAGGATGGATTACTAGACTCATTTGATAATGAATCATATGAGACATCTGAGTCTTGTTTAATGGGAAAAATGACAAAGTCCCCTTTCAATAAGAAAGGTGAAAGGACTAGTGAGTTATTGGCACTCATACATAGAGATGTATGTGGCCTGTTTCACACACCTGCCATAGGTGGTTATACCTACTTTATTACATTTACTGATGACTTCAGTAGATATGGATTTTTTTACCTTAAGAAGGCCAATCCAAGTCCTTTGAATTGTTCAAAGAGTTCAAGAATGAAGTAGAGAAGCAACTAGGTAAAATTATCAAGGCTCTACAATCGGATCGTGGAGAAGAATACTTAAGCCAAGAGTTTGACGACTATCTTAGACAGTGTGGGATTGTGACCCAGCTCACTCCACTTGGAACTCCAAAATTTAATGGCGTGTCCGAGAAGAGGAATCGCACCTTGTTGGACATGGTGCGTTCTATGATGTGTCAAACAGATCTTTCGATATCATTTTGATGACATGCTCTAACGACAACTGCTTTTACCATTAATTGTGTTCCATCCAAATCAGTCATGAAGACGCCATATGAGATATGGACTGGGAGGCGTCCCGTAGTTTCGTTTATGAATATTTGGGGTTTCAACGTCTATGTAAAACATTTAAAAAGTGACAAGCTCCGACCCAAGTCAGATAAGTGTAAGTTTGTGGGGTATCCGAAGGAACCTAAAGGGTATTACTTCTACAACCCAGTCTAAAACAAAGTATTTGTTGCTCGGACTGGCGTGTTCCTAGAAAGAGAGGTCGTTTCTAAAGGAGCAAGTGGGAAGGCTGTGGAAATTAAAGAAATTTATGAACCACAAATCACTGATATGACAATGAAGCATGAACATGAACTTGTGAAGGAACCTGCTCAAGTAACACAAGAATTCCGTAGGTCGAGTAGTGTACGTCATGAGCCCCAGAGTACCATCATCCAAAATGGAAATTGACTCTTTTCGGAAGACGGTTGAGTCTTCTCATTTTTATGGACTTCTCGTTACTAAGGCCGGTGACGTATTGCCCAAAATGATGAGCCTACTACTTACGAAGAGGCCGTGATAGGGCAAGACTCAAAGAAGTCGCTTGAGGCCATGAGATCTGAAATGGAATCCATGTATTCCAACCAAGTATGGACTTTGGTGGAAACACCCGATGGGGTTCGACCCATAGGGTGCAAGTGGGTCTTCAAGAAGAAGACTGACATGGATTGCAATGTAGTTTCCTATAAGGGCCGAATACTGGCTAAAGGTTAAAGACATATTCATGGTATTGACTATGATAAAACCTTTTCCGCAGTCTCAATGACAAAATCCATTAGAATCTTGCTTGCGATTGCAGCTTACTACGACTATGAGATTTGGCAAATGGATGTCAAAATAGTGTTTCTGTATGGTAACCTCCTTGAGGATGTGTACATGAAACAACCTGAGGGTTTTGAGTATCTAGAGCATTAAAATAAAGTCTTTAAGCTACAACGGTCCATTTAAGGATTGGAGCAAGCTTCTGGGAGTTGGAATCGACGTTTTGATGACGCGGTCAAAGAGTTTGGCTTCATCAAGAATGTAGACGAGCCTTATGTTTATAAGAAGGTTAGTGAGAGTTATGTTGTGTTTCTAGTCTTGTATATGATGACATACTACTCATTGGAAACGACATCCCTATGTTACAATCTGTCAAAGATTGGCTGGGAAAGTGTTTCGCAATGAAGGACTTAGGGGATGCAGCTTATATACTAGGTATCAAGATCTATAGGGGTAGATCGAGAAAGCTTCTCGGCCTAAGACAAAGTACATATCTAGACAAGGTGTTGAATCGGTTCAACATGCAAGACTTAGAGAAGGGATTCTTGCCCATGTCGCATGGGTTCACTCTTTCGAAGAATGATTTTCCTTCCAATCAGATTGAGAAGGACCGCATGAGTAGAATTTCGTATGCTTTCGCCATAGGATCGATCATGTATGCCATTTTGTGTATTAGACCAGATGTGTCGTACGCACTAAGTATGGCACGCACATATCAGTCTAATCTAGGTGAGAGTCACTGAACTGTCGTCAAGAATATCTTTAAGTACTTGAGAAGGAATACGTGTGCATTTTTGATATTTGGAGGTGAGGAAGAGCTAAGAGTAATTGGTTACACTGATGTAAGCTTCCAAACCGACAAAGACGACTATAGATCGCAGTCGGGTTATGTGTTTTGCCTGAATGGAGGAGCTGTGAGCTGAAAGAGTTCCAAGCAAGAGACAGTTGCTGATTCTATAACTGAAGCTGAGTACATTGTGGTTCAAAGGAGGGTGTTTGGATAAAGAATTTTATCACTTAACTTGGTGTATTTCCTAGAATTGTGGATCCCATAATGTTGTATTGTGACAACACTTGGGCGATCGCACAGGCCAAGGAACCCCGATCGCACCAAAGGACGAAGCATGTACTTAGGAGATTCCATCTAGATCCAGACATAGTGGATCAAGGAGATGTGAAGATAAAGATTCCAACAGATGAAAATCTTTCAGATCATTTCACGAAGCCGTTGGTTCAGCGAAAGCTTGAAGGGCACACTAGGTCTATAGGCATACGTGATGTACCAGATTGGCTCTTGTGCAAGTGGGAGACCATTGGTTTTTGATGCCGTAGAGGCAATATGTTTAGTATGAACTTGAGTTGCTAGAATAATCATTGAATTATTTATGGAGATATTTAATATTATGAAGTCCTCATATTATAAATTTGTTGTTTATCTTAAATATCCCTCGTCCATTATATTGATTAACGGGACGATCAACTATAGAACAATATGTGGGTAGATTGATATGAGGATATCAAGTCTAACACATGGGTATGCATTAGGAGTAATGGCACACTGGATAGACCCACCAGAGAAGGCTACATTAGATTATGTCAACATCACAAGACCTGCTCATTGTGCTAATGGTGTTGTAATCCTTAGACTTGAAGTCACTAGATACTCTAGTTATGAAATATCATGCTTTGGTATTATCTAACGTTGCACTGTGACTGGGTAACTATGAAGATAACAATCAGGCATGATAGGAAGCAAGCTGAGAGATGGCAGTGATGTAGATAGGATTTTTCCCTCCTACATAATAGGAGTAAATATCCACGACCACTCGAGGGGTAGAGCATATGAAATGTCAGGCCAGACTCAGATAAATTAATATGGGTATGTTGATGTTATCTGCATGGATAAGTCTATTCCCACGGTAGAGAAAATATGGGTTAGATATACGAGTGTGACGAATATGTCTCGTGTCCAATCCGGATTTGGAGAAAAAGGGATAACACAACACGGTAACATTGAGCACAAGCTTCTTCGGGATCACTGACTATTTCTATTAGTTGGGCGGCATAGATGTTTTGCTAGACACCGCTCTATGTTTGTAAATAGTTACTACCAACTAAGTGGAAACCTATGGGGTCACACACCGTATGGATTAAATTGGATATGGTCATTAATTAGTTGAAATAATTAATAGAAGGATCATAACACAACCAGAAGCAAAGTTAGTAGGACTAATTTTCAAGTGGACTAATCCTTGTAAGGACATGACTAGTATTGGGGCAATTATGTAGTTAATAAGGAGTTATTAACTATATAAAGGAACTTTAGCTTGTTATTTCTCATAGGAAGTCATTATTGAGGGAACATAACAAATCAAGAGAGAGAGACATAGCCCAAAGGCCGAAGCCCCTAGACCCGCCGGCCCCCCTTGTCACTGTCCGCCCCCTTTGGGCATTTGTTAGTGCTCCGTTTTTGCGTGATCCTTTGATCCTTTCTTCTGTTGCTAGCACTACACGGTAGGAAGGATTACAGTTGAAGATCCAAGGTGTGGATACTCGTAGAGACGAAGACACAATTCTTCGTAGTGATCACACAAACTAAGGTACACATGTTTCTACCCTAATCATGTTATGATTGCTTGCCTGTGATCCTTGGAGGGGTTTGAGCAGGATTAAATTTTTGTTATTCCGCTGCGTAACCTGCATCAAAACTCTACAGTGGTATCAGAGCCAGGTTGTAGCGCATAACATGATATTATGTGTTATTGTATTTCATTTTTCACCATATCGTTAATTTTACGGGAAAACTAAAATAGGCATATAGATGCAATAAGAATATGATTCAATAGGGATTGGGCAAATTAATATAGTCGTATATAATTAGCCAATTTTGGGCACATATGATGTGTCAATTGGATTCTTGAAAAATTAGGGTTCTTGGGAACCAAAATTGGGGAAAAGGGGTTTTTCCCAACTATGGAAACAACCAAGCTTGGGCAGCAAGTAAGGAAGGGGAAGGAAGCTAGGTCTGAAACCCTAGCCGCCGCCCCTCTCTCTTCCTTGCGCGCTAAGCAAGGCCGCGGCCACCTAGGGATGCCGGCCTAAGGCGCACGGTTGGACTGTTCGGCCTACGGCCGGGCTGGCCCGGTGGCATGCGGCGGTTCATGGGGCTCAGCCAATGCTTTGTTTGGACCTCTTAGACCGTTTTTACCCTAATTTCCCAATTTCAAATAAAATTGAACAAGCACGTTAAAATTGATTTTAAATGTATTATGTGTTTTTTTGCATGGTGGATGGATATGGACTAGGTTGTGGATGATTGTTTCGTTGTTTGGTTTACGACTTGCGAGCTGATCAATTGTTGTAATAATTAATTTTACGGCTTGCAAGCTGATCATCTTCTCAATATTTGAGGTCTTATTTATTAAGTTATTTTAGATGCATGGCTAGAATTATATAAATTAGATGATAGCCAAGAGCATGGAGAAGAAGACCAAAGAACCAAGAAGCCAGAAAGACGATAAAAACCCATCACATGGCGCGCAGCTATGGTGGATCACATGGAGATGAGCTTGTTACTTTAGGGCATATAGATATTATCACTAGATTGATAATATCTTATTCTTAGACGCCATATCCATGCCACTTTAATTTTTATATTTTGGATGATTATTATTTATGTCTTGTTATTTATTTTGTGTATGGTTGGTACAAGCAAAACATAACAAGAATATAACAAACAAGAATTGTCTTTTATTGTGGATTTCCCAATCCAAATAAAGTAGAACATGTTGATGGGATCATCCAAACAAATTAGATAATGACATTTGAAATTCCTCAAGGAAATATTACGTTTTGCCTTCTCTTATTTTAACACCCTTCATGATCAGTTGTAACTCCATGAATGTTAGTCAGAAAATTGAATAAGTCACCTAGTTCTATCGTTATTTGATAACTCGGTAGCGTTAACTAGGATCGTGGAGTCGAAAGTTGAACTTAATGCTCCTATAGGATCGGGATAGACTTGGTAACTCGGTTTGAACTGAATCTAGGCGTAGAGTAATTGTTCGGTAACTCGACAAGTCGCAATTCCTTGATTGACAAGTGAAGCGTATTAGTGTTTCTTAAATCAAAACACGCGTCCGTAGTAACCCTAGTGATCCAAAGAAGGAATCCCTGTATTTGTCTCCATATCGTATCTTAAATTATCTTTCACGTTCCTTTAATCGTGAAATCAGTACTCTAGTAGTCGTTTAAATTTGTCGTTGTTGAGTCAAGATCCCTGAATGTGCTTTGGTTGGTATTTGTTTTTGAGTGATGAAAGACAAAAGACAGAGACAAAAGGAAAAAACAGAAGACTAAGACATAAGCAGCAAAGCATCTTTGTTATCTCATGGCCTTGAGATTGACTGAACTTCAAAGCCTTGAGTTATTCTATTCTGCTATATGTTCTAACATTTCTGTGTTGCAGATTGGATATCTGATCATACAAGTTAGTGGTTTATTGTATATAATCTTGGATTATACTATTTATATATCTAACACAATTGCAGATGATCAGAAAAGGAAGAATCAAAGTTATCTGGGTATATCTTTGAATTTCTGTGAAGAAGGTTCAGAGCTCCAAGGCCTTGAGATGTGCCTTGAGTTGCTGACAGTTTTTACAGAACTTAGTTGATTCTTTCTTGCAGGTTGTGATTCTTATTACTGTGATTATTTACTCACTTCTAAGTGTCTTAAAATTGTTTTTCATGATTCATATGTTTTAGAAGATATACAGGTTATTGTTCTAAGTTTGTTAAACAGTTTTATCAGAAACTGTATAACCAAACAGTCATAGTACTGTCAGCTTTCTGGATTTTGTTGTTTCTGTGTCAATGTTGTTGCAGGGTTGTTAAACGTGCAGGAGCAATCTCAACAAACTCCAACGGATATCCACTTGAAGCCGTTTGAATTTCAGTTGAAAACAGAAAGAGGATTTGTAGGAACTGAGATCCTAAAATCTCTCAATCAGTTGCAGCTGTGGATAAAAGAGATTGGTTTGAATTTTTAAGAAGAAGAGGCTTGCATAATACTCTTAGATGTGTGACAAAATCGTGGGAGATCATTCATTCAAACACACAATCATTCAAGCTTCATTCCTAATTCCTGAAGATCAAATCAATCCAGTTTTGCAGAAGAACACTTTCAGGCTTAAAACAGCTTATCTTCGTACTGTGTTCTTCACTTGTACTTCTATCTGTGTATCTCTAGATTATCTTAAACCTCACTTAACCTAGTGGTTGGTTGTTCAAGTTAACAACAAGAGGTTCTTGTTAGCTCAACAGTTAGTAGCTGGAACTAGATAGGTTTGGAACCACAAGTTGTATAGGTGTAAGGGAAATCACTTAGGCTTGAAGATCTAGGGCTGTTTCTGTGTGAGTAATAAGAAGTGTTTGCCCAATCCTGGTTGGATTAGATCCCTCAGGCAGTGATTAGGTCCATTGGGACCGAACTCTGTAAATTGCTTTGTGTTCTTTACTTTACAGTTTGATTATTATCTGCTGCACACAACTCAAATCAAACTAGGGTTTAAAAGCTGTTTAGAATTGTTTACAGATCAAGGCGTTGAAGCTTACTATTTTGCCATTGTAAGTTTCAGACGGTCTACTAAAATTTCAAGGCCTTGAGATTTGAGTTTCACACATAGTCTTTCTGTTAAACTTTAAGTTTTGCAAAAAGTTTCCATACTCTATTCAACCCCCCCCCCCCCCTTTTAGAGTATTTAGGTCATGTATTTAGTCCACATTACACACTTTCAATTGGTATCAGAGATTGTGTCACTTTTTTTAGATCTAACAATCTCGTGACTATGAGTAATGTAGGAGATGGTGGATTCTCACAAGGAAGAGCAGCCAACAGACCTCCATTGTTCTGTGGTGACAACTTCATGCACTAAAATGCATTGATGAAGATGTTCATCATAGATCAAGACATGGAACTATGGTCAATAGTTCAGAATGGTCCTCATTAGTTCTACACTACAATTGATGGAGTCAGAAGTATCAAATCTGAGGAAAAAGTATCAAAAAATTACAAGGCTATGAATTTGCTATACTGTGCTTTAAATGCAGATGAGTTCAATAGAGTGTCAAACTGCAAGAGTGCCAAAGAAGTGTGGGATAAACTGGTGGTGACATATGAAGGAACCAGCTAGATTAAGCAGAACAAATCAACATACTTTTGAGGAAATATGAGTTGTTCAAGATGAATTCAGATGAGACCATCAAGGAAATGTTCAAAAGATTCACTGATGTGGTGAACAACCTGGATTCATTGGGAAAGAAGTTCTCAAATGAAGAGAAGGTCAGAAAGATTCTGAGAAGTTTGCCAAAAGCCAAGTGGGAGCCAAAGACTACAGCCATTGAGGAAGCTCAGGACTTGAGTCTTCTTCAGCTAGATGATCTACAAGGAAAGCTGCTCACTCATGAAATGTCCATTAAGGATTTGGAAGGTGAATTTTGAGTGAAAAGATTAGGAACCTAGCACTTAAGGCACAACACAGTGAAAAGTCTCAAACCCTTGAGACTGAGGAGTAACCTGATGATGAAGAGGCTTTAGCATTGATCTCCAAGGCCTTGTCCAGGATTCTCAAAAAGAAAAGAAACTCTGGAAACAGGGATTACACCAGAGAGAGATCAAGAACCTCAGGCAACAAGGATTACAAAGGTAAATCTTCATCACAGTCACATAAAACTAAAGTAATGAATTGTTTTTAGTGTGGTGATGCAGATCATTTAGTAAGGGACTGTCCACAAAAGAAGAAGAACAAGAACTTTCAGAAGAAGGATGGTGACAACAGAAGGAAGAAAGCCATGATGGCTTCTTGGAGTGATTCTGATTCATCAAGAGACTCAGACACAGAAGAAGAGCAAGAAAACTTATGCTTCATGGAAAAGCATAATGAGGAAAGTTCATCAGACAGACACATTGAAGACATGGTAAAAAAATTACTTGCTAGTCCTTCTGATGTACTTCCTGAAATTCTCAAAAGTATGTTTTTAAATGAGGAAAGTTATAGAAATAACAATTCTGCTTTAAATATTAAGATTCATGATCAGGTAAAAGAAAACCTGGACCTGGTATTTTCAAACAAAACTATTGAAGTTTCTAATACAAAGCTGGAAAAAGACTTCAAGGCCTTGGACAGCAGGTTCAAAGTCTTGAAGGCACAGATAAAAGAGGTTGTTGATCAAAACACTCTTTTAACTGAAAGATATGCTGATCTAAAGACTGATTCTCAGAATTTAGAACAACAGATCTGTACTTTGACTGAGAAACTTCAAGAGTCCAAGAAGGTCCCATCTAGGTTTACTGGCTCAGAACATAATCTGAATCTCATTCTTGGAGGAAGTCTGAAACCAATGAATAAAAGTGGGATTGGCTACAATCCAAATTTTCCAAAGAAAGGCCAAACTACTTTTGTCAAATCTGGTAGCAGACATTCTCCAAAATGTCATTACTGTGGAAAAACTAGTCATGTCAGATTAACTTGTCCCTTCAGAAGATCAGAACCTCACATTATGAGCAATACTTATCCTTATCAGCTTAAGGGACATGTTAGGCAGATTTGGGTTCCAAAAGGAATTAGGCCACCAAATATGGCTGGTTTTGAGTATGACTCAAAGTTCTCCACTTGGTCTAACAGCCTGTTGAGGTAATGATTTGTTTTTGCAGGATGTCACCAAGGCCTTGAAAGATCAGAAATGGATATTAGACAGGGGATGTTCCAGACATATGAGTGGAAATAGGTCTCTCTTTACTGAACTTACAGAAAAATATGGAGGAACAATCACACTTGGTGACAAAACAAAATTCAATATCATTGGTATAGGTAGTATTGGTAATGGTTGTATCTGTTTTGTGCATAATAATGGTAGAGACAATCTTGGTAAGTTTGATGCTAGAAGTGATGAAGGTGTATTTCTTGGATATTCTCAAACTAGCAAACCTTATAGAGTTTATAATAGAAAAACCAAGATTGTGGAAGAGAGCATTCATGTAATTTTTGATGAAAGTACTAAGGACTCTCTGAGTGAAAGTTTTGCTGATCTAGAATTGAACAAGAATGAATCAGATGATGATGCTGTGAAAGAAGACAAAGGCAAAACTAATGTACAGAATCAACCAGCAGAATCTCAAGGCCTTGAACCTCCTGCTGAACCAAAATCTCAAAGCCTTGAGACAGAAGCTGAAACTTTCTATGATGCTCCCTCTACTGTTTCAAGGACTCAAATCCTTGAAGGAGAATACTCCTGAGTACCAAGAAAGAAGTTTAAGAACCTTGCACCATCCAGCTGACAACATTATATCAGATCCATCAACTGGAACTCAGACAAGAGGACAGTTAAAGAACTTGTGTGCTTTTAGTGCATTTGTATCAGAAGGAATACAGACGTATGACTGGATCACTATCATATTTAACTGCTAGCAGACCTGATATTATGTTCAGTGTCTGTATGTAAGCTAGATTCCAAGCAGATCCTAAGGAAAGTCATTTAACTGCAGTTAAAAGAATTTTTAGATATTTGAATGGAACCAGAGACTTAGGGCTTTGGTATCCAAGAAGATCTAATTTTATGTTGAGTGGCTATTCAGATGCAATTTTGCAGGTTATAAAGTAGACAGGAAAAGTACTTCTGGATGCTGTCAATTTCTTGGATCTTCATTGATCAGTTGGCATTCTAAAAAGCAATATTCTGTAGCATTATCAACTGCAGAAGCTGAATATTGCAGCTGGTGCTTGCTGTTCACAAGTCTTATGGATTGCTCAGCAACTTAGAGATCTTGGCTACAACTTCAGAAATGTACCAATTCATTGTGACAATACAAGTGCTATTTCAATCTCTAAGGATCCAGTTCAGCACTCAAGGACAAAGCACATAGATGTGAGACATCATTTCCTTAGAGATCATGCAGAACAAGGTGATGTTGTTTTAAATTTTATCTCTACTTCAATGCAGATTGCTGATATTTTCACTAAACCTTTGCCAAATGATAGGTTTTCATCTCTAAGGCTTGAATTGGGGATGTTAAACAAGGATGCATTGGTTTAGGGGGAGTATGAGTACTTATATGTGTATATGTGCTGGAATCTCAAAGCCTTGAGATTATACTTTATGAAGCCTTGAAAGTATAGCTCAAAGCTTTGAAGTTTCTCAAACTGCAGAAAATCTCAAGGCCTTGAGATTGTTCTCCAGGTCTTGATAATATCTGTATTTATTTTTTTAAAAAAATTGGATCATCAAATATTATATCTTATCTTTTAAGATAATTGTATTATATCTTATCTCTTATGACTCATCCTTTTCAACCTACTTAAGCTAAAAGTCAGGGCTTTTTCTTCTCATTCTCCTCCAAATTTCTGCGACTCTACTCTCTCTCTCTCAATTCCACTCAATCACATTCTCTTATCAAAACCCTAAACCCTAAAATGGAGCGCAAATCAGCCAAAATTCAGCAACATGGAAAGCCCTCTGGAAGATCCAAGAAGAGAGCAAACAAGAAGGAGAAGATGGTGATTTCTCATTAAGATTCGGAAACACTCAAAGCTTGCATGAGGATACCCGTCCTGCAAAGAAGTCCAGGACAGAGAAGGGAGATGAAGGTTCAAGTGTTGATCCACAACAAGAGACTCAGGGTGGTGATCAACCTAGGTCAGAGAAGAAGAAAGGGGGAGAAAAGAAAAAGGGAAATCAACTCAGGAAAGCCAGAAGAAATCAACTGAAGGAGGGCAAGAAAAGACCAAACCCTCTGAGAAGAAGACTAGGGTTAAGCAAGTTGTTGCTGCAACTAAGAAAGGATATCAAGGTAAGAATGTACTTCCCACAAAGTGGTTTGTTAGTTCTGAGGTTAGAACTGTTTGGATGCAAGGTTATGCTTCATGTAAGGTAGCTTTCTGTAGCTTGATTTCTGAAGAGTTATTGGATAAACTGGACATAGAATGCATGAGAAAGTTGAGATAAACTGCTATTTGGAAGGTTCTAAATCCTAGTTCAAAGAATTATCCTAGTTTAACTAGGTTATTTTATCTGGACTTGGTTTCTGAAGGTGATGATAGAATGGTATTAACTTCAAAAGTTGTTGTTGTGGATTTGAGGTTAGATCATAGGACATTTGCCAAAGTTTTGGGCATTCCTATAAAATACCATGTTTGATATTATCCTTATAGGAAGGAGTGTCTGGATAAGGCAAAGGAGATGTTCATTATTGAAGGTGTTCCCTCTGGTCCAAAGAAGTTGACACACTCTGTGCACAAATGTGAAGCCAAAATCTTGTTTACTATTCTGATGAGGAGTGTAGTTCCTAGGGAGAACTCAAGGGAGTTAGTAACTGATAAGGTTCTGATTTTAATGTATCTGATGTCTCAAGGGTTTGAAATAGATTTGCCAACAATTGTTGTGGAGCATAAGATTTATTGTGCAACCAGGACTATAAACCATCCTCTTCCATATGCCAACCTGTTACCTCTTTTCTTTGAATATTTTGATGTGCCTGTGAAAGGAGAAGAAAAGATTACTGGAGGTTTTGGGTTGATAGATGAGACTGCACTTCAGAGGATTGGGGTAGTTCAGACTGGGAAAGGGCATTGGAAATTTTATTCTGATTTGTCAAAGGAAGAACTTGCTGAGAAGGAGTTTGTGAAGATTAAGGGGACTACATCTGGGAAAGGACAAGCCAATGTGGATTACTCTCTGCTGGTTGAGAAGTTAGAAGATCAGCAGGTTGAGATTGAAGATCTCAGACAAAGGTTATTTGACCTGTCAACTGAATTTAACCAGTTCAAGGGCTTGATGAATGTTATGAATGGGAAGCTGGATGTTGTCATCAAGGGCTTAAATATGGAGAAGATACCTTCTGCTACTAGTCATGACACCAGTGTGGATTCAGAAGAGAAGATGGGAGATTTTTTGAAGAAGAAGAAGAAGCCAATTCCAGTAGTGCTAACTTCAAAAGATTTGTATGAACAAACTGATGAAGAAGATGCTGGTGAAGACACATGTGTTGATGCAGCTACAGAGGTAGATTCAGTACAGGCTAAGAAGAAAGTGGATGAGATAATCCGAGAAGTGGTTGCTGAAGTGGAAGCTAATCAAGAAGGTAATCAGTCTGCAGAAGATGCTGCAAGTGAAGAAGAAATTGGAGAAGGCTCAGAGAAAGGCCAGACATGAAAGAAGAAGTGAAGATCAGAGACTGCCAAAACATTGACCCCTCTATCTCATTCTCTTCTATCTTTTCTGTCTCAAGGCGTTGACTTTTTAGCTAAGTGTTTTGTTTTAAGTTTATTTTCAGAATCTGAGTAATGATCCTACATTTCTTCAACCTTATTTGATGAAAGTCAAAAAGGGGGAGATTAAATGTGGTTCTCTTATGTGTTTTGATTGCAGTATTTGAACTAGTAATAATAAGAATGCTGGTTGTTTTGGTGAACTGTTACTTCTGTGGTAATTTGCCGTTACTTCTGTGGTAATTTGTAATATTTATTCTCACTGGTTATCTGTTGTTTGGGTTCAGTATATATTGTATCTGCAAATTGTGGTTATTTAATTTTTGAATATAAGTGGCAGGAAGATCTATACAAGACTGTAGGTTTTGTCTTTCATCAAGGGGGAGATTGTTGAGTCAAGATCCCTGAATGTGCTTTGGTTGGTAATTGTTTTTGAGTGATGAAAGACAAAAGACAGAGACAAAAGGCAAAAACAGCAGACTAAGACATAAGCAGCAAAGCATCTTTGTTATCTCAAGGCCTTGAGATTGACTGAACTTGAAAGCCTTGAGTTATTCTATTCTGATATATGTTCTAACATTTCTGTGTTGCAGATTGGATATCTGATTATACAAGTCAGTGGTTTATTGTATATAATCTTGGATTATACTATTTATATATCTAACACAATTGCAGATGATCAGAACAGGAAGAATCCAAGTTATCTGGGTATATCTTTGAATTTCTGTGAAGAAGGTTCAGAGCTCCAAGGCCTTGAGATGTGCCTTGAGCTGCTGACAGTTTTTATAGAACTTAGTTGATTCTTTCTTGCAGGTTGTGATTCTTAGTGTTGTGATTATTTACTCACTTCTAAGTGTCTTAAACTTGTTTTTCCTGATTCATATGTTTTAGAAGATATACAGGTTATTGTTCTAAGTTTTTTAAACAGTTTTATCAGAAACTGTATAACCAAACAGTCATAGTACTGTTAGCTTTCTGGATTTTGTTGTTGCTGTGTCAATGCTGTTGCAGGGTTGTTAAACGTGCAGGAGCAATCTCAACAAACTCCAACGGATATCCACTTGAAGCTGTTTGAATTTCAGCTGAAAACAAAAAGAGGATTTGTAGGAACTGAGATCCTAAAATCTCTCAATCAGTTGCAGCTGTGGATAAAAGAGACTAGTTTGAATTTTGAAGAAGAAGAGGCTTGCAGAATACTCTGAGAGGTGTGACAAAATCGTGGGAGATCATTCATTCAAACACACAATCATTCAAGCTTCATTCCAGTTTCCCGAAGATCAAATCAATCCAGTTTTCCAGAAGAACACTTCCAGGCTTAAAACAGCTTATCTTCATACTGTGTTCTTCACTTGTACTTCTATATGTGTATCTCTAGATTATCTTAAACCTCACTTAACCTAGTGGTTGGTTGTTTAAGTGAACAACAAGAGGTTCTTGTTAGCTCAACAGTTAGTAGCTGGAACTAGATAGGTTTTGAACCACAAGCTGTATAGGTGTAAGGGAAATCACTTAGGCTTGAAGATCTAGGGTTGTTTCGGTGTGAGTAATAAGAAGTGTTTGCCCAATCCTGGTGGAATTAGATCCCTCAGGCAGAGATTAGGTCCATTGGGACTGAACTCTGTAAATTGCTTTGTGTTATTTAATTTACAGTTTGATTATTATCTGTTGCACACAACTCAAATCAAACTAGGGTTTAAAAGCTGTTTAGAATTGTTTATAGTTCAAGGCCTTGAAGCTTACTATTTTGCCTTTGTAAGTTTCAGACAGTTTACTAAAATCTTAAGGCCTTGAGATTTGAGTTTCACACAAAGTCTTTCTGTTAAACTTTAAGTTTTGCAAAAAGTTTCCATACTCTATTCAACCCCCCCCCCCTTTTGGAGTATTTAGGTCCTGTATTTAGTCTACATTACACACTTTCAGTCGTTTAGCAAAATCCACTCAAATATTTTCCAATGCAAATTTAACAGTACTAATTAATTCAAGACAAGTCCTTTGGGTTCCATAAACCCGGATTTCCGGATATTACTACGCTTGTGGTTCAAGTCCTTTGGGTTAAAACACTCGTGGTTGAAACGTGTCAAGTTTTTGGCGCCGTTGCCGGGGACTTCGGTTGAAGTGATTAGATTTATTAATTTAATGGAGTTTTATTTTTTCTTTTTTTTTTATTTATTTTTCGACCTTTCCTAGCGTATGATTGTGCAGGCGTATTGGTAATCATGTGGGGGCAACATTTCTATGGGCAATTTTCGGGATATTCACCCTACTATCGCAATGGAGATGTGTACAACCCTCCTCCGTGCAATCAAGAAGATGATCGGATGAAATCAATGTTTGAGCTCATGTTAGCTAAATTGGACAGAATTGAGGAAAGGGTGAATACGAATGATGAAACTCTCCAACAATTAGAAGGAATTTCTCGTGTGACAATGGGCCAATAACCATCATTCCTGACTTAGTTGAGGAGTGCAAAGAGGAAGACGAAGAACCTCAAGAGGTATATATATACAATAATGTCCATCATGAAGTAATAGATTCTTGGGCCGCTTCGGACTCGAATTCGGACTCAGATTGGGATGATATTGTGAAGCCTATACAACTTCTACCTCGCATAATTCCAGAGTCATGGCATGAATGGAAGAGTGTTGACATCGCGAGCTTATGGCATAAGGACATTGAAGAAGGTTTCACTGAAGAACAAGCTCATAAGTGCATTGGTAATGAGTTATCCCCAATCACTTAAGATATTAGTCTAGATGAAGCATGCCATGAGTTTAGGTAATTATTGCACGGAGATGAAGAAAGACCCCATTTTTATACGCTTCATAAATTACCACATGTGATCCCAAGACAAACACTAGGAAAGGAAAGAAGTCAAGACAACACTCCTTGCCATACAGTTCCACTTTAGATTATATTTCCACATGACCAGTCCTCAATGACATTGATTGTGAAAAATTGGAAGACTAAGAAGAAGAAGATGAGAGGTACATGGGGTCGTGATGTCGTGAATGAATTCTCGAGAATACCGGTGATCAACGAGTGGAAGCACAAAAAGAAGAATTTTTTTAAGGTCGTCTTCTACATTTTCTTTACGCCATATGCATCTCATCATGCTCACTTGAGAAGAGACAAAGAGAGAAGCGATGGCGGAAGAAGAAAAAAATATCCTTAAATAATCTTTTAAGGTAATTGGGTCAGGTCGTCTCCCTTAAATTACCCCGAGCTAGTTGGGAGGCAACTGAACGTATTTGCTGTTTTAGCTTAGGGAGTGTGTTTTTAATACATTTGTGTGTGTTTTTTAATTATGTTATTTGGAGAGGGTAGAGAGAGAGGGACTAATAATGTTTCTTAGTGACATACTTGAGCAGATTATGGTAGAGTCTACCCCAGTGTGCTATGGCACACATGACCTTTTCCGGGACTCGTGCACGCGATTTGGGAATTCTCTACACACATATTTCAGAAGAGGAAAGCAATATACTCCGGTGTGCGAGTACACACTGACCATTGGGAGCACTGTGACGTCACACTAGTGCTTGGGGCTTGTTGGTGACGATTTCTTCCCCACCCTTGAGGTGGTTGTGAGTATTTCTTCCATCTAGCTAAATTTGTGTTAATTTTGTATGTCATGCTCCATCTCATCTACTGGACTACGCATTCATTGCTAAGTCTCCTGTATGATATCTACATTCGTTGATGACAACGAAGCATTCTGTGTGGGGGTGGTTTATCTGTCTACTAGTTGATTTGTTTTGCATAGCCAATTACATGTAGGATGTGTCTAGTTCGTATTTTATGTAGAGTCAGTGGTTAATGTTGAGTTTTATTGATATTTTCGTATTGCGTAGGATAGATTTATATTTGGTTTGTAATTTTATATAATTGAGTATACCCACCAACAAAGTAAATCGTGTAGAGTCAATTTTTTTCGAGTCAAAGTCTTTCATATAGAGTTAGGATTTTATGAAAAATACAAATAATGAGAAAATTGAAAAAATGAAAAAATATGAACATTGAAAATTTGATAAAACGCAATTGAGAGAAGCATAGACTTGGTTGATTTAATGAGATGTGAAAACTTTAGGCATAGGGTGTGGTTTTGACCGAGAACGACATTTTTAGTTCCCCCTAGTAATTATAGAGAGAATCTCATTACGGGAATGCCTATCTATTTTTTAACTAAGTGAAAGCTAAAGTGTGTTCTGTTTCTTTACAAGAGTTGGGCTTGGTGTTTGCTAAACAAGCCGAACGTTCATATTGTCCGTCTTAGGTAGTCGCCAGCCCGCCTCGTAGTGGCAAACATTACAGTTGTGCGAGGACGTGTATTAGAGCACTCACTGCTTGTTAGATCTTACCTTGAAGGACCACTAGTAAAACATAATTGAACCTTGAATTTATTGTTAGCCTCTTTGACCGAGGGAGACCATTCTTGGCCTTCATCATATATCGGTTAGAATCACCTTTCTAGAGCGTCACGAGGGAGCAGTAGTTAAGGGGGTGGAGGGAGTGCTTCATTACAGATTTGTGTGAGTTGTGCAGATTGCATGTTCTTCATTTGATATCTACGAGGGGATACGAGGGTAAATGAGTTGGCTTGCACACTAAGGTGTGGCGGTGTTCCATTTCATTACATCATGGACCCGTGAGTGGAGAGCCTGAGTGTGTGACGTATAATCCACACAAAAATTGGGTTGGTTGTACTTAATTGGTGGAACGTGCTAACTAACGGATTTTTATCATTTTGGTGTAGGAGGTTCGGTTGGATTAGGCACGTGACATATAACTTATTTGACTACTCGAGAGGGGGACCTGACTACATGTTAATGTGGGGGTGTCGCCATTTGACTACGGACATAGAGATTGTGCATTGACGACTGAACCCCCACACACACTTGCTTTGATTGGTTTGCGGCTTTATTTGGTGGCATCGTGCATTTTATTGAGTTAGGGGGAGAAAGATTTTATTTATGATACTTATTCATCGGATCGTCTATTTCCTCACCTTAACATGTTTGCTTGGCTTAATTCTGATAGGACCACTCGTGTATCTTTTTGATTATATGGTTGCTGTTTTATTGAGATATGAACAAAAAAATTAAAAAATGATAAAAATAAAGAAATTGAAAAGAAAAGAAAAAAGAGAGAAAAAAGGAGAGGAATAAAGTGTGATTATTGGAAATCGAGTGGTGAAGTGTACTATTTCATTGACGGCGGTTTACATTTCATGCACGTTTCGCCAAGATGGCCACGGAGATCGTTATTGTACCGTGGTTTGAGGGAATCTAGGGCCGCAAACGGTGAGTTTCGGGTTGCGGTTTCTATCAACATGGCGAGGGTGTGTGATATTTGGGCTTTTATGTGATAATGTGACTCTTTAGAGCTTATTACTTAACATTATCCTTTGTCCCTAGGCTTCATCATTCAAAACCGTTAGCGGAATAGGAGCTCAGACTATGAACGTGGCTTAGCCTTGGTTAGCCTCTTATTTTTTCAGCACACATAAAAAGATAGGCTATTCTTGATAGCAAAGTTAGGCTCTCTAAAATAAGTATGGGGAATTACTTGTTGTCAAATTGAGTTGCGATTCACACGTCTTGCCTAACCTTTTCATTACTCCCGAAGCACTAGTTTATATGTATTGAAGTTTCCTAATCTCAAAAAAAGAAAGAATCTAAAAGCTTTTATGTGTTTAAGATCGATTCCAGATTTGCATTTGCATCATCTTGCTGCATTAGAGTGTCGTGAGTCATGGTAGAGTCGTTTGAGTCGTGTTGGCTAATAGAAAGTTAGATGCAGTAGATGAGAATTTTCTCGGGACGCGCAAATGGCAAGTGTAACAACCCCAATTTCAAGAAGAGCCTGAGACCGGGAGGTGCCCTCCATACAGGGGATTTTACCCTTTCGTACAAGGAGTTGTAACCATAAAGAAGTGAAAAGAAACATCCACTACTAATTCACATTACAAAAGGGAACAATGTTTAATAAAATTTATATGACAACAAAAGCTGACTCTCCGGTTAATTACTAAGTATTACAGTTTTCATGTGAGAACAAGTTTGTGATCCCAGCGCTTTACACCAAGATAACTAGTCATATACCTGCGGGGGAATTAAAAAGAAACACAAGACCGCTGTTTTCCGAGTATCAGTAAAAACTGAGTGAATAAACAACATAGCATGTAAAACAGAATGGCTAAGACAGGTTAAGAGGTTACGTGTTTAAATGAGTTTAAACAGTTACAGAGTATAAGTATTAATGTGCGAGTTAAAAGACTTTACTTATTTGAAAATCATAATTATCGATATCAAAGTGCGAGAATCAGAGTTTGGTTATCAACGGAGTTTCCCAAAATTTGTTTGATCCATAGAGTTGTTATTACACAAGTAGCCAATTCGTTTACCAAGATAGTCATAAGTTTCCAAACGTGGAATGTTTTCATAATAAAGATATTTCACAAGTAGCATGCCCATCAGAACACGACTAACAAATAAGTTTTCCAAACATATGAACAAAGTAGTCACATTATTAATTCGCAGTAATTAAGGGAGATCAGGGTAAAGTATGGTAACACTTCTCATATCGGATATCTAGATCGAGAATTGAGAAAACCTTTTCCCGGGGAAACCATCCCAGCGTAGGACGACAACGAGAGAGAAAACCTATCCTCCGTGTCTGGCGTTATGGAAAACATTTCCCGCCCCCACTATAATAATAAGCTATGTCACAATTTGGGAAAATTTTACCCGGCGTATGACTACTACCAGAGAGATACCTTTCCTCCGTGTCTGCCGTTATGAAAAATCTTTCCCGCCCCCACTCTTATAATAAACCATACTAGGAGAGAATATCAAAGACAACTAAGGGCAATCCAAGTAACAACCAACTGGTTCAAGTACATGCGATCTTCAATGAATTTTGGCAGTGACATTTGAACAATGAGTCTTCAGATTTCGAATACGATTAGTAAAGTGGTGATTAAAAAGCAATTATAGGACATTTGACAAATAGAGTATAAAGTACTCCAGTTATTTTCAAAAAAGCAGGTAGATCACATTATAGGACTTGGCACGTACAGCTAATCATGTATACTCGCGTATATTTTGAGACAAGACATAAATCACGTTTTGACACGTAAGAAGACAAGTACGCAACGCTACGCATGAATACTCACCGTGAAAGCCAAAAAGTGCTTTAAACGCCGCTACTCGTAAAAAACGTTCGGTTCAACTAGCTCGTCGAATGTAGGCTCTATAATCAAACACATAAACTCCTAATCACAAACAAGTTTGTATACCAAGTAGACAACGCATATGCCCTATATGATATAAAAGCGAATGCCTAATCGGATACCCTTAACGTATTTATAAACTACTAATTTATTTGAGGAAACTAACCAAAAATTACAAGAAGAGAAACTAATTAATATTCTAATTAAACAAACTTATTTGTTCATAAATTGTACACTTTATTGAAATCTCAATAGTAAATTAATTTAAACGAAATTTAGATTTCATTTATTATTTAAATAATACAATCTATAATGAATATATAATTAAACATATACAAAAAAAATCCTTCAAACTTAGTTTTTAAGCAAACATATTATAAATATTTAACTCGTCCAAATTCCAAGAATGTGAAAATATTATATTATCAAAAGCGATTTTTTGGTATATTTATTAATTGAATATATAGATAGTGAAGTTTATATAATATAAACACAATTTAATTAAAACTAATAATTCTAAATAAACTAAATATGTCAAACACCACTAGCCCCCCTAAAGTCTAGCAAAAGTGCAAACAACCCCCCTAAGTTTCAGAACAAAGACATAACAACCCCCCTGAAATAAACACACGGCAATCACATATTCTCTCCTCAACCCCACTTGATCCAAATACGAATTCAAGCTACCACAATAAGATTTTGACACTCAAAAATTAACGAGGACGAGATTTAGAGCGTACGCACACCGAGATTGATGAAAAAAGGCGAAGAAACAGAGCGGGTCGAGTCGCCAAAAATGTCGCCGGGGTGGAGCATTGCCGGGATGCCAACGGTGATTCTGGGCTTCGTCTGAGATCTCCTAGGACCTGGTCGGATCTCCAGTATTCGAGGGAGATGTAACAAAAGAGGTGAGTCGCTCCAGTTCAGTCGGGTCCATGCTTCGTCGCCGAAAAGTATAAAGGTGCGGAGGTGGGTCTTGCGGCGGTGTTTGTTGCTACTGCAAGCTGCTGTTGCTGCATTTGTTTCGAGCACATATAGAGGGAGAGAGATGGAAAAGAGTGACAGTAAGGAGGGTGGTTGGGTTTTAGAGGTGACGGCGTTGATGGTGGCTTTGTCGAGGGTGGTGTAGGTGGTCGGTGCTGATGGTGTTGTTTTTGTTGCCGTTGCTGTTGTTGTGGGTTTGCCGAGAAAGAAAAGATGAGATGATAAGGAGGTGAAGATGAGAGTAATGGTGATGGGAGAAGATTGATGGGAGAGGTCAGAGGTGTAGGGAAGTACCACTCCGTTTGGACCACTGAGTAGCAATGAATAGGATCGTGGAGTAGAACGTTGAACTTAATGATCGTCTAGGAGTGGTATAGACTTGGTAACTCGGTTTGAATTGAATCTAGGCGTAGGGTACTCGTTTGGTAACTCGACAAGTCGCAATTGCTCGATTTACAAGAGAAGCATATTAGTGTTTCGTAAATCAAAACACACGTCCGTAGTAACCCTAGTGATCCAAAGATGGAATCCCGGTATTTGTCTCCATATCGTATCTTAAACTGCCTTTCACGTTGCTTTAATCGTGAAATCAGTACTCTAGCAGTTGTTTAAATTTGTAGTTTAGCAAATTCCACTAAAATATTTGCCCATACAAAGTTAATTATACTAATTAATTCACGACAAGTCCATTGAGTTTGATACACCTGTATTTCCGGATATTACTACACACGACAGCCATACACTTGTGGTTGAAACGTTTCACCTATCCTCCTCGTGTCAACTAGTACTACTACTAGTTATGAAATCATCTCCCATTTCTTCTTTAATTCATTCAGGGAATGGGGGATAAAAAAATAAATGCAAAGACAATTTAACGACACTAAACACCAATGTTAGTACTGCGATTATATTTGCCCAATGGATTTGAGGTTTTCACCATCATCAATTACATCCTATATAAGAAATTGATTAAAAAGAGTGGAGACTTTTGTTACTGAACTACTACTACTAAAGGTGCATTCAGAGGAGTAAAAGAAAATAACACAGTTGGACTTTGGAGGAGGGTCTACTCTTTGTTCCATGTGAAATTCAAGAAGCTAACCTTAAGCAGCTTCAAGGTGATCACCTGGATCTTGTTTGTAGTAGAGAGTATCTACCTATATATACATGACTCCGATCATGATCACTACAATTTTATTATAGTGTCGGCTTCCATTGAAGAGGGTTCTGCATGTCCTATGTTTCTAAAACCACCAAAAAGTTGCTTATCTCTTTGGGGCATAGATCTATAGAATAACCTTGTACATTGAATCTCCAGGTAAATTTAAGACAGATGCACCCAAATTCTCAATAACAACAACAAAAACATTAAAACAAAACGTATTGCACTCAGGGGCGGAGCCATGTAGGGGCACGGGGGCACGTGCCCCCCCCCCCCTAACTTTCCCGGAAAGACTAGGATATCCCTATATTTTTGATTTTTTTTTACTTGGGCCAGTATAAAATATATATGTGTGCCCCCCCCCCCTATTATAACACAATTGGTACCTTGGTCTAGTGGTACTAAATTTTGTTTGCAAATCATAGGTCCTAAGTTCAATTCTTGGCACAAGCATGTTACTTTTGGACAATGGCACGAGCATGTAATTTTTGGACAAAAAAAATCACAGCGTTTGTAATATATAGAATTACTCCCATGTAGAAGACAAGTCATACCTTGGTCCAGTGGTTAGTAGTGTGGTTTGTGCAATGCTTGTTCACAAGTTCGATTCTTGGCACAAGCTTTCTTTTTTGGAGAAAAATAGCATCACCTATTTTATATACACAATTAATCCCATAATTTTTTATAAATACACAAAAGACCATGGTATTTATTACACTAGCATACTTTTTTATTAATTAAAGATATATACCCTCTACTTTCATTTTTTTTTTGTGCCCTCCCTTAACTGAAATCCTGGCTCCGCCACTGATTGCACTGTCTAGTGTTAAACATCTACAATTGTTTTTCTTTCTTGGGGATCAATAAAAGTTACTTATCTCGTTGGGGTTCAATAAACCTCTTAAACACTACCAGATATTCAGTTCCCCCAGAACCCTACGGTCTACAAGGTTACTAGTATCCCATGGTCTACAAGGAAATAGGATACCCGAATCTTCTACAGCATACAGAAACACACAAACAAGTTCAGAGACAAACTTGAAGCACCCCCAAACCCACGAGATACCTAAGATTCGAACCACCACGATTCAATCATCGCAAGAGAACATATAGGGGATAGAGAGAGAATACCTCCTGTGCTACTCCGACTCTGTTAGGGCTCAATCGTTGCTCGAAATCGTCTCCTCTATTTTGAGGGTCGTTCGAAATTGTCTCTGTTAGGGCTTCTCCGATTCGCTCTATTTGGGTCGGTTAAAATCGTCTCAGTTAGGGCTTCTCCGATTCTGAGGGTCGGTCAAAATTCCTCTGATTGAGTTAGGCGCCAAAAATTTGCAGGCGTGAAATATTGGGGGAGGATACTGAAGCTTTTTTATAATAGCGTTAATCATATAGTTTTTCCACTTTCCAACTCGGCACAATTATAGTATTGAATGAAAAACGCTGCAACCGGGGTCCAAATTTACAACAGGGGTTTATAGTAGTTTTGCCTCCTGCACTATGGATGAATACATTTCCCCCCCACCCCCCGGCAGAGTTAAAAACTAACACCACACTAACGGTAGGGCCAAAAGAAAAAATTAATCATAAAAGTTAAAGAAATTACCATACTATAAATCCTTTCGTTCCCTTCTCCTCCTCATTTCGTAACCCTGCTGTTGGGTTTGGGAAATATGCAGGACAATGCAAGCATTTTATACTACTTAGCTGGGTTAGTGATTGAAGCTTTTTCTAATTGAAGGTCAAATGTTAACCAAAGGTTAAGTCGGGCTGAGTGCTCACTACTAGAAATCTTAGCAAAAGCGTCATTAAGAGAATGCGGTATTTGCTAAAATTAATGTTGTATTTAGCAAAAACAGCATTAATTGCAGCATTAAGGCTAATGTGGCATTAGCCTGTGCTGTTTTTTCGTTGCAGCATTAAGCTAATGCTGATAGCAAAAACTAGCATTACTTGCAGAATTAACTAATGCTGCACCATTCAACTCACACCCTACAACACTAACACTCTAATGCTGCATTTGGGAATGAAATTGCAGCATTATGGGCTTTAATGCTACATTTTTATATTTAATTTTGCAGAATTATTATCGATTAATGCTGCATTTTTCATACTTCTTTATTTCTCTTCCTCCTTCCATTTACTGTCTGCCTGTTGAAGAGTCATTTTACCCTTGTACTTTCACTCTAATTCTCTCACTGCACCATAACAAAAATACTTCTAATTATCACAACAACAACAACAACAACAACAACAACAACAACAACAACAACAACAACAACAACAACAACAACAACAACAACAACAACAACAACAACAACAACGACAACGACAACAACAACAACAACAACAACGACAACGACAACGACAACAGCGACAACGACAACGACAACGACAACAACAACAACGACAACCACAACAACAACAACAACAACAACAACAACAACAACAACAACAACAACAACAACAACAACAACAACAACAACAACAACTGCAGCAAGGACATTATCACAACAACAACAATAAGAACAGCAAGAACAAAAGACAGTACAAATTTGACAAAGATATTAGAAATTTAACAAATACATTACAAATTTGAGGAAACAGTCATCTCATTTTTCCACAATCACAATCACAACCACCAACAACACAGATCTAATCCACACAAAATAAAAATGAAGAAAAAAATCTCGCTGATCTAATCCAAACAAAATAAATAATCTCGCCATCCATCTCATTCTTCATCCATCCATTTGGGGTGAGTGATATTGAACCCGAAACTGGGTTTTAATTTTGTTGAGCCAAACTCGTTATTTGAACTCACTATGAAACCGCAGAGCCAGCCGAAGAACCACCGTATGATAGAAACTCACCAAATCTGGAATTATCCTCCATCTTGTTCTTCATCCATCTTCGTTCTTCATCCAACTCACCAGAACCACCACCGCCTCCTACAATAGAAACTCACCAGATCTGGAACAGAGGGAGAGAGAGAGATAGAGAGAGAGTGAAATTAGGAAAGAGTGAGGGAGAGAGAGAGCCTCAACAGATTTGGGACGCTGACGAGGAGGCGTTGTCGGGACACAGAGGCGAAGATGACGGCGGATGCTCCGTTCGGCGGTGGCGGTCGTTGGCGGTGGAAACTACCGAGACAGAGAGAGAGGGGAAGATGAAGAGGTCAGAGAGCACGACGGTAGGTTCGAAGCTTCCTCATCTCCTCCTCTTCACCCTCTCCCTCTCTATCTCTTCCTCATCTCCATCTCCGTTTTCCTCTCTCTCTCTCTCTCTGTGTGTGTGTGTATTCGTCTCTTTCTCTCTCTCTCTCCCTCTGTGTTTGTTTGTTCATACGGGTGAGAGATGAGAGTGAGGGTTTATTAGGGTTTGGGGGTGGCTCTACTTTATAATGAATTTTCAACTCCCCCCAAAATGGTTAGTGAAAGTTTGAATTCCCCCCCCCCCATTTTTTTGTGATTGCAGCTTTAGTAGTTTTATGCTGCAAAGTAGAATTAAAAAGCAGCATTAATGTGATTAATGCTACAATATTACCATCCATTGCAGCATTATTGGATTAATGCTGCAATTTATAAGCTGTTTAGCTAAAAATTGCAGCATTAGAGGATTAATGCTACAATATTACAGCATTTACTTTGCAAGATTAATAACAATGTTGATTTAGGGTATCAATTACCGCATTTATTCAAATGCTACAAATAAAGTGTAGTATTTGCTAAGATTTCTAGTAGTGGCTCCTAAGTACAACATAGTTTTTCAATGGATTCACATTGTCATCAATTCTAATGAGCAAATAGTAGTACCACTCCGTCCCACCTCAAATGCACCGATATTTCACTCCTGCAGAGTTAAAAACTAACACCACGCTAAAGGCTAGGGGTAGGAAATGAGGAGGAGAAGGGAACGAAATGATTTATAGTATTGTAATCTTCAACTTTTAGGGTTAATTTTTTCTTTTGGCCCAGCCATTAGTGTGGTGTTAGTTTTTAAGTCTGACGGGAAAAAATGTATTCATCCATAGCGCAGGGGGCAAAATGTATTTATTCCCTAATAGAAGGGTGGAAAATGTCTTTTACCGAATTTTAAGTTATAGAAGAAAATTAAGCTAACAGAATAAAAAAAATTCTTTTGTTTCATGAAGGCGAGCATAATTAATTGAGAAATGCATATAATGCTTGTCTCATCATTTTTTTATGGATTTTTTTTATTCCTTTCATGGGAGATCATGCATTCTTTAAATATGTCATCTTTTAATTATTACAAAATTATTTCATAAAAGACGAGGGAGAGATGATATAAACATTACAAACAGTTGGTAAATGAAAGTTCAATGTAAATTTACAAAAGAAAAAGTTTGAAATAAATATAGTGAAATACGAATGGGTTCTGTGTAGCATTTTCTCCTATCAATTTAGGTTGAAAAAATTTAGAGTTTTTTCTCTATATGTTTTGTTAGGCTAGTTTGGGTTCTTGCTCTATGCATTTAGAGTAGTTAGAACCTTGCAACTTCTCACGTCTATTCTCGAGGCTGGGATTGTATGAATTAAATTTACTTAAATTTACCAGTTCTCAAGCTTATCTCGTTGGTATTATGGATCACATATACATGTGATCTGATTCGTTGGACTTCATTTTCATTGGTCATGTTCTTGACGAGAAAAAACCCTAAGTGTCTCTCCTTTGGATCCCCTTAGTACCGTGCTTCACTTCAAGATATCCTTAGGAATTGCGCTAAGATAACAAAAGACTACGTAGCAAGCCTATTTGTTAGGATTGTGTCTTGAGTTAAAGTCGGCGAAAGTCCAAGGCAAGTAAAAGGTGGCTACTTAGCATTATGAAACAAAGTTAATGTGCGGTAATTTTTTGTTTGGGATTTTCTCTTTGACCCATGTGTGTGACTTTGAGAGGAAACCTAGCTAACCTTCAAAAAGGCACATGCCTTGTGTAATTGACACATATACATGGGGATTAATTAGGGAGAGTTTCTCTCAATAAAATAAGGGTTAGGTCGTGGAGGTAGCTATCTAATCTATAGTGAACCACATTAATTCTTGAGTTCTTGTTTTATCTATCAAATTGTCTTCGCTCGCGATATCTATGTCAAAAAAATGGGTATCAGAGCTTAGGTGATTGGTGTTCCAAAACTAAGGTGTAGCTTAGAGTTTTGATTTTACGATCTGTTAAAAATCAAAGCTAGGATTTCGCGATCAAGGTGTAACACGCTATTTCAGCGGTGATCGAAGCTGATTAGACGATGTCCCGGGGAAGATTGAGATTGAAAGGTTTACTGGGAGCAATATCTTAAGTCTTTGGTAGATCAAGATGCGTTCTTTGTTGAACCAACAATGGCTTTCGTTTCCATTGGCGAAGGAAAAGAAGGGAAGAAATACAACAACTGCGGAGTACAGGACGATGGGGGGGCATGCAACAATCATGTTGTTTCTATCAGAATACTTGATTACGGAGGTCGTAGGTAATGAGACAGCTGAAGGGCGTTGGGTCAAGTTAGAGAGCCTTTACAAGAAAAAATCGCTCACCAACAAGTTGATGTTAAAGAAACAATTGTTTGGTCTACGCATGACAGAAGGTACAGATATAAGAGATCACTTGGATCGCCTTAATACTATTTTGCTTGAGTTGTGAAACAGTAACGAGACGATAAAAGATGAAGATGTTGTTCTGATTTTGTTGGTGTCATACCACCATCATATGAGGGGTTTGTATGAACAGTTTGTGACATTGGAGGACGTAATATCAGCTCCTCACACAAGGGATATGATGTTGGAATAGATGCCCCAGAGGCAATCTAGTTTAGTATGAACTTGTTTCTTATTAGGATAATCATTGTATTATTTATTAGAAATTTAATATAATGATGTTCTTAGATTTACAATTGTGTTGTTTATCTTAACTATCCCTAGTCCAGTATAGTGATTAAATAGGACAATCATCTATAGACTAGTATGGGGTTGGATGATATGGAGACAACATGATCCAACACATGGGTATGCATTAGGAGTAATGGCATACTGGATTGACCCATCTCCGAGAAGGCTATATATGAGTTATGTAAAGTCACAAGCGCTTCTCGAGGTGATAACGGTATTGTCATCCTTAGACTTGAAGTCACTAGAGCATCTAGTTGTGGAGTGTTGTGGTTTTGGTAGAGTTAAATGCTACACCGTAACTGGGTAGTCATAAAGGCGCGTATCGGACGCAACATGAAGCAAGCTTAGATATCGTAGTGATGTGGATAGAGTTTGTCCCTCCCACATAACGGGAGCAAATATCCTAGGCCACTCGAGGGATAGTGCTTATGGAATGTCTGGCCAGACTCAAATAAATCAATATGGGATGTTGATGTTATTTACACGAATAAGGCTATTCCCAGGATCGAGAAAATATGGATTGGATATACGAGTGTGACATATATGTCTCGTGTTCAATCCGGATACTGAGACAAAGGGATGAGACAATAGTTGCACAAGGTTTGTCGGATGAATATTCTATTAGTTGGCTAGAATGAATGTCTTGCTAGAGACCGCTCCGTATTAGCAAATTGTTGCTACCAACTAGATAGAACCTATGAGGTTACACGCCCAATAGGGTTGAACTAGATTTGAGAATTAATTAATATGATTGATTAATTGGAAGGATCACTTTGCAACACCCTGCAAACTTAGTAGGACTAATATGCAAGGAAGGGACTAATCTGAATTCATGTAGAATTAGGAAGGGCCTTTAGGTAGTTGAGAAGGAGTTGTTGGAGTATATATAGGATGATCCTAGCTTCCTTCTCGCAAGAATGCTTCTTGCCTGTCCGCTCGTCCCCGTCGGCCACCAAGAGAGGCCGAGCACTCTTTTGATCCTCGTTTCGTGATTTCTTCTCCTCTTCCTCCGGTCCAAGCTAGCACAAAGGAGAAGGAAGATCTAGACATCAACCCTAGGCGTTGATCAAACGTAGAGAAGGGATATAATTCACGTTACAAGTCATCATAGGAGACTTCTAAGGTGTGTTACTTGTTTCTTCCCTTACCATCGTTGTGACTCTCTTCATGTGTTCCTTGGAGGGTCTTGAATATATAATTCTTTCTTCCGCTGTGTATCCATGATCAAAACCCTACAGTGGTATTAGAGCGAGATTTTAAAACATTGACGTGGTTTATGTGTTACGTTTTATGTCCTTTACACGCATAATTGTTAGATTATTGTGTTAAAACGGACAAATTAAGCATAAAGATGCATGTTGAATGTGATTCAACTAAACAAGACCTAGTTTGTGCATTCGATGCATAGGTTAGTGAGATTGAGAAATTTTAGGATCTTAGATCTAGGGTTTTGGGCACAAATTGGAAACTAGTTCTAATTTGGAAACGTTTTGGACGTGGGGAACAAGGAAGGAGTTGTTTTTGGAAAAAACTATGAGGTTTTGGCCCCTAGGGAGGCCACCCCTCACCTTCCTTGCCCCCTAGCCACCTAGGCCAAAGGCCTTAGCGGTCGGCCAACCCCACGGGTTGGGCCGGCCGGCCTAGGCCCGGCCCGGGACGGCTCCAAAGGGGTTCGGCCATGTTTAGTTGGGGCCCTTGGACCGTTTTTTGACCTTAGTAATCCTAAAATCAGTTAAAATTGACCAAGAGCGTTAAAATTGGATTTTAAATGTATATGTGAAAATCACGTGTTGATTGAATGTGGCCTTAGGATGTGTTTTTGTGTGATTGTTTTAATTTTGCGGTTCGATTTACGGCTTGCGAGCCGATCAATTAAATTAATAGTTAGTTAGGTTTTACGGCGTGCGAGCCGATTTTTTTTCTCTGCTTGTGAGTTTTATTTTAATTAGTATAGTTTCTAGCTAGTACTAGATAAAATAGATTGTTTGCCAAGTTTTGAGAAGAGAAGCCCAAAGACAAAGAAAACACAAATATGGAGCATGGAGCATTCCACAAAGACTATGGAAGATGGACCAAAAGATCGGGGCGCATGGAGACGTGTTTGCTATTTAAGGTTCATAGATATCCCCATTGGCTTGGGAATATCTTAGTCTAGAAAGGCCATATCCACATCATGTTTTTTGTTATTTTGTGGTTGTTAATTTTTCTGTCTTATTATTTTGTGATTGATGTATAGTTGATGCATGCAATTAGGATAATAAGATAATTAACAACCCGGAACTATTATTTAGAGTTGTGACCAAACTCGAGATAGATAGATCAGTTGATATGGATCTAAAAAATATAAATTGAATTTTAAAATCCCTCAAAATTCAAATATTGTGTTTTGCCATCTAGTTATTTAAAAACTCGTCATCATCATGATTTATCAAGCTCGTGCATGCCTAAGCAAGGCAACTTGGTTCATAATGATGTGATGCGATGGCACAAGCAAGTAATGTGCAATTGTTTAAATGAGAGGTTGGACACAACTAGGCTATTAATATGATTAAAACCTAGAGGCAATCAATTGGGATTATCCATACGGATGGATAAATAAGGAGTTATTTTCCCAATTGAACCAAGAGTTGAATGGAATGCAATTGGAATTGTTACTACCTAAGTAGTCAATTTTTAGGTGACTTGTCAAAGCAAGCTCAAAAGTAGACAAAACATGGGTCTTGGCCCACTAGAAAATATAGTGATCGCATTACTATTTTGAGGGTTATAAAGCCGTAGAAAAATAGTGGGAGCTGTGTTTAATAATGTAGCCATTATTAAATATAGTCAAAAGTTCACAAATACTAAAACTTGTGTATTTTCCTTTTTAAAATTCCAAGTGGAAAACAACTCATCGAGTTCACAACATTCGCTACGCTCTGTCCTTGAGAATGACAAGCTTTTTGGAATCAATTTTCTTGACTAGTACAAAAACTTGAGAATCGTTCTCAAGCAAGAGAAGAAACTGTACGCTATAGAGGAGCAAGATCATGCAGGCCCAGAGAACAATACTCCTGCATCCCTAAAAGCGTATCAGAAGCGTGTTGACGACGCTAATGATGCGGCCTGCCTCATGCTCTGCACCATGACGTCTGAGCTTCCGAATCAACATGAGAACATGAATGCAGTCGATATGATCGAACACTTGAAGCAGCATTCCCAAGAGCAGGCAAGGGTTGAGAGGTATGAAGTTTCCAAGGCATTGTTCAAATATCATATGGCTGAAGAAAACCATGTGGGACCTCATGTACTCCGTATGATCGGGTACTTAGAGTATCTCGTGCGACTAGGGTTCCCGGTCGCCCAAGAGTTGGCCACCGATCTCGTGTCGCAATCGTTTCCTGAGAGTTATGGACAGTTCTACATGAACTACAACATTAACGAGATCGTGAAACCACTGCTTGATTTACTCAATATGTTGAGGACAGCTGAACAAAGTATCAAAAAGGGTCAGGGCAAGGCCATTGTGATGGTGAAGAAAGGAAAGGGCAAAAGGTTTGCCTCATCCTTTAAGGGCAAAGGCAAAGTAGTTGCCAAGTTCAAGGAACCTACCCTCAAGCCTGTTGGTGGCATTGCCAAAGGTGTGACTAAAGGTGAATGTCACTAGTTTAGTAAGCCTGGACACTGGAGGAGAAACTGCCCAAAATATCTGGAGGACAAGTGGCTTGGAATAGTGATTCCACCATCACCAAGTTTTTCTGTTGTAGATGTAAATTTAACTATCTCCACATCATGGGTATTGAATACTAGATTTGGATCTCACATTTGTTGAAATGTTAAGGATCTAAAGATAAGTAGAAGATTGCCTAAAGGGGAGATAGACCTGCGCGTTGGGAATGGAGCAAAGGTTACTGCATTGGCCATATGCGTTACGAGTTGTATCTGCCTTCAGGATTAGTTTTAGAATTAAATAATTGCTATTTTGTGCCTGCTATGAGCAGAAACATTATTTCTGTTTCTTGTTTGGACAAGGAAGGGTTTATTATTTCAATTAAGAACAATTGTTGTTCCATTTATTTTAATAATATTCACTATTGAAGTGCGCAATTATTTAATGGACTATACGTCCTTGATCTAAGCAATCATGTCTACAAAATTAATACTAAGAGGATTAAAATGAATGATTTAACTCCTACTTACTTATGGCACTATCGTTTAGGCCACATACATGAGAAACGTGTAACTAGACTCCATAAGGATGGACTCCTAGACTCATTTGATTTTGATCATATGAGACATGTGAGACTTGTTTATTGGAAAAATGACAAAGTCCCCTTACAATAAGAAAGGAGAGAGGACTTGTGAGCTATTGGCACTCGTGCATACTGATGTATGTGGGCCATTTTCCACGCCTACCAGGGGTGGTTACGTCTGCTTCATCACATTTACTGCTGATTTCAGTAGATATGGATTTGTATACCTTATGAAGGCCAAATCCAAATCTTTTGAAAAGTTCAAAGATTTCAAGAGTGAAGTAGAGAAGCAACTTGGCAAGAGTATCAAGGCTCTATGATCGGATCGTGGAGGAAAATACTTGAGCCAAGAGTTTGACGAGTATCTTAGAGAGTGTGGGATCGTGTCCCAAGTCACTCCACCCGGAACGCCACAAAGGAATGGTGTGTCCGAGTGGAGGAATCGAACACCATTGGATATGGTTCGATCTATGATGTGTCAAACTGATCTTCCATTATCATTTCGGGTCTATGCTCTATTATGTGCAGCCTTCACCATTAACCGTATTCCATCTAAATTAGTCATGAAAACACCACATGAGATGTGGAGTGGGAGGCGTCCTACACTGACGTTCATGAAGATTTGGGGTTGGGATGTCTATGTAAAGCGTTTACAGTCACACAAGCTAGGGCCCAAGTCAGATAACTGTAAGTTTGGGGGGTACCCTAAGGAAACTAAGGGCTACTATTTCTACAATCCAACTGAGAACAAAGTGTTGTTGCTCGGTCCGGCGTGTTTCTAGAAAGAGAGTTTGTCTCTAAAGAAGCAAGTGGAAGGAATGTAGATGTAATACGCCGTAAAATTGACCAGGGCAAAATAGAAATATAAAGAGATGAATATATAATTTAATTTTGGAAAAATAAAGTCGCTTAAGTTATATTATTTTACTGACAAGAAATACTCGTAAGATTTTAGAAGATATTAAATTAGTATTCGTAGGTGAATGCGCGATGTTTTATTTATCTTTATTATTTTATCTTTCACGCGTGTACGACCACCGCGAAGTTAGAGATGCATGTTTTATGTGATAATTGTGTTAGGTATATTACTAGTTGTGATATTACGAGATAGTTGTTAAGATTTTGCGACCATAACCAAAGATACCATAGGATGTGACTGATAGATCGTTACGACATCACTTTAGGAAACCCTGACAGGTGATATGGCTGAGAACGTCACCATGGAGCAGTTCTTCGAGCAAATGACTAAGATGATAAATAACGGAGGTCAGGCAGTAACTAATTGAGCCAAAGAAGTGGGAGAAATGAAAGAAATGTAATTCATTGGAAAGGAGGATCCTGTTGAATTGGAAGATTGGATTATGGAGATGGATAAGATTCTTGAGACGGTAGGATGCCCTGATGAGACGACTGTCACTTGTGCGGTCTTTTACTTAAAAAGCGAAGCAAACCTTTGGTGGAGAAATGCACGTGAAACTCTGCTAGCCAATCCCAACTTCAACTGGGAATCCCTCCAAGCTGCTCTCCGATCTCAATTCTACCCACACCATGTGAAGAGGAGCAAGGAAATTGAATTTCAAAACCTACAATAAGGAAGTGACTCTGTGACCGAATACTTTCGAAAGTTTACGGAGTCGACACGATTTGTAGGCAATATGGTACCTGATGAAGATTCCAAGATTTCCAAATTCATCGCTGGACTTCATGAAAGGCTACAGGAGAACTTGCTAAGAAGAACTTATTCTAGTCTCCACAAGGCCTATGATAGAGCTGCTGACATCTGGCTAGTCCGTGTCGTCCAAGATGAGAGACGCAAGAAACGCAAGTTAGAAGAGGTAGATGCAACAACAATTCCACTACTGGGAATCAGAGGTTTAAACCTATCAATGAAGTGGGTAACCAGGGACAATATTGAGGCAACCACCAGGAATCTGGAGTTCAGCTAGTTCGTCGCTATATCTGTAAGAGATGTCAACAAAACCACCCCGGAGTTCATTGCACGGGAAATCCAGTTAATTGCAATAACTGCGGTAGGAGAGGACATCGAGCATACGAATGTCGATCTCCATCGCCTTGGAACCAGCTGGAAAATCAAGGCATAAAGTACCGGAGACAACCACAGAACGACTATCAAGGTAACCGTCAGCAGAACGGGAACAACTTTGGAAACGCCCAGCAGTTTGGGAATCAACAGAATGGTAACCGCAGCAACCAAAACAATGGAGGCAATGGATATGGGAGGCAGCAGAACCACAACGGGGGCAACGCAGGAACAGGGCAGAATGGAAGGCAGCTAAGGATTGGGAATAAAAATGTTGGATACGGGATGAACAACAATGGAGGAGGAGCAGGAGGAGCAGGAGGTCATAATGGAAATGTGGGAAGAATCGCTGTGCTGACAAGGACTGAAGCAGAAGCTGCTCATGGAGTTTCTATGGGTACATTCCTTACCTGTGAATAGTCGGATTTCATACTATTTGAATATGATACATCTTATTCCTCCATACCCTCTACCAAGGAGGAAAAACCTATTCCATCAATACTATGGGTTAGTGTTTCCCGACGATTGATTTGAGTTATGGGGACGCCACTCTCTAAGGAGGAGAGGATCCACCTCTTCGTTTAGTGCCATTACGCTTTAGTACCCTTAAGACGTAGTTAAACTTGGCCTTTAGTAAAAATGAGACTATAATCACAATAGTAAGATAGACGTGATTACGACTTTACAATACTTGTTGCACTACACGCATTAGATAGAAATTATTTGCTACCACTTGCCATGTGAAACTTCTTGCTTGCTATATGATCGTAAATGTGATCATTAGTTGCTTACTAGAAAGTTTTAAGCCTCAAGAATATTTGGCTGATTTTGACCTCAAGGAAAAAGGTTGAGCATTAGGAGTATTTGGCTGATTTTAGCTTTGAGGAAAAAGTCTTAGCATCAGAAGTATTGTACTGGTTTAAGCTTCGATGACGAAGCTCTGTTTAAGGGGGAGAGAATGTAATACCCAGTAAAATTGACCAAAGCAAAATACAAATATAAAGAGATGAATATATAATTTAATTTCGGAAAAATAAAGTCGCTTAAATTATAGTATTGTACTTACAAGAAATAGTCGTAAGATTTTAGAAGATATTAAGTTAGTATTCGTAGGTGAATGCGCAATGTTTTATTTATCTTTATTATTTTATCTTTCACGCGTGTACGACCACCGCGAAGTTAGAGTGTGAAAAACACCCAATCACCCAAAATCTTGGTGTGCCACCCACACCCTAGCTGTTTCTCCTTATCCTTATCACCTTCAAGAGTTTCATCTTCTCCAGCAAGACTTCACCACTCTTCCACCGGAAGCCTCCTTCACCTCGTATATAAACAGCTTTGAGTTCTCACTTCCCTCACAAGCTCATCACAATCATCACCCTCATCCTTCTTCTTCTTCTCCACCACTGCCACCACGTCTCTCTCGGCAACAAGGAGACCCACCACCGAGAGCTCCACCACCACCGTCCACCTCCATCTCCTCTCTAGCCTCTGGTCTCTCTCTCACTGTTCTCTGCCCAGAAACAGAGCACAGCAGCAGCAGCGACAAAAGCCGCCATCACATTCGCTTCTGTTCCCGACGGGAACCACCACCCGGAACCGCCACTTCAATCCGTCTTCTCTTATCCGAATCTGCTGCCCTCTCTTTCGATTACCCCCTGTTTCAACCTCAGAACAAGAGAAAGAAGGTGAAAGAAGAGCGTTGGTGGCAGCCATCGTCACTGCCAAAAACAGACCACCACTGTCGGCCACCACTTTTTCCGACTGGGAAGCTTGGCCCGAGCAATCCAGTGACACCCACCTCTCCAAGTCGCCACCAAACGTTTGCTGGAGCTCATAGGAGACGAAACCAGGTCCTGCCAAAAGCTAGGAGGTCCTCCATCGTCGGCGGCGAAGAGCACCGCCGTGACCCACCGTCGGCGAATTCGTATAGCTTCGTTTCTTGACCGATTCCGGCCATTCTTGGCCTAGGCGTGCTCTAAATCTCGTTATGACTCCATTTAAACAATAAAATTCATATCTTGATAGCTTAAATCCATGATTGGATCAATCAAATTTGTGTTCATGTAAAAGGGGGTGAAATTGTCTTCCCCTAAAATTTATTACATAGTGATAAACATGTAAAGGGGTAGCTGTTTGTATTTATGAAGGACTTGGTGGGTAGTTGTTGTCACCTAATGAAACTGTTATGTGAGTAGGTGGGAGTTATTGCTGACTTTTAAAGTAAACTTGAGGGGTTTAATTGTTGTTTATCTAAACGTTATATTATACGCGAAAAATAAAATTGTTATTTTTTTCGATTAAAAATATTTTCTAAAAACAATAGTTTTCGTCCCAGTTACGGAAAATTAATTCGGGCGTCGAAATAGTATGCGAGTCATTCATTAAAACTTAAACTAGTAATATTTTATTAAAAATTAAACAAACGTTGTATTTAATTGTTTAACTTTAAATTTGGTTGTTTAAATACTTATAAAAACGACTTTTCCAAAGCTTATAAATACCGCCACATCGTTTCAAGTATTTAGAAATGAAATTTCATGAAAATCCAATATCGTTTAGTTGTTAATATTAATATTTATTGTACATAAAAATATGAACGACTATTAGTTTTTACTAGTATTTTATAAAAGAACTCCTATAATTAAATAGGACTTTTGAAACATAACATTTAGTAATTCTTCAAATAAACACTCGTTGTTTAATAAATTTTTCTAATAAGAAAATATAACTAAATAAAGAAACGTGAAGAAATTAATACGCGAGTTCGTGTTAATTCGGGACTTGATAACTAGGATTATTAATGAGACTCGTAGAGCTATATACAGAGTTGTGACGATTTAGAAGCTCCGATTTGTAGGTGACAGAGTCGTAAGCAATGACTACAAGTAGGACGTTTTGACGCTACGGAATCGAGGTAAGTAAATATGCCTAGCCTAGCGTGCTTAGCTCCTGTTCGTGTCAGATCATGATTTTTAATACTTGTCTCATAACATATTATTGAGTTACGTGTTATTTGTGGTTTATTTACATTTTTAAGATGTTGACTTGCCTTAAACTTTGACACGAACAATAATAACTCGTAAAGAACGTAAAGTTGAAATGGTTGTGCGGGAGAAGCTTATTATTGTCGAGTTGACTTCTGCCACTCGGCCTGTGATTATTATTGTTGAGTTGACTTCTGTCACTCGGCCTGTGATTATTGTCGTGTTGACTTCAGTCACTCTGCCTGTGTATTTTAACCCGGTCGCAACCTGCCGGATCGCTCCATGCACTCACCTCTCTGGCCGCAAGAATTCTTAGGGGGCTGTTACGATGTAGCCGGGTACGGACGCACTAAGAATAATGTCATCACCAGTAGTAAAATAAGCCAGTATGACTAGTGTAGGAGTGATGTTCTAGTAGTGGTGTATGAAGAAGTTAAGAAGGAAATGTAATGTCTAATATGATATAACATATGAAGACTTGTGTAATGTTTAATAGGAGTGTAATATATGAATGTTATGCTTATGACTTCCACCAACACTTTAGCATCGCCCTCCTGGGATTTCTGGTCCCGAATGGAAGGCGTGGGGATCACGGGGTGTTGCAGTAGAACTTAAAGAAGTTCAAGAACCACAAAGCACTGATCTTTCAACGGAACATGAGTTGGAGCCACAAGTGGCTGTGGATCAACCTTTTCAAGTAGCACAAGAGCTTTGTATATCTAGTAGAGTGCACCAGGATCCAGAGAGGGATGGACTTCTTGTGACTGAGTATGGTGACACGATGCTCATAGATGATGAGCCTACTTCCTATGAGGAGGCCATGAAAGGACCGGACTCTCATAAGTGGATTGAAGCCATGAGATCCGAGATGGAATCCATGTATACCAACAAAGTGTGGACTTTGGTGGAACCACCCGAAGGGGTGCGACCCATAGGGCGCAAGTGGTTCTTCAAGAAGAAGATCGACATGGATGGTAATGTAATTACCTATAAGGGCCGATTGGTGGCTAAAGGATTCAAACAGATTCATGGTATTAACTATGATGAAACCTTCTCACCAGTCGCTATGACCAAATCCATCGGAATCCTACTTGCTATCACAGCATACTACGACTATGAGATTTGGCAGATGGATGTCCAAACAGCATTCCTTTATGGGAATCTCCTCGAGGATGTGTATATGATACAGCCTCAGGGTTTTGAAGATCCAAAGCAAGCCAACAAAGTCTATAAGATGCAATGATCCATTTATAGATTGAATCAAGTTTCTAGGAGTTGGAATTGACGTTTTGATAAAGTAGTCAAAGAGTTTGGCTTCATCAGTAACGAAGATGAGTCTTGTGTCTACAAGAAGGTTAGTGGGAGCTCTATTACTTTTTCTGGTGTTGTATGTGGATGACGTACTGCTCATTGGAAACGATGTTCCCATGCTACAATCTGTCAAAGATTGGATAGGAAAGTATTTCTCAATGAAAGACTTAGGTGAAGCAGCTTACATACTTGGTATAAAGATTTATAGAGATAGATCTGAGAAGCTGCTCGGCCTAAGTCAAAGCACATATATAGACAAGGTGTTGAAACGGTTCAACATTCAAGATTCCAAGAAAGGATTCTTGCCCATGTCACATGGAATCACTCTTTCGAATAGTGATTGTCCTTCCAATGATATTGAGAGGGAACGCATGAATAGGATTCCCTATGCCTCGGCCACAGGATCCATCATGTACGCCTTGTTATGTACCAGACTAGATGTGTCATATGCCTTGAGTATGACAAGCGCATACCGGTCCAATCTAGGAGAGAGTCACTGAATTGCAGTCAAGAACATTCTTAAGTACTTGAGAAGAACTAAGGATGCCTTCTTGATATTTGGTGGTGGGGAAGAGTAGCGTGTAAGGGGTTACACGAATGAAAGCTTCCAAACCGACATAGATGATTTCATATCACAATCGGGATATGTATTTTTCCTGACTGGAGCAGCGGTGAGCTGGAAGAGTTCCAAGCAATAGACGGTGGCTGATTCTACAACAGAGGCATAGTACATTGCTGCGAATGCTGCAACAAAGGAAGCTGTTTGGATGAAGAATTTTTTTTTTGAACTTGGTGTAGATCCTAGCATTGCGGATCCAGTAGAGTTGTACTGTGACAACACTAGGGCGATCGCGCATTCAAAGTAGCCCAGGTCGCACCAGAAATCCAAACACGTGCTCAGGAAGTTCCATATTATTCAAGATATTATTGATAGAGGAGACGTCCGGATATGCAAGATTCCTACCGATGAGAATCTTTCAGATCCACTTACAAAGCCGCTTGTTCAGCGCAAGCATGAAGGGCACACTAGGAGCATTGGCACATGGAATGCACCAGATAGACTCTAGTGCAAGTGGGAGACTGTTGGAATAGATGCCCTCGAGGAAACCTAGTTTAGTATTAACTTATTTTTGGCTAGGATAATCATTTTATTATTTATTCGATACTTAATATAACGAAGCCCTTGGATTTACAATTGTGTTGTTTATCTTAAATATCCCTAGTCCATTATAATTATTAAATAGGACAATATTCTATAGACTATTATGGGGTTGGATTGATATGGAGATATCATGATCCAACACATGGGTATGCATTAGGAGTAATGACATACTGGATTGACCTATCTCCGAGAAGGCTACATATGAGGTATCTAAAGTCACAAGAACTTCTCGTGGTGACAACGGTATTGACATTCTTATACTTGAAGTCACTAGAGCATCTAGTTGTGGAGCGTTGTGGTTTTGGTAGCGTCAAACGCTACACTGTAACTGGGTTGTAATAAAGGCGCGTATCGGACGCAACATGAAGCAAGCTTAGATATCATAATGATGTAGTTAGAATTTGTCTCTCCCACATAGTGAGTTTGGAATGTCTAGCAAATATCCTAGACTCAAATAAATCAATATGGGAAATTGGTGTTATTTGCACGAATAAGGCTATTCCCAGGATCGAGAAACTATGGATTGGATATAAGAGTGTGACATATATGCCTCGTGTCCAATCCGGATATTGAGACAAAGGGATGAGACAATACTTGCACAAGGTTTGTCGGATGACTATTCTATTAGTTGGCCAGAATGAATGTCTTGATAGAGACCGCTCCGAAATAGCAAATTGTTGCTACCAACTAGATAGAACCTATGGGGTCACACGCCCAATAGGGTTGAACTAGATTTGGGAATTAATTAATATGAATAATTCATTGGAACAATCACTTTGCAACACCTCGCAAACTTAGTAGGACTAATATGCAAGGAAGGGACTAATTCGATTCAAGTTAAATTAGGGAGGGCCTTTAGGTAGTTGACAAGGAGTTGTTGGACTATATAGAGGATAATCGTAGCTTCCTTCCCGCAAGAATGCTCATAACATAAGTTGAGTGGGAGAGAAAGCAAGAGAGATAGAGCAATACAAGACAAGATTTCGAAGCCCCTTGCCCGTCCGCCCGTCCCCATCGGCCACCAAGAGAGGCCGAGCCCTCTCTTGATCCTTGTTGCCTGATTTCTTCTTCCTCCTCCTCCGGTCCAAGCTAGCACAAAGGAGAAGGAAGATTTAGACCTCAACCCTAGGCGTCGATCAGCCGTAAAGACGTGACACAATTCACGTTACAAGTCGTCACAGGAGACCTCTAAGGTGTGTTACTTGTTTCTTCCCTTACCATCGTTGTGATTCTCTTCCTGTGATCATTGGAGGGTCTTGAATGGATAATTCTTTCTTCGCTTGCGTATCCATGATGAAAACCCTACAGATGCGGCATAGGAATGCATATGGGGCTTAGACATTCCGATTTCCGGCGCGTTCATGGAGGCCAAGAGATACAAGGCTAAGAAAAAAAGGGTTATTAGTTACCAAAAGACGTCTACGCCTTGTGCAAAGATAAGGGGCACTATAAGAGGGAGTGTCTGAGGAAGACATCTGCAGATCTGGTTGTAGATGCAATAGCTTCGGAGGTTGATTACAACCTCTAAGCCCCGTTGGGGGCATGGAATTCGTGCTCTTGACGATGAGGCAAATTTGGCATGGGGGAGTCTCTGAAGAGGTACACGGAACGTGTGAGACGTCCAAGGGAGAATGTATGAGGCGCGAAAGTGGGCGATATTGCAGGAATTTAGTGGGAATTGGATAAATATCGCAAAACGTTACAGGAATTCAGTAATAATTGGAGCAATGTGTTGGAATTTTTTTGAAGGAGCGCAGTGGGATTTGGAATAAAACAAATGGCATTCGATCGCAGGAACTCGGCTGGAGTTGGAGCATCGATAGTGTTAGATCTCAGGAACTCGACGGGACTTGGACCATCACTGGAGGCACCCGTTGCAGGAACTTGGCGAAGTTTGAGCAACTTGTGACGTGAACGTTTTGTATAAAACTGAGAATGATTTGGGGTTGATTATTGGAGGGAAGCGTCAATTCGGATTAGGGTGGCTGAGATGATTCAAGACAAGGTGGAGATTTGTTAATATTGTGTCTTCAGTCAAAGTCGGCAAAAGTCCAAGGCAAGTCAAAGGAAGCTAGTTGGAATTGGGAAACAAAGTTAGTGGGCGGTGATTTTGTGTTTGGGGTTTTCTCTTTGACCCGTGTGTGTGACTTGGACGATTCCTAGCTAGCCTATATCAAGGCATATGCCTTGTGTAATTAACACATACACATGGGGATTAATAGCTGATAGTTGAGAGCTTTAGCTAATACTTGAGAGCTTTTCTAGTGTGTTTCGTGTGGGTTGTAATTAGACTTATTTGAACAGTATAAGTTGGGGCCTTTTGGAACGTGGATGTAGGTAGCTAATCACTAGTGAACCACGTTATTTCTTGTATTCTTGTTTTATCTATTACATTGTCTAAGCTCACGATAGCGACGTCATATTTATATTGGACTACTACTTTGAGGTTTGAGGCCACCACTAAGACTCTTAGCCTATTTATATCCCTAGGAATTACTCTTTAACATTCCAAATGACTTATGATCCTTCTTGCCTCATTTACTTAGCCGCATGGGTATAGGTTATCGAGACTATAAACCTCAGTACCCTAAATGTAGCTTACTGAGAAGACATTAAGAGTTTTTGGTACCCCCAGTTTGCGAAATCACATTACAACCTCCCGTTCTAGAACTAGCTCTTTGCATCCCCATTCGCAAAAAAGCACGTCAATTTCAAACTTGAACGAAATTTAATCATCAAATTCAAACAGACGAATGTATTTTCATAAAATGCACATAATCTATGATACAAACTCATGACATTGTGTGAAATAATGTCTTCCGAGTATGTTAATTTTGCGATGAAATTTTATTCCGAGTTTGACATTGGCATCTTTTCTGCAAATGCGAGATGAAATCAGTTAGTTTTAGAAATGTATGTTGCAATGTGAGAGTTTTAGCAAACTCAGGTATGCGTTAAATAATTAATTAACGACACATGGTTTCGATTTCTTCAAACATTTCAAAATAACTTTCGACATGTCATGCATAGGGTGTGAAAATACCAATCACACGTCACATACAACAAAGCACAGTATAGCACACAGTATAACAAAACAACTATTGCAATAAAGAAACACACAACTGGAAACCATCAACAACCACATGAAAATCAGCAAGCCAACAACCAATCATCTCAACATAACGTCACATGCATTGCCCGACATGGTAAAGGTGTTTGTCCAACCGAGGCTCCATAACTGCAACGAGAGGAAACTTCCGAATAGTAGCAAGTCCATGCTGCTCCTCCATGCCTAAATTATCAATCCCCATATTATCAGGCAATCTCCAATGAAAGCCATGTAATAAGTTGGCCAAGCATATATACACCATTTTCAGGGCATAGCTATACCCGGGGCACATCCTCCGACCCGACCCAAATGGCAACAACTCAAAGCTCTTCCCTTTGACATCAATCTCCCTCCCAAGAAACCTTTCCGGGCAGAAAACTTCTGGATTCTTCCACAAAGCTGGGTCTCTACCGATACTCCACGCATTTATGTACACTCGGGTGCCTTTTCGAATGTCGTAACCAGCTACTTTGCAATCTTGGAGAGCCAAATGGTTGGATATCATCACAGCCACAGGATGTAATCTCATCGTCTCCTTTATGATGGCATCTATGTAATGAAGTTCTGGGATGTCTTTTTCTTCAACCCATCTCTCAGATCCTACAACTCTGTCAAGCTCTTGTGTCGCCTCTTTGATCAGCTCGGGTTGTTTCAGGAGCTCAGACATTGCCCACTCCACTGTGCTTGTTGGCGTATCCGTGCCACCACCTATAAGGTCCTGAAGTAAGAAAATTATAATGACTCAGTTATAAGTCCAGAATAATTACAACTGTACAATAAAACGTCAAAAAAAGGAACAGTAAGTACTTGGTTAGTAATTTAATTGTAACCTGTAAGAAGCCTTTTACAGCATCAAGATTGAGCTTCACTGCATCACTATTAGGCTCATCAGTCAGCTGGAGTAACACATCTATCATATCTTTGGTAACCAATACATCTTCTCCTAATAACTCCTTTCGTGCTCTGTGCTCAGAGATGATAGTGTCAAAAACCCTATGGAATTTCTTGTTCAAACCCTTCATTCTCTTCACATATCCTTGTAAGTCCAAGAAGCTGATCCAAGGTATCCAATCCCCAATGTTGAGCACCCCATTGAGCAAGAACAATTCACCCAACATCCCCTGAAACTCTTCTGTCCCTACGATCGCTTCATCGAAGTAATTTTTGCCTAGCAGGATTCGGCTAATAGTTCTAAGCATGAAACACGAGACATCTTCTTTCACCACTACAGGCTTCCCAGAGAGGGCCAAGTTCCGCGACATAAAAGCACGCATTTCCTCAACGCGGATATACTCGTATGATTGTAACCTCTTTGGGTTAAAAAGCTCGCGGAGGTATATTTTGCGTCCTTGTTGCCAGTGTGGTCCATTAGGAGCCCATGTAATGTTGGTGGAGTTGTAGCCAGTGTACTTTCCGGCTGCAGATGGAGGACGGGAGGCAAAATATTGATCGTAAGTCTTTAGGAACAGCTTGGCCATTTCAGGTGATGAGGCGACTATGACAGGATAAGAACCGAATTTGAGTTGCATGAGCTCACCATAGTTCTGCGATAGCTCGTGGACGTTTTGGTGTGGCAGAGGACCCATGAGGTTCAAATTGCCAATGATAGGCCAAGCTTTGGGGCCTGGTGGACTGTTACGGTGGAGACAAAATGAAATTAGCCGTGGTAGCAGGTGGTTTGAGAAAAATGCTAGAATGGTTAGCAGTGCCATGGCTGAAACAATCAAAGATTGGGTTTCCATTGCTGCTGGGTTTGGGAAATACGCAGGACAATACAAGCATTTTATACTACTTAGCTGGGTTAGTGATTGAAGCTTGTCTAATTGATAATCTTTCTGTAGCTACAGGGTCGGCCTTTCATTTAGGCAAGTTAGGCACCCGTCTAAGGCCCCCAATGTAGGAAGGCCCCCACTTATATAACATATCGGTATAATTATATGTGTATAACAGTAAATATTTTGCATAGTACATATGGTAATTAACTAATGGAGCATTCACGGTAGACTATTCAAATTGAAGTTATTTCTAAAATAGCAAGTCAATTTGAATAAGTTCAGTGTTAGTAGACTACTTAAATCAAATACCATTTTAATCTCTTACTTGTATGCTAGCTAGATGTGGCGAGTCAATACATCCTAGTTACTTTCATTTTTGAATTCTTATTTTACTTTTAGATAAGATTGGTGCAACACTATTGGAGCAAATCTACCACACAAAAATGAATAAGTTAAATTTGTACTAAAATTTAACTAATTTATATATAATATTACTATAGATGCTCTGTAAAAAGTTAGAAACATAAGAAAAAGGGGAAGAATGTGAGCATCAACGATTTAATAGGAGAGAGAGAGAGTGGAGGATTATAAGGAGGTAGTTAAGATTTTGATTTTGTTTAAAATAGCAATGTGTCCGTGCGATGCACGATATGATGCACTTAAAAGATTCAGCATAAACTGGCTATCTATTTTTATACATTGCAAATTATAGTTTTAATATCTTTGAAAATTATATATGCTGACATTTAGATGCTGTAATTCAACTCGTAAATGACGACCTGATTAGTTAGGCAGAATTCAGAGATTCTTCCTTGAGAGTTATCTAGTCCTTTTTTATCATCATTATCGTTTTTCAAAAAATAAAACAAAGTCATCTTTCATTATTTCTTCAAGTAAATTCATGTCCTGCTCGTTGGTTCAAGTACATCTTGAAAACTTTCCCATACACAATAAGCAAATTAAGGTTTTTTACGCCATTCTTTTGGGATTTTGAAATGTTGAAATACTCCAATCTTCCACATTCTTCATACAAACATAAAATTTAATATTTGTAACAATAAATTTGTGATTGCGTGGTTAATTCGGAAATATGTAATTTCATAAAATCGTTATAGAGAAAAGTGAGGTTAAATGAGTCCCTCACTAAAATTCTGTGTGATCGGGTGTAATAGTCAATTTCATAACTTTATTGTCTTTCCTACATTTTGTCAATTCAAGATCGTAGTCCACATGAGATTCATACAAATAAAGGAAAAAATTATTCAAACATCTTCGCAATTTTATTTAACTTATTATATTCTGTCTTGAAAGAATGATCAAAGATAAATTTTAAATATTAGTATCTTCAGGTGGTAATATAAATTTACGATTATGGTACATTTGAGTGAAAATTTTACATGTTTGTGGAATCTAAATATATAAACATCATATAAATACGAAATCAAACAAATGAAGAGGTTGACATTAGATTGCCAACTAATAATTTATTTATAGGGAAAAATCACACATAATTATAAATCACTGATTTCGCGTTCACTCTCAACACTCAAAACTTAATTGATATAAGAATTGTTTCGACAATCCATCTTCGTACATCTTCTAAAAGCCACATGAAACTTCACTCATCCACCTTTAGAAAGAACTATCTGCAATTAAAAATTACCTTATAAATTTTAAAATACCAAAGAACATGAACTTTGTATGTTAAAGAGATGAAAATTTAATAGTATGATACAATAAGTAAAAGATGTGTATGTATAAGAAAATGAAGATAACAAATGCATTTGTTGGTTTTGACTTAGAGCATAAAATAAACTACATTTTTTTACTTCGAGTACGAAGTTTGCAAGGAGTGATCAAAAATCCACTTGGGAAACTTGTTTATACTCTTAAAGTTTCTAATATAAACCGGACAAAAGAATAAGAATAAAGAAATATCAACAGAGCTAAAGCAAGCAACAACATAAAATAAAACAAAGCAAATCAAAGCAAAGCGATAATTAACATGTGACTCTGTAAGTATAACTTTGTTTCGTGACTATGTATAGGAGAATTTCAATTATTTTAAAATTTATAGATATTGAAATTGGAAATTAATGTGATTGATAATTGATCGGTAATAATTAGCGTCGTTATTGGGGAGCTTTCACAAAGAATACATTAAGTTTAAGGGTATGCGCTGTTTCCGGAATAAAAAATAAATACAAAAATATTGCAGTCAGTGTGATTTCATGTCCTGTTGCGATTAATATAATGTACAATAACTTTCTAACATACTCATTTCAGACAATTCAATGATTTCTATACACTTTTTAGTCAATCAATTTTGATCCTACCACAAAATTTTCAGTAACGCTAATTGAGCCACTGATTTAGAGGTTCCCAATTTAGAAAATTTAATCCACCTCAATTTTTTTACTACATATTATTTTGAAAGGTTGCGCCATCGGAGCCGTTTTTAAATTTCATCTTTAATTTTAAATTTCAATTTCATATTAACTTCAACGATGTTCAACCTACAATGCCACGTGTTAATCTCTCAAAGAAGCTCATTTTCCAATAGTATATAGTATAGATGACAATGACGGGGCTTATATTTGTTGAACTTGTTTATTAGAAGATGACTCCAAAACTGAAACGATAATGGGGCGAAAAGTTAGGAGTTAGTTTTAGAAGAAATTACTGATAAATAAGGAAGAGAAAAAGGTAATGATTAGGAGATAGAATTTGATTACCCAGAATAAACTTGATTGGGACTATGTAATTATTTTCACAAATATCAATCAAATGTTAATGTTCCCCGACAAAATCTGTGGGAATGTCAAAATCTCATTAACCATAATATTTTTACAGTTTGAATTATTTTGAGGCATCTGTTGGACTACTTCTTCTTCTTCTTCTTCTTCTTCTTCTTCTTCTTCTTCTTCTTCTTCTTCTTCTTCTTCTCCTCCTCCTCCTCTTTTGCTATACTCCATATTTATCTTCATGTCCATATCCTTCATCCATCAAGTTTCAGATTGTTTACTATTCCCTCCTCAAATTTGTTTTTGTTGAGTTTTGATACATGTTACACAGCGGAATAACAAAATTAATCCTGCTCAAATCCCATCAAGGATCACAGGCAAGCCATCATAACATGATAAGGGCATTAAAGCTGTGTACCTTAGTTTGGGAGATCACATGAAGAATAGTGTCTTCGTCTCTATGAATATCCACACATTCAATTCTTGATTGGGTTCCTTCACACCGTGTAGTGCTAGCAATGGAAGAAGGAGGAACGGATCAAGCAAAACAAGGCAAAAGAGGGGCGGTCCTTCTTTGGTGGCCGACGGGTGAGGGGGCGACAATGGGGGGCTCGGCCTCCAATTGTTGCACCCTCTCTCTTGATTTGTTATGTTCTCTCAATAATGACTTGTGTAGAGAATTAACAAGCTAGAGTTCCTTTATATAGTAATAACTCTTTATTAACTACATAAATGCCCCAATACTAATCATGTCTTAAAATGGATTAGTCCACTTTGAAATTAGTCCTACTAAGTTTGCTTGTGGTTGCGTTATGATCCTTTTATTAATTAGTCCAACTAATTAATTCCCGTATTTAATTTAATCCATCCGGTGTGTGACACCTTAGGTTTCTAGTTAGTAGGTAGTAACTACTTATTAACACGGAGCGGTGTTCAGCAACACATCCATGCCACCCAATTAATAGAAATAAGTCAGTGATCCCGAAAAACCTTGTGCCCAATGTTCATTTAATGTGTTATCCCTTTGTCTCCATATCTGGATTGGACACGAGACGTATTAGTCGCACTCGTATATCCAATCCATAGTTTCTCGATCATGGAAATATGCGTATGCGAGTAGATAACATCAATATCTCCATATTAATTTAATTGAGTCTCACCGGACATTCTATAAGCACCATCCCTCGAGTGGCCCATGGATATTTGCTCCTATTATGTGGGAGGGGGAAATCTTCTCTACATCACTACGATCTCTAATCATGCTTCCTATCACGCCAGATAACTATCTTTATAGTTTCCTGGTTAAGATGCAACGTTTGATAATATCAAAGCATGATATTTCACAACCAGAGTATATAGTGACTTCAAGTCTAAGGATTACACTATCATTAGCACTACGAGAAGAGATTGTGACTTTGACATAATCTAATTTATCATTCACGTTGTGGGTTAATCCATTACGTCATTACTCCTAATGCATACCCATGTGTTAGACTTGATATCTCCATATCAGTCTACACATATACTAGTCTATGGGTGATCGTCCCGTTAGTCAATATAATGGACAAGGGATATTTAAGATAAACAACACATTGTATCTAAGGACTTCATTATATTAAATATCACAATAAATAATAAATGAATGCTCTCGCCAAACATTGTTCATACTAAAAATAGATTGCCTCTAGGGCACCTATTGCAACAGTCTCCCACTTGCACTAGAGCCAATGTGGCGCATCTCGTATGCCTATAGATCTAGTGTGCCGTTCATGCCTTCGCTGCGCAAGTGGCTTTGTGAGCGGATCTGAAAGATTGTCATCCGTTGGAATCTTGCACATCTTTACATCTCCTCTATCGATCATATCACGAATAAGATGGAATCTCCTAAGTACATGCTTCGATTTTTGGTGTGATCTTGGTTCCTTGGCTTTTGCGATCGCTCCATAGTTGTCGCAGTACAACGTCATAGGATCCACAATGCTAGGGACCACACCGAGCTCAGTGATAAACATCTTTATCCAAACTGCCTCTTTAGTTGCTTCCGCAGCAGCAATGTACTCATCCGCTTCCGCAGCAGCAATGTACTCAGCTTCAGTTGTAGAATCAGCAACTGTCTCTTGCTTAGAACTCTTCCAGCTCACAGCTCCTCCATTCAGGCAGAACACATACCCCCATTCCGATCTGTAGTCATCCTTGTCGGTTTGGAAGCTTGCATCAGTGTAACCAATTACATTGAGCTCTTCCTCACCTCCAAATATGAAGAACGCATCCTTAGTTCTTCTCAAGTACTTTAGGATGTTCTTAACAGCAACCCAGTGACTCTCACATGGATTGGAATGAGATCTGCTTACCATACTCAATGCGTATGAAACATCTGGTCTAGTACACAACATGGCGTACATGATGGATGCTATGGCCGAAGCATATGGTATCCTACTCATGCGGTCCTTCTCAATCTCATTAGAAGGACAGTCAGTCTCAGAGAGAGTGACTCCATGCGACATGGGCAAGAATCCTTCTTGAAATCTTGCATGTTGAACCGCTTCAACACCTTATCTGTATATGTACTTTGTCTTACGCCGAGCAGCTTCCTAGATATATCTCTATACATGTTGATACCAAGTATATAAGCTGCATCACCTAAGTCCTTCATTGTGAAACGCTTTCCTAGCCAATCTTTAACAGATTGCAAAGTAGGAATGTCATTTCCAATGAGTAGTAGGTCATCCACATACAAGACCAGAAACACAACAGAGCTCCCACTAACCTTCTTGTAAACACGGGGCTCATGTTCGTTCTTCATGAAGTCAAACTCTTTGACCGCGTCATCAAAACGTCGATTCCAACTCCTAGAAGCTTTCTTTGATCCATAAATGGATTGTTTCAGTTTTACAGACTTTATTCGCATTCTCTGGATCCTCAAAACCCTCCGGTTGTGTCATGTACACATCCTTGAGGAGGTTACCATAAATTAATGCGGTTTGGATCCATCTGCCAAATCTCATAGTCATAGTAAGCTGCAATAGCAAGTAGGATTCGAATGGATTTAGTCATGGCGACTGGTGAAAAGGTCTCATCATAGTCAATACCATGAATCTGTCTATAACCTTTAGCGACCAATCGCCCCTTGTAGGCAACTACCTTGCCATCCATGTAAGTCTTCTTCTTGAAGACCCACTTGCACCCAATGGGTCAAGCCCCTTCAGGTGGTTCCACCAAAGTCCATACTTTCTTGGTATACATGGATTCTATTCTGGATCTCATGGCTTCTAGCCACTTCTTGGAGTCTAGGACTTTCATGGCCTCCCCATAGGCATCATCCATGAGTTGTATGTCATCGGGCCTAGTCACGAGAAGTTTGTATCTCTCTGGCTCATGACGTGCCCTTCCAGACCTACGGATTAGTTGTGTTACCTGATTAGGTTCTTCCAAAACAACTTGTAGTTCCTGTTCATGCTCTATCATCGGTTCAGCTGTTTGTGGTTCTTGAATTTCTTCAAGTTTTACAGTCCTCCAACTTTCTTCTTTAGAGACAAACTCTCTTTCTAGAAACACGCCGGTCCGAGCTACAAACACTTTGTTCTCGGTAGAATTGTAGAAATAATATCCTTTCATTTCCTTAGGATATCCCAAAAACTTACACTTATCTGCTTCGGGTCCGAGATTTTCCGTTAAACACATCATAGATCGCACCATATCCAATAGTGTGTGATTCCTCCTCTCGGACACCATTCCATTGTGGCGTTCCAGGTGGAGTGAGTTGGGATACGATCCCACACTCTCCAATATATTATTCAAACTCTTGGCTCAAGTATTCTTGTAACACCCCCGATTTCCAAAGGAGCCGGATACCGGGTGGTGCCCTCCGTACAGGGGATTTTACCCTTTCGTACAATGAGTTGTAACCATAAACAAGTGAAAAGAAACATCCACTACTGATTCATATTACAAAATTTTACAGTGTTTAACGAAATATAGTTTAAAACAAAAGTTGATCCTCTGGTTAATTACTAAGCTTTACTACTACAAGTGAGAACCAGTCGTGATTCCAGCGCGTTACCCCAAGCTACCAGTCATATACCTGCGGGGGAATTAAAATAACACAAGACCGCAATTTTTCGAGTATCAGTAAAAACTGAGTGAATAAACAACTTAGCATGTAAAACATAAGGGGTAGAAAGGTTACGGGGTTGTATTTGAAATAGTTCGAATAGTAACAGAGTATAAGTATAAACATCAGAGTAAAGTATTGAAATCTTTTCAGAAATATAAGTACGAGTAGAAGTGACGATTATCAGGGTTCTCACAAGTTGCTATTTCCAAGCTTAAAGTTATTACGAGTAGCCGATTCGTTAACCGAGTATTCATAAGTTTTCGAACGTGGAATGAAACAAGTCATTATAAATTCAGAGTGACCAGGAGAGACCAGAGTAAATAGTAACAGATGATACTGGCGTATAGGGGGTTCTGATGACCCAACCTCTCTGACAAGCGTTATGGACGATTCGTCCCGCTAGTCATCATACAAGCAGCTACTAGACCTTAAGTGTCGACACCCCCTTAAGATTGTAAGTCAGAAGAGTAGTACTAGAATGCTGGACCCCAGCCTACGATGAAAAGAGTCGGAGCACACGGAGTCCCCATTTCAGGGATCTTAGCCCAAGGAATCTAAACCCAAGAGGCACACAGAGTCCCCATTTTAGGGACCGAGCCCAAGGAGTCTGAACCTGAGAGGCACACTGAGTCCCTATTTTAGGGACCGAGCCCAAGGAATCTAAATCTGATATAAGTGACGTAGCTGGTTCCGGTACATGCGATTCTTTCCCTTTACGTTTTTAATGAATTCTGACTGTGTGATACTTGAACCGTAAGTTCGGCGATTTGAATACAAGTGACGGTTTAAAAGCAGTACGACTAGCTTAGCAATTTCAGAATAAAGTACGACAGTTGTTTTTCAAATACACAAGCAGATCACATGAAAGAAGTTGGCACGCAAAGCTAAGCATGTAAACTCACGGGTATATTTTGAGACGAGATATAAATCACGTTTTGACACGAAAGGAGACAAGTACGCAACGCTAAGCATGAATACTCACCGTGAGAGCCGAAGATACGCAAGCTGCACTACTGGTACAAAACGCCTGGTTCGACGAAGTCAGGCTCTACAAACAAACACATATAGTCCTAATCACAAACAAGTTTGATCAACAAACGTACGACGATGCACGTGTCATAGGTGATATGCAAGCGACAGCTCTAATCGTATTTCCCCAAGGTAGTTATAAACCACTAAACGATTTCAGGAAATTAGAGAATAAATTTTAAGAATATAAAACTACTTAATATCCTAATTACGATCACTAACGTTTACAAGAAATTAGAATTCTCAATAAATAGCGTAAAGGAATAATTCATATAACTGTAAAATAGATATTTGTATTCAAAGAAACTATTTCTTAACATTTCACAAATTAATACATAATTTCCAAACAAATTATTTAACTATAGTAAAAATAATAATCAACTAAATAAATCTCTTTATTTGTAAAACGAATAATACCGATATTTGTTAACATTTCATAAGCTCACTACTTATTTGTTTAAAACAAAAGTGACAGTTATTACGATATCTCAAAGATATTATTTATCGATTATATAATCAAACGTAAATAAACAATATATTTTTTTCTTTAACTAAATTTTCAGAAAAACAAATTATCAATTATTTAAATATAACTAATTTCCCCATTTCTAAAATGGTGACTTTTCATTTACATTCCAAAAACATTTATTTAATTAAAAAATAAATATTTAACTTTGGATAATAATAATATAAACTTGAACAAAATAAATTATATTAATAAAATTAGATTATATAAATTAAATGAAGTCCCCTCAAGTTTAGTAGAAACAACAACTAGTAACCCCCACCAACACACTAACAAATATGGAAATAAATGAAGATACCCTTAGAGTTTCGGAAAGTGCACAAATACCCCCTTCAACTAAATTCTTTTCAAAAACACCATTTTCTCCAACCCGCCTCCACACACACATACAAATCTAGCAATCCAGACATGATTTTGACAATCAATAATGAACGACGAGAAGAATTAGTGCATACCCAGGTCAAGAACGATGAAAAGCGGCGGAGAAACGAGGCGGTTCAAGAACGCAGCGGCGGTTCGGCGGCGGCGATCGACGGAACTGCTCCAGCTGCCTTCGGGCTTGGCTTGGAGGCTCCTTGTGCTCCTCGGGAGCTCAGGAACGCAGCGAGACTGAAAAACGACATGGGTGCCGCCCGGGTTGTCGGGCCCGAGCTCCTCGCCGGAAATAATGGCGTGGCGGCGGCGGTCTCTTCTTTGCCGGTGCTGCTAGCTGCTGCTGCTTCTGGTGTTTGGGGAGGAGTCAGAGAGATCAGAGAAAGTTTGAGGTCGGTCGGTGGTGTTGTGGAAGGTGGTGGTGCCGTCGGTGATGGTGGTTTCGGTGGTTAGCGGGGTGGTTTTTCTGCTGGGTTTTCTTCGGGCCAATATAGAGAGAAGGAGAGGGAGATCTTGAGAAGGAGAATGAGCAGCGGTGGCAGTGGCGGCGTCTGGGCTCTGTTTCGCTGCTCCCGAAGCTTCTGCTTCCGCTGATTTGGGCGGCTTTTTCTGGGTTGCCGAGGCAGAGAGTGAGGAGGGAGAGAGCTGGGTGTTGATTGTGGTGTGAGACGATGGTGATTGGAAGTGGTGGCCGACGGTGGTGTTGGTTGTTCTCGGTAGAAACAGGGGTTGTTTTTCGTGGTGGAAACAGGGGGTCTTGGGGCAAGTTTCTCTCGGCAAAGAAGGGAACAGAGGGTTGTGGTGGTGGAGTTTGCCGGTGATGGAGGTGGTGGTTATGGTTGTGTTCGGAGAAACATAGAGAAGGGGAGTTTGAGATGGGAGTTGTTGTTGGGTTTGAAGTTGAAGAGAAGAGATGATGAAGTATAAGATAAAGGGGCGAAGATAAGAGTTGTGTGGAGAGGAGGTGGTGATATTGACAAGAGAGGAGGTAGAGTAGGAGGTGATGGAGAAGTGAATAGGGAGGTGGCCGCAGCAGGGCTACGGCGCAGAGAAAAAGCAGAGGAAAAAAAAAGAGGAAGGGGACGAGGGATGCTACGGTGTGGCGGTTCCACGGGTGACGCGGTGGTTGGTCACGCGACGAGAAATAATAGAAACGTGACTAAAAATAAAAACGCGGCTAGAAATAAATATAGACGCAGTGAACAATTTAAAACAGAACGATCGATAAATTACGCGTCGAACGATTAATATGCTACTCATGTCTCGGTACGCGACTAAAACTACACGCGACGAAAAATTTGATGCGCGATAAATAATTAATATGAAAATTAATTAATAAACGATTTTGACTAAAAATAATTGATTGTTAAATTTAAGATTCCAAATAATAAGAGTTATGAGAGAACATTTAGACAACAAAGAAATAAAAATATTGATTTCAAGAATATTCTATTTAATAAAATTTACTAAAACTTTATATGAGAGTTTCGAACTAGCTTATCATTTAAAATAAAAGATATTTCCCTCAATAACAAAATAAAATAAAGAAAATATAGTTGTTTTAGATTAATTTATAAAAATAATCTAGCTTATTAAAACATTCATAAACAAAACAAACAGTTAATTACTATGAAATAATATCACACATGATATCTACAATGTCTTATTAAGACTAACACTAATAACAAATAATAGGATTCTCATGTTCTCCAATAATAAATACGTCATATAAAATTACTAAAATAACCCTAGTGCAAAAATACGGGTTGTTACATCCTTCCATCCTTAGACTAAGCTTCGTCCTCGAAGCTTGAACGCGGTACTAGGACTTAGAGGTCTCTATTGGAAGTCACAGCTAGACAAAGATACAATTAAGAAGCAAATGAATGCAAGGAGAAAACAGAGCCGTTACATCTTTCCCCACATAGGATTGAGCTTCGTCCTCGAAGCTTGAAAGAGTTTCTAAAAGTCTCTATGGGTTCTAATATGACGCGAAAAGCAAGATGATTGTTGAAATATAGTGTACCTGTCACAACTTCCGTTGTGGTTCCCCTACTGATCAGCGGCGCTGTTCCTGAAATTGTTCTTATTACTGCGGATTTGATTTCCCCCATTGTTGTTGTTCTTTCGAAATTTATTCATATTCTGATTATGCCGATTCCCTTGGCATTTCTGTCCATTTTCCCTATAGTTATGTCCTCAACGATTCTCTGCTTCCATCCTCTGCCTGCAGTCAGGAGATATGTGGCCTTTGATGCCACAAAACTTACAAGACATGGCTACCCCTTCGCAAGTGTATCCCCGGTGATAGCGACCACACTTGTTGCAATTTTGAGTAGGCCTCGCCATCTGCTGGTTCTGATTTTCTCCACCATTACCAGTTCTGAATCGTGTGTCCCCTCGTGGTTGTTGCTTCCTCCTTGGCCATAGCTTCTATTTCCTTGACCTTCCAGCTTCCTTTTCCCCAACTGTTGAGTTAGCGCCTGATCGACTCTCCATATGTTCGCTGCTACTCCATAGGCTTCTGACAAGGTGCCATAGCCTCTGGTGAGCATGATCCTCTGTATTTCGTGTTTCAGCCCTGCTATAAAGCGGGTAACCATGCGCCCTTCAGTTGGCACTGTGTCCTCTGCAAACCGTGCTAACTCCACGAACTTGTCATAGTAGTCCGTCACTGAGCCATCCTCCTGCTTTAGCGCGATGAATTCTTCGTATTTCCGTTCTCTCACATGCTCCGGATAGAAGTTCGTCCTCATGGAAGCCTTCATTGCCTCCCAGTTGAAGTCTTCCTGAGCTACGAGCCTTGCTCGATTAGCTGTCTACCAGTTATCGGCCTTGTCCTTAAAATAGAAAGTCGCCTCATTGACCTTGCGGACTTCGGGACATTCCATTGCATGGAAGATTTTATCGAAGTCCCTGATCCAGTTTTCGAGCAGTACTGGATCCTCTTTCCCATAGACGTTGCTCGGGTTCCTCTGAGCTATCTTCTTAGCCCAGTCTGGTTCCCGTTCATTGGCAACATTGCTTGGATTGTTCATAGCCTGAAAGAACTGTCCCATTTGATTGAACAACTGAGCCACTTGCGGGTTCACTGCTTCTACTCCTTCCATTTGTACTGATGTGCTTTCTTCTCGCGTAGTGGTCTAGCGGTCCTAGGTCCTATACGATTGCTTATCGATTACGTGATGCGGATGTATGAAGGTTGGTACGATAGGAACAATGCACACAAAAACAGCTCTAACTGACAAAAGGACTTTGTATAAACAAATAAGTAGTAGCATTATATCACTTAAGAGACTCGTTGCGATTCACACAACCCGAGAATATAATTCTCACAAGTAAATGAGCATATAGGAAGTGCGATTGCACAATCAGACATTATCACAAAATGAGGGCAAAACACCATGAAGTCATGTAAACAAGAAACATACATGTGTAGGGTATAGCATTTCAAAACAAAGGATGAGGGTGGGTGGGATAGACCCTAGTCAGTCACTAGCCATTCGAACAAGTATGAGCACTGAGGCTTGAAAATGGAATGAAAGTAAGGACAAGTAACACATATCAGTTAGGCATGCGAGGCTAAACAAGAGACAACCCCAAAAACCCCGAATTATTCATATTTTACTTTCCAGTTTATCTTGCCCTATCGATCTCAATTTCAAGTTCAAACTTAGCTTTAATTACTTTCAAAAATATTAATTATAAACGTTTTCTCCCTACAGTCTTACTGGATGTCACTGCTCTGATACCAACTGTAACACCCCCGATTTCCGAAGGAGCCGGATACCGGGTGGTGCCCTCCGTACATGGGGTTTTACCCTTTCGTACAAGGAGTGGTAACCATAAACAAGTGAAAAGAAACATCCACTACTGATTCATATTACAAAAGTTAACAGTGTTTAACGAAATATAGTTTAAAACAAAAGTTGATCCTCTGGTTAATTACTAAGCTTTACTAATGCAAGTGAGAACGAGTCGTGATTCCAGCGCATTACCCCAAGCTACCAGTCATATACCTGCGGGGGAATTAAAAGAACACAAGACCGCAATTTTTCGAGTATCAGTAAAAACTGAGTGAATAATTAACTTAGCATGTAAAACATAAGGGGTAGAAAGGTTACGGGGTTGTATTTGAAATAGTTCGAATAGTAACAGAGTATAAGTATAAACATCAGAGTAAAGTATTGAACTCTTTTCAGAAATAGAAGTACGAGTAGAAGTGACGATTATCAGGGTTCTCACAAGTTGCTATTTCCAAGCTTAATTTTAGTACGAGTAGCCGATTCGTTAACCGAGATATTCATAAGTTTCCGAACGTGGAATGAAACAAGTCATTATAAATTCAGAGTGACCAGGAGAGACCAGAGTAAATAGTAACAGATGATACTGGCGTATAGGGGGTTCTGATGACCCAACCTCTCTGACAAGCGTTATGGACGATTCGTCCCGCTAGTCATCATACAAGCAGCTACTAGACCTTAAGTGTCGACACCTCCTTAAGATTGTAAGTCAGAAGAGTAGTACTAGAATGCTGGACCCCAGCCTACGGCTAAAAGAGTCGGAGCACACGGAGTCCCCATTTTAGGGATCTTAGCCCAAGGTATCTAAACCCAAGAGGCACACGGAGTCCCCATTTTTGGGACCGAGCACAAGGAGTCTGAACCTGAGAGGCACAAAGAGTCCCCATTTTAGGGACCGAGCCCAAGGAATCTAAACGTGATATAAGTAACGTAGTTGGTTCCGGTACATGCGATTCTTTCCCTTTACGTTATTAATGAATTCTGACCGTGTGATATTTGAACCGTAAGTTCGGCGATTTGAATACAAGTGACGGTTTAAAAGCAGTACGACTAGCTTAGCAACTTCATAATAAAGTACGACAGTTTTTCAAATACACAAGCAGATCACATGAAAGAAGTTGGCACGCAAAGCTAAGCATGTAAACTCACGGGTATATTTTGAGACGAGATATAAATCACGTTTTGACACGAAAGGAGACAAGTACGCAACGCTAAGCATGAATACTCACCGTGAGAGCCGAAGATACGCAAGCTGCACTACTGGTACAAAACGCCTGGTTCGACGAAGTCAGGCTCTTTAAACAAACACATATAGTCCTAATCACAAACAAGTTTGATCAACAAACGTACGGCGATGCACGTGTCATAGGTGATATGCAAGCGACAGCTCTAATCGTATTTCCCCAAGGTAGTTATAAACCACTAAACGATTTCAGGAAATTAGAGAATAAATTTTAAGAATATAAAACTACTTAATATCCTAATTACGATCACTAACGTTTACAAGAAATTAGAATTCTCAATAAATAGCGTAAAGGAATAATTCATATAACTGTAAAATAGATATTTGTATTCAAGGAAACTATTTCTTAAAATTTCACAATTAATACATAATTTCCAAACAACTTATTTTACTAAAGTAAAAATAATAATCAACTAAATAAATCTCTTTATTTGGAAAACGAATAATACCGATATTTGTTAACATTTCATAAGCTCACTACTTATTTGTTTAAAACAAAAGTGACAGTTATTAAGATATCTCAAAGATATTATTTATCGATTATATAATCAAACGTAAATAAACAATATATTTTTTTCTTTAACTAAATTTTCAGAAAAACAAATTATCAATTATTTAAATATAACTAATTTCCCCATTTCTAAAATGGTGACTTTTCATTTACATTCCAAAAAAAATTATTTAATAAAAAAAAATATCTAATTTTGGATAATAATTATAATATAAACTTAAACAAAATAAATTATATTAATAAAATTAGATTACATAAATTAAATGAAGTCCCCTCAAGTTTAGTAGAAACAACAACTAGTAACCCCCACCAACACACTAACAAATCTGGAAATAAAAGAACATACCCTTAGAGTTTCGGAAAGTGCACAAATACCCCCCTTCAACTAAATTCTTTTCAAAAACACCATTTTCTCCAACCCGCCTCCACACACACATACAAATCTAGCAATCCAGACATGATTTTGAAAATCAATAATGAACGACGAGAAGAATTAGTGCATACCCAGGTCAAGAACGATGAAAAGCGGCGGAGAAACGAGGCGGTTCAAGAACGCAGCGGCGGTTCGGCGGCGGCGATCGACGGAACTGCTCCAGCTGCCTTCGGGATTGGCTTGGAGGCTCCTTGTGCTCCTCGGGAGCTCAGGAACGCAGCGAGACTGAAAAACGACCTGGGTGCCGCCCGGGTTGTCGGGCCCGAGCTCCTCGCCAGAAATTATGGCGCGGCGGCGGCGGTCTCTGCTTTGCCGGTGCTGCTAGCTGCTGCTGCTTCTGGTGTTTCGGGAGGAGTCAGAGAGATGGAGAGAGATCAGAGAAAGTTTGAGGGAGGTCGGTGGTGTTGTGGAATGTGGTGGTGCCGTCGGTGATGGTGGTTTCGGTGGTTAGCGGGGTGGTTTTTCTGCTGGGTTTTCTTCGGGCCAAAATAGAGAGAAGGAGAGGGAGAGCTTGAGAAGGAGAATGAGCAGCGGTGGCAGTGGCGGCGTCGGGGCTCTGTTTCGCTGCTCCCGAAGCTGCTGCTGCCGCTGATTTGGGCGGCTTTTTCTGGGTTGCCGAGGCAGAGAGTGAGGAGGGAGAGAGCTGGGTGTTGATGGTGGTGTGAGACGATGGTGATTGGAAGTGGTGGCCGACGGTGGTGTTGGTTGTTCTCGGTAGAAACAGGGGTTGTTTTTCGTGGTGGAAACAGGGGGTCTTGGGGCTGGTTTCTCTTGGGAAAGAAGGGAACAGAGGGTTGTGGTGGTGGAGTTTGCCGGTTATGGAGGTGGTGGTTATGGTTGTGTTCGGAGGAAAAGAGAGAAGGGGAGTTTGAGATGGGAGTTGTTGTTGGGTTTGAAGTTGAAGAGAAGAGATGATGAAGTATAAGATAAAGGGGGAAGATAAGAGTTGTGTGGAGAGGAGGTGGTGATATTGACAAGAGAGGAGGTAGAGTAGGAGGTGATGGAGAAGTGAATAGGGAGGTGGCCGCAGCAGGGCTACGACGCAGAGAAAAAGCAGAGGAAAAAAAAAAAAGAGGAAGGGGACGAGGGATGCTACGGTGTGGCGGTTCCACGGGTGACGCGGTGGTTGGTCACGCGACGAGAAATAATAGAAACGTGACTTAAAATAAAAACGCGGCTAGAAATAAATATAGACGCAGTGAACAATTTAAAACAGAACGATCGATAAATTACGCGTCGAACGATTAATATGCTACTCATGTCTCGGTACGCGACTAAAACTACACGCGACGAAAAATTTGATGCGCGATAAATAATTAATACTAAAATTTATTAGTAAACGATTTTGACTAAAAATAATTGATTGTTAAATTTAAGAGTCCAAACAGTAAGAGTTATGAGAGAACATTTAGACAACAAAAAAAATAAAAATATTGATTTCAAGAATATTCTATTTAATAAACTTTACTAAAACTTTGTATGAGAGTTTCGAACTAGCTTATCATTTAAAATAAAAGAGATTTCCCTCAATAACAAAATAAAATAAAAAAAATAATTATTTTTTTAGGGTAATTTATAAAAATAATCTATCTTATTAAAACATTCATAAACAAAAGAACAGTTAATTACTATGAAAGCCGACCTGGACTGGTTAGATCCTTGAAGGAACTGGTATGTCGTGTTTTGCTGTTCGCATCTTGCATTCTTCATTTGTGAGTTCGATAGTGTAACTTAGCTTTGACATTGCTTTAGGGTTGAAGCAAGCCGACGTGGACTGGTTAGTTCGGATGCGCCTCTCCTACCCCCAATCATTTGCGAGGTCTCTGGAGATAGGGCCCTTCAACAGGAGGCTATTTCTGACTGAAGCCATCTGGATTTTGGAGCAGCTGTCCGCGGCCACACCTGCGACCATTTCTCCTCAGAGCGCGGAATTGCTTTTTGGCATGTGCCAAAATCTTCTCGCCAAAGTTCAAGGCAAGCTAGGCTTTGGGTTTCTTATCAAAAGAGTCACCCTGATTCGCGCGGCTGTGACTTTGAAACGCGGCTACCAAAACCTCGCAGCTGAGAAGCAGAAGGTAGAACAGGAAAGGAAAAAGGTTGAAGAGGCTGTGAAGCTCTTTCATGAGATGAACGCCAAATGCGAGCAATTGAAGCAAGAAGTGGAGCAAGTGGAAAATCTGAGCCGTCAGTTTACTCCTCATGACTCCTTGATCAAGGGCTTATTTTTAAAAGTAGCAAATAAGTAACTAAACATTACTGTAATGTTGCTAGGGTTTCTCCCCCTTTTTTTTCAAAAATAAATTTGAATGCCTGTTTTGCCCTTCTCGGGATTTGCTCAAGCATATCTGTGCATATCAATTATGAAGTCAATAATTGATATTCTGCCTTGATTTTCGCGCTAATTGCTCATTATATAAGCACGCTTTCCTTGGGAAGTCCATCCGAATCATGACCATCCGTCATTAATTAGGATACGCAACCAAATCGTCGTAGCCTTTAGTAGGGTAATTGATTGTTACCTCTTTTCAAGGCGTAAGTGATTGATCCTTACCCTCTTTTCAAATTCTGCTGACTCATCTTGGTAACTGAAGAGTTTCCACAAGGTCTATATAAACCCTGCCTCTTGCTATTTGGGTTCTTCATCCCATAATGCGGTTTGCCGTGAGTCCTTACGACTGCTGGCTTCAACGCTTGTTTTTCGTTGATTCATGGCAGCTTCAAGTTGTTAAACCTGAGTTTGTGCTTTGTGCTATAAAAATAGTTTCCAAGATCTGCTTCATAAGGCTTATTGATCTTTATAACTATCATAAAGAAGATGCAGATAATACCTCATGTTTTCTCGAAGAATTTTCTTCGTCTATTATGCTTGCAGGTCATGTTTCCGGCCGCCTCCCGGCGAGGTGCACCGCCGTACTGACCTTGCTACCGACTCGTAATGAACGGCGGAATTCTCCTCCAGCATGCCCGGAGGTTGATCATTCGCCACCACGTTCGTGAGCTCAGGGTGGCGAGCCATTGCGCTTGTCTTCGTGGACAAGGAGCCCATTGCCCGAGGAATGACTGCTCCCCTATCTTGCACAGCCGCATACGCCGGAGCAGGTGGTTCCTCAGGCACTTCTCTTAGGCGTAAGACCAAAGGATGGCCTTGTCAGATCCTCGGATCTTGAACATAGCGTCGCATAGGTCTTGTAGCGTTTGTAGGCCGTTCGTTTTATAGAAAGACCCTTCTTGCTACAGATCTTTGGTCGCAGACTATTGTATCGCATAGCCTTTGCTAGGACCGTTAGGTCGATCCTTTTCCAGTTGGGATTCCCCCGATGTGTAACTTCTTGCTTGTAAGTTACTTTTTAGATGCATTGTAAGCCATGTTGGCTGCGTAGTTAGCTTGATTTGAGCTTTTTCGCTTGTAAGCTGTTATCTAGGCAGATAAATTGTAAGTCATTTCGACTCATAATGATAAATCGCTTTGTATGATTTGCTGTTTTGTTACAACAAATTACGATTTCGCATGCGTATTGGCAAATTTCGCCTTCTGTAGTGCTATATACACACTTTGCATTGTCGCTTATGCTTTGCTATCTGCCGTATAAATTCGCAGATATGTTTTTAGATCGTTCGAGATCGTGCTTGTGCAGCTTTTCTACCTTGAAAAATAGGCTTGAGATTTACTTAAGGTTAAACCCAAGTAAGAGCACTTATCTCAGCGGATGGGCTTCTTTAGATCACTTAAGATCATTTTGCATAATGCTGCTATCATAGCAGATAGACTTAAGAGTCATTTTAAGATTGCATTTGTATAGTGCTGCTATCGTGGCAGATAGGCTTGAAAGATCATTTAAGATCATACTCGCATAGGCTGCTATCGTTGCAGATAGGCTTAAAAGATCAATTAAGATCATATTCGCATGAGCTGCTATCATGGCAGATAGGCTTAAAAGATCACTTAAGATCATATTCGCATGAGCTGCTATCATGGCAGATAGGCTTAAAAGATCACTTAAGATCGTATTCGCGTAGGCTGCTATCGTTGCAGATAGGCTTAAAAGATCAATTAAGATCATGTTCGCATGGGCTGCTATTGTGGCAGATAGGCTTTTTAGAAGATCACTTAAGATCGTATTCGCATGAGCTGCTATCGTGGCAGATAGGCTTAAAGGATCACTTAAGATCGTATTCGCACGGGTTGCTATCACGGCGGATAGGCTTTCGCTAACAATAACAATGAAATAATCAGAGCAATAAAGACAGCTAGAAGCATCAAGTTCTTCTCATTTGGGAGAAGTCTTTTTATTATAAAACTCTCGTATGGGAGAGATGAGATTACAATTCTCTCATATGGGAGAGAAGATGTGCGAATCATAGCAATACAGAGCATAGAGCAAACGTTGTAATATAACGCATATAATGAGAGAAGTTAAGGATAATACTTCTTAATCCAGCGCATGTTGACTGAACTTGGGGTTGAGGTTGTTCCATGTAACATCCGTATGCTGCAGTAGCCACTGTCAAAGACTTCTGTGACTTCAAAGGGCCCTTCCCAATTGGCTGCGAATTTTGGGTGAGCCGCCTCTCGCATGCAATGCTCAGATGCGCGCAAGACCAAATCTCCAACTGCGAAATCTCGACGTTGGACTGTTTTATTGTACGCACGAGCGATCCTTTCTTGGTATCGTTTGTTAGTCCTTTTAGCTTGCTCCCGCTTTTCTTCTAGCAGGACTAAGTCATGGTCGCGTTGATTGTCATACAATGCATGGAAAGCCAACCTTGCAGAGTTGACCTTCACTTCCGCAGGTACCACAGCCTCAGCTCCATAGCATAAAAGGAATGGTGAGACCCCTGTGGGTGTCCTTGGAGAAGTATGATAAGCCCACAGGGCTATGCTCAAAGAGTCAGCCCACTTCTTGTGGTCATCTGCGACCATTTTGCTCAAAATTCTCAATAGCGTCTTGTTGGTTGTTTCTTCTTGCCCATTCCCCTTCGGGTAGTATGGAGTGGAGCATATATGCCTGATGTTGTATTCTGCTAGCTTTGCAGCGACCTGGCGATTGACAAAAGGAGTGCCATTATCCGAAAGGATGGTGTTGGGAATTCCGAACCTGCATATGATGCTTTCTTGGATGAAATGGACCACGGCTAGCGCATTTGCTGTCTTCAGTGGTATCGCTTCTACCCACTTGGTGAACAACTCAGTCGCGGTGAGAATGGAGTGATTCCCGTGCGAGGTCGGTCAAATGGGACCGATGAAATCCAGAGCCCATGCGTGAAACGACCATGGTGTACCCAATGCATGTAGATCTACGGCAGGGGCGTGCACTAGATTACCCTTGAATTGACACTCCTGGCAGCGTCTTACTTTGGTGCGGCAATCAGCCTCCATAGTGGGTCAGAAATATCCGATTGAGAGAAGTTGTATGCATAATTTCGCACCTCCCTGATGTTCCACCTGGTGAGAGAGGTCCATCACTTCTTGTGCTTCCCTGCTGTCTAGACATCGCAACAAGTTATCTTCATGGCCCCTTCGCCAAGGCAGATTTTCTTGCACCACATATCGGGATGCTTTCCTTCATAGTTTCTCGGCTTCTTTTCTCGACTCGGGTACTGTACCCTGGGTGAGAAAATCAAAGAGTGGTTTCCTCCAATCCGCATCATCATCGGTCAGAGCAATGAGTAGAGAGTCCTTGATCGGTGCGCAACTCTCGCACTTTCCTTGAATTAATGTTGCGGCCGTTGACATGTCCGGCCAATGAATGCCATATCTCTGAGCTTTCCGATAGATTGACACCTCACTATCCCCCCAAGCATGTTGGTGAATCTTTTCTAATAGCAGCTGTCCCTCTTGCTCGGAGACGCATTGCATAAGTATTCCGCCAGGGCCCTTATAATAAAGGGTGTTGTCATGTATGCAATACCTCTTTGTGGATGCCCAGTTCTCGTTGCTCGTGCTTTCTGCGATGGCCCGTAAAATTGACTTTATCCAGTCCGCATCGTCCATGCATTCATCATTGCACGCGTATTCTGACAACGCCGAGGATGTTCGCACTTCAATCAAGATCCTTGCGGGACATTTTAAAGCACTGACCTTGGATCCTAAGGTAGCTAAAGCGTCAGCATGCCTGTTGTCCGCTCGAGGCTTGTGCTCGTACCTAACGTCGCAGAACTGTTGCACCAATTTCTGTACTAGGGTCCGGTAGGGCAATAAATTTATCTCTTTCAAACCATACTCGCCCGAGGCTTGTTTGACGATTATCTTGGAGTCCCCCATAACCGTCAAGTTGCTTACTTCCAAGGCCTTTGCCGCGCTAAGTCCTGCGATGAGAGCTTCATACTCTGCTTCGTTGTTGGTAACTGCGAAGTCAAGCTTTGCGGACATCTGTATGACCTCCCCATCTGGTTTGGTCAAGACTATCCCGATGCCTCCACCTTTCCTTGTTGACGAGCCGTCGAAATGGAGCGTACAATAAGGCAACTCAACTGCATAGATTTCAGGTCCCTCCAATTCTTCTTCAATCACGGGCTCATGACTGTTATCGGGGAACTGCGCCAGCAAATCCGCTACCGCCTGCGATTTGATCGCCCGCGGCCGAACGCATGTGATGTCATATTGGGAAATGGTCATATACCATTTTGCCAATCTTCCCCCAGGAGTGGTGTGAGTCAAAAGATATCGTATGGGATCGCTCCTTGTGACCACCGCCACTTTGTGCGAAGCGAAATAGTGCCTCAACTTCTCTATTACGAAAAATAAAGCAAGGCAATGACGTTCGATGTCCGTGTACCTTGATTCCGCGGGCTGCACGATGCGAGAAATGTAGTAGATGGGCCTTTCTTGACCCTCATACTCCTGAGCTAGGAGAGCTCCTATAGACCTCCTTGTTGACGTCAGATACAACAAGAGTGGTGATCCAAGCTGAGGTGCGATCATTACTTTTGAAGATGTCAGCAGCTCCTTTAGTTTCCCAAACGCAACTTCGTGTTATGCAGTCCAGTTGTATATGGCATCTTTCTGGAGGAGATCACTGAAACAGAAAGTGATTTCGGCGATCACTGGGATAAATCTTCGCAGATATGATAGCTTTCCCAAGAATGTTTTCAAGGCACTCTGATTATGCGGCAGAGTCATGCCAGTGATGGCTGATACTTTCGCAGGGTCAGGCTCAATTCCTTGGTGATGTACCACGCATCCCAAGAACTTCCCTGATGTTACCCCGAATGCGCACTTCATGGGGTTCATCTTCAATTGAAAGCGTCTGCACCTGTTAAACACTTTTCGCAAATCCGCCAGATGATCTGCCTCCTCCTTGGATTTGATAACCATGTCATCTACATAGAATTCCACTTCCTTGTGCATCATGTCGTGGAACAGGGCCATCATGGCCCGCTGATAGGTTGCACCTGCGTTTTTGAGGCCAAAAGGCATCACCGTATAGTTGAATACTCCCACCGGGGTGATGAATGCGGTTTCCCGTGCATCTTCAGGGTCCATCTTAATCTGATTGTAGCCACTGAAGCCGTCCATGAAGCTGAACATGCGATGACCCGCTGTCGAATCAATAAGTAAAACAATGTTGGGGAGCGGAAAATCGTCCTTGGGGCAGAAACGATTGAGATCCCAGAAATCCACGCAAATGCGAAGCTGCCCATTCTTCTTTACCATTGGCACAATGTTGGCCAGCCATGTGGGATGGTGATTTGGCTCTATGAATTTGGCATCCAGGAGTTTGACAATCTCTTGCTTAATCTTCACGTTGAGCTCCGGCCTAAAGCTTCTTGTGCTCTGCTTTACCGGCTTGGATCCTGGAATCACATCCAACCGATGCATGGTGATGCTCGTGTCCAGGCCAGGCATTTCATCGTATTCCCAGCGAATACGTCCTTGTACTCAGTTAAAAGCTGTAGCAATCTTTCTTCCTCCTCGCTCGTGAGGTCCGCACTTAGAAAGACTGGCCTCTTCTTTTCTTCGCTCGGGCTTAGGAATACCTCCTTCAGCTCCTACTTTTGCGGTCTGGGTTTGTCTTCCATGCATTCTGGTGCTTCTTTGAGTTTCTCTTCTAGAGTGCTCGGCATTGGTTTTTCTGTCTCCGAAACCTGCTCAACTTGGTTGATTTGCCCAGGGATATCCCCATGCCCGCGTGAGGACACCCCCACGGACCTTCATATGCGATAGCATTTCTTCCCGTTAACGTAGAAACTCTCTCTCTCCTTGCCTTCAGGGTCATGCTTTTCTATTCTTTTCAGAGTGTACACGTTCTTTCGCTGGTAGGCAATCCGCGACGCCTCTTCTCGCGTAGGCGGCTTTTCCTCAGCATCTTCTCTTGTCACCATCACTCCCGCAGGTGACTGATCTTTGATATCCTCCCATCGGGGCAAAGGAGTGGGGTTGAATGGTCCCGGTGTTTGCTCATCTGCCATCTCGGTGAACCACACCGCCTCACTGAGATGCGCTTCATCCATGTTGAATGGACTCGTCGAAGCTGGTATCTCAACTATTCTGTCATTCCAAATGGCTTTCATCACTTGGTGAGCTGTTGAAGGGACAACATCAAAGCGATGAATCCAGGCTCGACCTATGATCATGTGATACGTAGTGTTCGCATCAATGACATAGAATTTCGCTGAGCACTTGATTTTTCCGATCTGGATGCCTAGGCGGATCCATCCTATCGTCATTCTGGAGTCGCTCCCGAATCCCATCAACGAGGATGGACGCTTGACAATCTTGTACTCTGGAATTCCCGCTAGCTTCAATGTGTGGAGCGAAACAACGTTAACTGCTGCTCCTCCATCGACGAACGCTCTTTTGAACTCAACGCCATTGATGATAGCCGTCACGTACAGAGGCCTCTGGTGGCTCGCATCTGTCTTCTTGTCGCGGGCGGAAAAGGTTATGACCTTTTCTGTGGAGCGAGACGCCCTAACGACTTTCCCATTGGAGACTACGAGATCGTCCTCGTAGTCTTCTGCTATCCTCAAGATCGCCTTTGTCATCTCCGTCCGGCATTTTTCTGAGAAATTCATCTCGTCGAAGAACCTGCTGAAGCCGTGCGACCCCTTCATCCGGTCGGCACGTTCGTCCTCCGTGTCTATGTTGTAGTCTTCATCATCATGGATTTCGGCAATGATGGGTAGACCATCCTCTGCAACCTCTTCAAGGTCTACAATCGAGATCATAGCGACCTCTTTGCCTTTCGATTCTTGCTCCGCATGGGCAAGGAGTGGATTGTTGCGCACATCCTGCCTTTGATCGCTAACAATCAGTTCGCCATTCTTCATCTTTTGGCTAAACACAATCCTGAGCTTCTTGCAGTCCTCCGTGGGATGCATAACCTTTCCGTGGTATTCGCACCACATCGGGTCCCTTACCATCTCCCTGGAGGGTGCCTTCTCGAGCGGCGGTAGGACACCGTCCTTACGCCATTGCCTGCAAACGTCGCTTGCTTCTTCCACCGAACATGGCAGAGGTGGTGCATCAAAGTTCACAATATTCGCCTGCTTTTGGGGTGAGACCGTATTCACTTCGGCCTCGCGTCCCCTCTTGTAGCTGAACCTCTCGATTTTGAAAGTAGTACCGCCCGAGGATCGCTCAGGGGCGTTTCTATTTTTCTGCCTCTCCACTATAGGCTCGATGTTCTTCGTGCATTCGATTAGCTTTGAAAACGTAGGCGTTTGCAGGTTGATAAGCATACCTTTGTACTCGTCTCGCATGCACTGCAGACATATCTCTACGAGTCTGCTTTCGAGTATCACATCTTTGCATTCCAAGGACTTGGCCCTGAACTTCTTGATGAATGTTATTCCGTCCTCCTCGCGCTTCTGATACATCCGCGAGAGATGAATCATCGTCACCTTTTCCTCCATCTGGAAGAATTTGGTGTAGAACTTCTGGACCATGTCGTCCCAAGTCTTCACGGATCCGGCTTCCAACGTCCTATACCACTTGTAAGCCACGTTCCCCAAGGATTTCGGGAACTCGCGCATCAGAAGTTTGGGGTCAGCTCCATACGGACCCATCACATCGATGAAACGCATGACATGTTCATGAGCGTTCCCATTGACGTCTTCGAACTTTTCCCATTTAGGAGCCTTGTACCCAGCAGGGTTAGGCATGAGATAGATCTCTCGTGGGATAGGCGGATCGTTGTCGAGCTTCGGGATGATGGTATCCGCGAACGATTGGTGAGCCAGAATAGTGTCTATGCGCCGTTCCAGCGACGTCATACACTCCGGAGTGTTTCCCTCGGCAGTAGGAGGAGGGGTTGCCGCAGGTGGAGGCGACACATATGTCGCAGGAGGACTAGGGACGTATTGCGAATTCACGTTACCCCAGACTACCGTTGGAGGAGGAAAGGGATACTGTGAGCCCGGATTAGGTACCAAAGCCGGAGGCTGAGGAGTATGAGCAGCGAGAGGCAACATTTGAGCTGTTGACCCCTGAATTGAGGGTAGCTGCGTAGTCGCCGGTGGAGTTTGAAGATTAGGGTTGGGTGGTGTGGTTGACACTCCCAATCCTTGAGTGGTGGAGGCTCCTCCTCCCTGAGAGACGGCGGTGGCTGGTGCAGAGTTTGGAGCAAGAGTTCCCAAGACAACCATGATCCGTTCTAGCTGCGCAGATTGAGCTTTGAGAGCCTTCGCCTGACTCTGGATGGTGGCGTCCAAGGTTTCTAGCGTCGGAGCTTCACCGGTAGCTGTAGGAGTACGGCAGATCTCCTCTCCTGAGGCGGCCTCCGTGGAAGGCGATCTGTTACTGACATCATTCTCCTGAGACATGGCTGCTTGTAATGGTAAGTTCACGTCGGGTTACCAAAATGTGCACAAGAGAATCCGGCAGGGAGCACTCTGTGTACACCAAGAGTAGAGGATCGGAAATGGCATAGGAAGAGTTGGGTTGTGTGTAGGGAGAGAGTAAGGCAGTAGTAATGTCTGAGAGAGAGACAGAGGCTTGGCAGAGCTTTCGCGTATGTCTGGTGTGTCCTCCTTTGTATGGAAAGGTTAACATCCTATATATAACGGAGAATGTGACCGTTGCAGTGCGGTTAATGCGCCCATCAATGGCGGCTTAATTAGCTTAACCACAACGGTACGTTCGTCCGCGTATATAGGGACCGTTATAGCACGTTATGCGCGAATACCGGAACCGTTACGAGGTTGACCGGGTTTGACCGGATTGACCGGGTTTATGGAGCTCGTGCCATAAATCTCTCAAGAGCAGTTACTAAAGGTCGCGCGCGGGCTTGGCTCGCGCGCGATAGGACTTTCTCTAGCCTCCAAACCACTAAGTCCCTACAAGTCCCGTGCAGTGGTATGCGAGGGACCTGTCTCGTAGCCCCCACATGGATCAGCGCGGCTGGTGATCCAGTGTGTATGGAGCAAAATATGGTGTGCTAGATGATTGCCACGTGGCCAAGATCTGTCAGCTCAGAAAGCACTATCTACAACTGGGAAGTATGCAAAACAGGGTATGCAAAGAAGGAAGTATGCAAGGGTCTGCTCGGGACGAGCAGAGTTTACTAGGGGGATATTTTGATAACTCTCAGATAAAGTTATTCTGGGACGTCTTTTATAATTGGTTGTGACCCTATTGAGTTCGATTTTGCCTATTTTTAGTCAGTTTTTTCCTTGGTACAAGAGAGAGAACGCGGAGCTTACAATTTCTATAATTGAGTGAGTTCATGCATGATTTTGTTTATTTTGGTATGATCACGGGTACTTGCTGTTGTGTGCAGAAAACAGGTATCGAAAATGCATGGAAGACGCTCGGGAATGGAGGTATAGTACCTAGGAGTCAAAGAAGAACAAGTGCAGAAAATTTGGTTGCGTTCAAACTCAGAGTCCCCTGCGTTGAGACGCATGATTCCAATAGCAGACAAAGGAAAAGTAAAACTAGCAAGCAGACTAAGTAAGCTGTGTTCCAACGCAGCCTTCCTGGGCTCAAACGCATGAAGTCCAATATTACATAAAAGTTAGTTCAGGCATAAGTCAACTAGAAGACTCAACCCTTACCAGGCGTGCCTCCTCTCCATCTAGCCTACTCTACCACCTATCCTCTACCATCAACTCACCTTTACTTCTCCTACTCCTTCTCTTCAACCCTCCTCCCCGAAAACAAAAGAGACAACTCCTCCCTCCTCCCTCTCGGTAAACTCAGCCAACAACACCAACGGCAATAAATACCATCACCACCACCGAGCACTACCTCCAATCACCATCAACCCAACACCACAACCACCTGATCTTGCTCTCTCTCTCTCTCTCTCCCCCTCTATCTCTTTCTCTCTTCTCTGTCCTGAAGAGCAACACAGGAAGCGCAACAGCAGCACCACCGTTGCCGCTGCCACCATCGGCGAACAACCACCCGAGCTATCACCACGTCCTTTTCTCTCCCTTTCTCTGCTTCTCTCGATCCCCCTCTATGTTTCGGACCCATTAGAAGCAAAAGAAGAAGGAGCAGCATTCGTAGCAAGAGGAGTAGCCGGAGGAGACGCAGCCGCCGCCGTCCCCCATAATTGACGGCGAAGAACTTGACCCACCTCAACTGGAGCTACCCAGCTCCTTTTATCCATCTCCCTCGGCTCCTAGAGGTCCGACCAGGTCCTAGGAGACCTCACCCGAAGCCGAGAACCACCGGAGAGGCTCCCGTCGAGTTCCAACTCCAGCGACATTTTCGGGGACTCGACCCGCTCCGTTTCTCCGCCGTTTTCGTCGTTCTTGGAGTGGGTAAGCTCTAAATCACTTCTTGATTTTTTTTTTATCCTCAAAATGGTATTTTGTTAAGTTAGAGACCAAGTTTGATCGAGTGAAGTTGATGTGTACTACGGTGTTTACCGTATGTGTATGAGTAGGGGGTCGTTTTGTCTCTTTCTGAAACTTAAGGGGCTATTATGTAGTTTCTGGAAGCGTCAGGAGGACAAGTGTACATAGTATGACTTGTTTTATTTAATACTAATGGTTTAAATTAAATGTTTATATATTATTGAAAACTTTACAAGTTGCATATAATTTTAGTAGATAAACATAAAGTTATTTTGTAATGAAATATATATATATATATATATATTATAATTTAGTGTAAGTTACATATTCAATATTTAAAACTATTTGTACGTTAATAAAAATATATTGTTTATATACGTCTAGCTATATAATCGATAAATACTATTGCTTTGGATATTAAACAATTTTCAACTTCGGCTTATGTAAATAAGTAGTGAGTTTTCAAATGTTTATAGATATCGATGTAATTATTTTTACAAATAAATAGATATGTTTGGTTAGATATTGTTTTTATTAAAGTAAATAAAATTTCAATTGTGAAATATTAAGGAATAACTTTTCCGATTAAAGATACCACTTTTGAAATTACAAGTATTAATTTTAAATTGGAATTCCAATTTTTGCATTATTTCTAAATATCGTAATTAGAATATTAAACATATTTATATTCTTAAAATTTATTATTTAATTTTCTAACGTCATTTTAGAAATTATTAATTTGCTTATTAAATGATAATATAATTATTTACAACCTAACTAGGTGTTTATAATTACTCAGGAACTTTCGCTTTCATATCAAATAGGACATGTGCATAGTCATACATTTGTGGACCGAACTTGCTTGTAATTAGGACTATTTATGTTTGTTTGTAGAGCCTGTCTTTGAAGAACCAGGCGTAGTGTACGAGTAAGGATTTTCTAGCGTAACTTCGACTCTCACGGTGAGTATTCATGCTTAGCGTTGCATACTTGTCTTTTTTCGTGTCGAAACGTGATTTATGTCTTGTCTCAAATTTTACATGTGAGTCTACATGCTTAGTCTTGCGTGCCAATTTCTTTCATGCAATCTACTTGTTTATTTGAAAATAAATGTCGTACTTTGTTCTCCATTTGTCAAACGTGTCTCACTTGATTTGAAATCCTCATTTTACTACCCGTACTCGAAGTCGGAAAACTTGTTGTTCAAATGTCACTAAATCAGAATTGTTAACAATGCAAAGCGAAAGATTGTTTGTGCTAGAACTAGTTGATTGTTACAAGGAGGCCCTTGGTTGGTCAAGGAGACCCTTAGTTGGTCAAGGAGGCCCTTTGTTGGTTATGAATGCCCTTCGTTGGCACAATTCTAAGCCTAGTCGGCTTGAGATACTGACTCTGATCTCTCGATATCACGGAATATAATAATAAGGCTCTCTTGTTCATAAATATGAAAACTGGATATTTACAGTGTTATGATTTACACACTGCTTGTGCAAGATCCTTATTTCAAGCACATTTCCCGTTTGGAAACTTATGAGTATCTCGGTAAACGAATCGGCTACTCCTCATAACTTTCAGTTTGGAAATGACAACTTGAGAACTATAATAAATCGTCACTTCCACTCGTACTTATATTTCTAAAAACAGTTTAAGTCTTTACTTTGATGTTTATCCTTATACTCTGTTACTATTGAAACTCTTTTAAACACGAAACCCCGTAACTTGTCTTAGCCATTCTGTTTTACATGCTAAGTTGTATATTCACTAAGTTTTTTTTACTGATACTCGAAAAACTGCGTCCTTGTGTTTCTTTTAAATTCCCCGCAGGTATATGATTGGCGCCTTGGGGTAAAACGCTGGGATCACGAATCTGTTCTCTCATGCAAACAGTAGGGCTTAGTAATTAAGCGGAGAGCCTTTTTGTTGTAAAATATATTTTGTTAGACTTGGTGTCTAGTCTGGAAACAGTCACCAATGTTGTAAACTTTTATCGTAATGAATCAGTAGTTGGATGTTTCCTTTCACTTGTTTATGGTTACCACTCCTTGTACGAAAGGGTAAAATCCCCTGTACGGAGGGCACCAACCGGTTTCCTGCTCCTCTGGAAATCGGGGGTGTTACATGAGCTGATAGACCAGTCTACCTAGGAGAACTCAAATTCGAGTTACAGACAAGATAGATAGAGTTGCGAGGACGCGCCACCTGTGGTGTGGGAGTGGGGAATCGTATCCCCCTTCATCGCCATGTTAGCACGTTTTTGTCCGGTTTATTTTTCATTTTGTTTAAATTGTTGAGTCAGCACGTTTTTTTGTTTTTGAGTTCACCCACCTATTTTTCTGACCTTGCTTTTAGATTAAAAAAAAAAATCATCGGGAAATTTTTGAGAATGGGTAATTGAAATAATCTAAAACTGTGGAGAGTTCGGTGATAAAATCTCCAACAGGAAGGAAAATTGGCACCGAGGTGTAGTAGTTTGGCTTTGTGTTGATTGGATAGATACAATGTACCCTAAAAATATTACGGTAGTCGTACCTTGAGCTAAGTAATCCAACTAGTTGCCGCAACACCGCCACGTAGGTATTCGAAAACCTACCCAAGGGCGCCATCACGGTCACTACATTTTTCAGTGGAGTGTTGGCTCATAACGGACCTCACGTCCTTTTTCTCAGCGTTGGTTTCAAATAGTCAGCACATTTGCAGCCGTTTACCCTTTATTCACAGCCACTCCAGCCTAGGAAGCCTTCTTTGTGACTTCCATTACTTGTTTAGTTGGCTAGTACTACGCGTTATGACACAGAAAGTGAGTCAGGGAGGGTTTCATGTGGACGAGTGCTTCATATAAGATCAGTTTTGGACACCTTTGAGGGTGAGACAAGGTAAGTTAGAGGCGACAGCATTAATATGTAGGAGGTGATTCACTACATTACACAATGATCACAGGTGGAGTAGTCGAGTGCGAGGAATCTTTCCGCACATAATGGGGTCTGGAAGGTTGTTAGTATTAATTGGTAATCGTGCCTATTTCTACATATTTGGTGATGAGGAGGTTTGACGGGACGACACAATATTTCTGGACCGTGGGGGTACTAACAACATTGTGATATTTTCTATCCCGCAACTTGAATTATTTTACCACTCAGCTCAGGAGTAGTATGTTTCTGTTTCTGTTATTGTGTTGCATTTTAACAAATAAAAATAAAGAAAAAAATGAATGATATCTTATTTTTAGTAAAAATTTTAGTTTTATTATCTTCAGGTAATAAAGTTAGAACTGAGCTGAGTAAGTGACACTGTTTGGACTTAACACTGCTTCACGTTTGTGGCCGCGAGAACGACGAATCAGTACCAGGATTTCAGGGAATTGAGACACAGGGACTTAGTTGTTCTGGACAGCTTCTAGGGACTTGGTGAGGGGTGTGAGGTGGGAACAGTGAGATTTCATAACAAGTAGGATTGGTTGTGCCCGACATATATCAGAATCCTACCTGCTTAGACTTAGGATCACTTAATCGGAAAATAGCTCAGATGGTAGGATAGCTAGGGATTTGCACAGGTTATGTATGAAAGTAACAGTATGGTAATTCCAGTGCTTATTTTCCACCCTTAAAACTGAACATGCTCACCGATCGCTTGTCGACCGGTACTTTCTAGAGGATGAGTGAGGAATTAATGCCACACCGGTTTCAATTCTAAAGTTTGCCCGATCTCATCTAAAAAAAAATTTGTTTTGTCACATTTTAGTTTTTGTATATTCTCGGTCTGACTCTGTCGAATAGTCGAGTCTTCTGGTCTATGTTTGGAATTTGATGAAAACTGGGAAGTATGCAAAACATGGTATGCAAAGAAGGAAGTATGCAAGGGTCTGCTCGGGACGAGCAGAGCTTACTAGAAGGATATTTTGATAACTCTCAGATAGAGTTATTCTGGGACGTCTTTTATAATTGGTTGTGACCCCATTGAGTTTGATTTTGCCTATTTTTAGTCAGTTTTTTCCGTGGTACAACAGAGAGAACGCGGAGCTTACAATTTCTGTAATTGAGTGAGTTCATGCATGATTTTGTTTATTTTGGTATGATCGCGGGTACTTGCTGTTGTGTGCAGAAAACAGGTATCGAAAATGCATGGAAGAGGCTCGGCAATGGAGGTATAGTACCTCGGAGTCAAAGCAGAACAAGTGCAGAAAATCTGGCTGCGTTCAAACTCAGAGTCCCCTGCGTTGAGACGCATGATTCCAATAGCAGACAAAGGAAAAGTAAAACTAGCAAGCAGACTAAGTAAGCTGTGTTCAAACGCAACCATCCTGCGCTCAAACGCAGGAACTCCAATATTGCAGAAAAGTTAGTTCAGGAATAAGTCAACTAGAAGACCAAGGAGAGCAGCGTTCAGACGCAAGCAGGTTTGGGTTCATACGCAGTTCGCTGCGTTGATACGCAATGAAGAAAAGTCAAGCGGAGGTAAAAAATTCAAAGTCAAAATTCAGCAGAAGTTGCGTTCAAACGCAGAAATCCTGCGTTTAGACGCAAGAGGCTATGCGTTCAAACGCAGCCAAGTGTGCGTTCAGACGCAGGATGCGATCTCCATAACCTTCTTGAGGTGGTATAGACAGGGGAAGAACAAGAATTTTGGGCATCAGTTTTGGAAACTGTGGCAGTATAAATAAGAGTGTCCCAGGCACAGAAGATCATCATTAAATTCATCAAGTCAGAACCGGAGTATTGGAGCAGAGCAGGAGCACGGAGCAGTCCACGTTTTCCAGCATAAACTCGTTTGATCTATCTTTTCTCTATTTTATGAATTTATGTTTTTCAATAATGTACGCTAGGTAAACTCTTTACCTAGGTTCTTGGTGAACCTATGGTTTATGAATTCAGCGTCTTGGTTTGTTTTGATTATCAGACTCATGACTAGTTAGTCTTAATACATTACTAGATTTTTTATTATTTTTTCTTCGGTTTCTACATTTATGCATTGTAAGTTCAGCATGTATTCAAAGGCTTGAAATAGCCAGTTTATTTCAAGGCCTTGAAACAGCTTTCAAAGCTTTGAAACTGAAAGCACAGTTTTAGCATGAACTTAGGGGGAGCTTTCTGATTCCGTACAAACTCCTATTCTCAAATACTTGATTATATGTAATTTGATGATGAAAGAAAAATTACTTTGACACTCTAATTCGTGACTAATCCATCTGTTTGACTAAGATTTTGAAAAGATATTATGTTTCCTATTTTTTAAGAGCTGTTTCCTAAACTGTGTTTTGCAGGAAATGAAAGTGGATTGATTAAGTGATTTTGTGCCAGATCAATCATGTCTGAATTTGCCAAATATCTCTCTAACAAATATCATAGCATATCCTAATCAATTAGCCGTTGAGGATTGTTGTTGAAGAATCAAGATCTTATGCAGATTTGTAGGGAAGTTTGATACCCTGAAGATCCTCAAATTTAAACAGCTTCATAAATGTGGAAAGTCTTGAAGAAATAACAACGGGACTTTTACAAAAATGCTCAAGTACTCTAAAGATATTGGCAAGCAAAAAAGAAGATGATCAAATCATCCTATCCAAGCATATGAAGAACATTTCATACTCACTGCAGACTTAGTTCTATTGTTCTGTTGTTCTGAGCTTTATTTGTATATCATTTTGATAATACTTCCAGTTCTTATTCTCGTGGATTATTCAAAGTGAACAATAGAGAATTCTTAGTTAATCATTTATCTAGAGAAGGTACTAGATAGGTTAGTGATAACCACAAGCCGTAACTGAAAAGTAAATGCAAGAGACACAAGATATATAGAGTTCAGTCCAATTGGACCGACGTCTCTACCTCAGAGATTTGATCCCTGCAGGATTTTCAACTCAATTCTTATTAATCAAAAGCTAAGCCCTAACCTGAAATCCTGTAGAATTCATCTGTACTAAAAGCACAATATAAGAGATTCATATCTCTATAGTTTTTAGCAAATTGTTCTAACTCAAAAGTAGAAAGTGAATCTTCAATTTTGGGAGTTCTAATCCCATCATTCTCTGTGTAGAAGTATGAGGACCATTCTTTATGCTAGTCCAAAGCTCTATGTCTTGATCAATGATGAACATTTTCATCAAGGCTTTCCAGTGAATAAAGTTATCAACACAAAAGAGAGGAGGTTTGTTAGCAGCTCTTCCCTGAGAGAAACCACCATCACCTACAGTATTCATAATCAGAAGATGGTTAAATGTATGCTGTGATACAAGCTCTGATACCAATTGAAGCACTTTAAAGTAGGCAGTAAAGAGTGGTTTCAAAAAAATGATTTGGAAAGAGTATAGAGTAATTCAAGGACTTGAAAATAGTTGCAAGTCCTTGGAATCAAAACAGTTGTTGTAGAAAAGCTAAGTCTATTTCAAGGCTCTGAAATGAGTTTCAGAGCCTTGAAATAAAACCTATTTTTTTGCTGCAATTGCAAAACTTTGAAGGAAATATGGGACAAACTGGTGGTAACTTTTGAAAGAACCAGCCAAGTCAAGCAAACAAAGATCAACATATATCTCAGACAGTATGAATTGTTCAAGATGAATGGAGATGAATCCATCAAGGACATGTTCAAAAGATTCACTGATATTGTCAACAATTTGGACACCTTGGGAAAGACTTTCACCAATGAAGAAAAAGTGAGAAAGATTCTAAGAAGTCTTCAACTTGATGACCTGCAAGGAAAACTACTGCTATTGAAGAAGCTGAAGATATCATCACTTCAACTTGATGACCTGCAAGGAAAACTCCTTACACATGAAATATCCATGAATGAAGTTGATGGAGAATTACCAGAAGGTGTCAAGAATTTAGCTCTCAGGGAAAAGGAGAATGAGCCATCTCAAATCCTTGAAATTGAAGAAGATGATGATGAAGATCCTTTTGCTTTGATTTCCAGATATTTGACCAGAATCCTCAAAATAAAGAAGAACTTTGAAAACAAAGATTTCAGTATAGACATACACAGATCAACCAGTATCAAAGACTACAAAGGTAAATCTTCTTCACATGGTAATAAGACTAAAGTAATGAATTTCTTTGAGTGTGGTGATGCAGGATATTTGATTAGAGACTGTCCAGACAAGAAAAGAAAAAAACTTTCAAAAGAAAGACCATGACAGAAGAAAGAAAGCTATGATAGCCTCTTGGAGTGATTCTGAATCCTCAAGTGACTCTGAATCTGAAGAAGAACATGTCAACCTATGCTTTATGGCCAAGCATGATGAAAGTTCTGAAAAGAACATTGAGTTACTGGTAAACTTCTTAGTTTCAAAACCAACAAAAACCCTCTCTGATTATCTTTGAACAATTCTTTTAAATGAAGAGGACTATCTGAAAGTGATCAGATTTTTGAAGAAAGAGTTCATGACCAAGAAAAAGAAAACTTGCATCTTGTTTGTCTAAACCAGAACCTTTAAATTTCTCAAAAGAAATCTGACAGTGATTTCAAGGCCTTGAAAACCTGTTTCAAAGCCTTAGAAACACAAGTCAAGGAAGTAGTCACTGAGAACTCTCTTTTGAGTGACAGTATTGTTAATCTAAGACATCAAGTTGAAGAAATGGATAAACAAAATACTACCTTAACTGATAAACTTCAAGAATCTAAATCAGTCATGAAAAAAGTTGCTGGCTCAGAACACAACTTGAATCTGATTCTTGGAGGTAGCTTAAAGTCTGTTCACAAAAATGGTATTGGATACAATCCAAATTTCCTCAGAAAGAACAATACCAGATTTGTGAAAGCTTGAAGCAGAACATCTCCTAATGCCATTACTGCAATAAAATTGGTCATGTTAAGGTGACTTGTCCTTTCAGAAGAAGAGACCCTCACATAATGAGGAATACTTTTCCATTTCAACTCAAAAGACAAATTAGACAGGTTTGGGTTCCTAAAGGGATTAGACCACCTAACATGGATGACCGTGAGTATGAATCTAAATTCCACACTTGGTCTAACTGATGGGTAAGGCAGTGAATGGTATTTGCAGGTTGCCACCAAGAGAATAGAACAGAGATGGTTTAGGGACAGTGGTTGCTCCAGACACATGAATGGAAATAGATCTTTATTCTCATAATTGAAAGAGCAATCTGAAGGTTCAATCACACTTGGTGACAAAGGCAAATGCAACATTCTAGGTATCGAAAAAGTTGGTAAAAATTCTGAAAACTCTATTTCTGATGTGTATTTAGTTGATGGTTTGAAATTAATTTGCTTAGTGTATCTCAGCTTTGTGATAATGGTAATAAAGTTATTTTTTACAAAAAGAAATGTGTGGTTCAAAATGAGAAATCTGGCAATTGCATCCTCACAGCCTCTAGGTCAAACAATGTATATACTTTTCAAACTAACAAAATTGCAGGAGAAAACTTGAAGTGTCTCAAGGCCTTGAAAGAAGATTCAAAGCTTTGGCACAGAAAGTTAGGACACATTAGCTTTCACAGTTTGAACAATCTAGTCTCTAAGAACTTAGTAAAAGGTCTACCCTCTATCAAGTTCAAAGATGAAGAAGTATGCAAAGCCTTTGCACAAGGCAAGCAGACCAGATGCTCATTCAAACCAAAGAACTGTTTAAGTACTACTAGACCCATTTAATTATTTCTTACGGATCTCTGTGGTCCTATGAGAACTCCAACTCCCAAGGGTAAGAAGTACATGCTTGTTATTGTAGGTGACTTCTCTAGATTTACTTGGGTTATGTTTCTTAGAGAAAAATCTGAAGTCCTATCTCAATTTTCAAAGCTTTGTAGAGAACTTCATACCTTGAAAAAACAACCTATTGCTTCAATTAGAAGTGATCATGGTAGAGAGTTTGATCAACTTGATTTTGATTCATTTTTCTAAGCATGGCATCTCTCACAACTTTTCTGCTCCTAGAACTCCTCAACATAATGGAGTTGTTGAAAGAAAGAACGGGACTCTTGAAGAAATGTCAAGGAAAATGCTTCTGGAAAACAAACTGCCAAAATACTATAGGGCAGCAGCTGTGAATATTGCAAACTATATTCTCAACAGGTGCTTGATCAGACCAATATTGAAGAAGACTCCTTATGTGTTGTTTAAAGGAAGAAAGCCAAACATTTCTTACTTCAAGCCTTTTGGTTGTACCTGCTATGTTCATAATAATGGTAAGGACAATCTTGGTAAGTTTGATGCAAGAAGTGATGAAGGTATTTTTCTTGGTTATTCACAGACAAGCAAAGCCTATAGAGTTTACAATAAGAGATCAAAGCTTGTTAAAGAACGTATTCATGTCTTATTTGATGAAAGCTATGATGGTTATTTGAGTGATGGTTCTGCAGATCTTAATCTGAACAAGTATGATTCATATAATGAAGAGGATTATTCAAAAGGTGTCCAAGGAAAACTTACAGGAAAACGGAAGGCATTCTCAAGGCCTTGAAAATGAGTTTCAAAACCTTGAAACAAATCCTCTAGAAAAGACAGCTGATCAAGCTACTACTTCAAGTTCTCAAAGACTTGAAAAACATATTGGAGGGCCTGAACCTTGGACACCAAGGAAGAGATTAAATATCTCTCATCCCATCATGCTGGTAACATTCTTTCTGATCTAACCACATGTACACAAACAAGATCACAAATAAAGAATATGTGTGCATTCAATACTTTTATTTCTCTTGTAAAGCCTAAAACTGTGAAGGAAGCATTACAAGAAGCAGATTGGATCATAGCTATGCAAAGTGAACTCAATGAGTTTGAAAGGAACAAGGTTTGGAATCTAGTTCCTCCACCAAGAAATCAGTCTGCTATTGGCACCAGATGGGTATTCGGAAACAAGTTAGATGAGAATGGGAAGGTAATCAGAAAAAATGCAAGATTTGTAGCTCAAGACTACAATCAAGAAGAAAGTATTGACTATGAGGAGACTTTTGATCCTGTTGCCAGATTAGAAGCAATTATAATTCTACTTGCATTTGCATCTCACAATAACATGAAACGTTTTCAAATGAATGTGAAGTGTTCATTCTTAATTGGATATTTGCAAGAGGAAGTTTATGTTGCTCAACCTCCAGGATTTGAAAATCACAAGTTTCCAGATCATGTTTATAAACTTGACAAGGCTCTGTATGGTTTGAAACAAGCTTCAAGGGCTTGGTATGAAAGATTGTCAAAGTTTTTCCTTGAAAATGATTTGAAAAGAGGATTAATAAACAAAACCATTTTCATAAATATTCATGAGAAATATATGCTTGTAGTTCAAATATATGTTGACGATACTTCGTTTGGAGCTACTAATGACCTTCTTTGCAAGGAATTCTCAAGTCTAATGAGCAGGGAATTTGAAATGAGTTTGATGGGAGAGTTGAAATTCTTTCTTAGACTTTAATACATCAGATGAAGAAGGGCATATTTCTATATCAAAGCAAGTACACAAGAGACTTGCTAAGAAAATATAATATGTCTCAATCCAAAGAAATCAAGACCCCCATGAGTTCTACATTGGCATTAGACAAAGATGAATCTGGTAAGAGTGTGAATGTGAAAGAGTATAGAGGTATGATTGGATCATTACTATATCTCACAGCAAGCAGACCAGATATCATGTTCAATGTTTGTATGTGTGCTTGATTTCAAGATACCCTCAAGAATCACACTTTGCAGCTGTCAAAAGAATCTTTAGATATCTCAATGGTACCAAAGACTTAGGGGTTTGGTATCCTAAAAAATGTAATTCCTTTTTGTGTGGCTATTCAGATGCTGAATTTGCAGGATAAAAAGTTGAAAGAAAGAGTACATCAGGATGCTTTCAGTTCCTTAGATCATCATTAACCAGCTGGCATTCAAACAAGCAAAACTCAGTTTCACTATCAACAGTAGAAGCTGAATACATAGCAGCTAGAGCTTGCTTCTCACAGGTGTTATGGATAGCTAAACAAATGAGAGACCTTGGATTTGATTTCAGAGATATATCTATTAAGTATGACAACATAAGTGCAATATCAATCACAAAAAATCCAGTTCAGCAATCAAGGACCAAACATATTAATGTTAGAAATTATTTCATCAGAGATCATGCTGAGAAAGGTGATATTGTTCTTGAATTTGTTTCTAGTAACATGCAATTTTCAGATATCTTCACTAAACCACTTCCAGAAGAAAATTCTCAGCCTTGAGATTAGAATCGGGCATAATAAATAAAGAAGCATTGGTGTTAGGGGGAGTATCAGCTAAGTATAAGGTGAGTATTATGTGTTTCAAAGATTTGAACTGATTTTCAAAGCCTTGAAAATCTTTTCAAAACTTTGATTTTATGTGCTTTTGTAAAACAGCTTTTCAAGGCCTTAAAAATAAGACTGTATGCCAGTTAGTCAATAATATGAATCTTCCAATGTTGGGTGTTATATTTTTAGATAATTGCTAAATATTTCCCCTTACTTTCCAAAAACCCTTTTTCAGCCAAAGTAGTATAATATTATTTATTTCCAACGGCACACGCAACTTTGAATCTAATTGATTCAGCAAATCTTCAAAAGATTAGAAAAATATTTAGTTTCCTTTTCAAACTGAAACTCAGTATTTATCTTCTTCTCTCTTTCTCTCCTTCATATCTCTCCTACCTTTCTCTTCGGTTTCCCAAACCCTAATGAGCACTAGAAGAGCCTCTTATAGAATCAAGATGGGTGGTGGTTCAAAGGATGCTAATGAAAAGAAATGAAAGACCACTAAGGAAGAGTTTCAGACCATTGGTGGTTACTCAAGTTCAAGAAATCCAAGTGCAGAAGACATTTCCCCTCCTCCTCCCAAGAAGAAGGCAAAGAAAGATCAGACACCCACTTCCAGCAAGAAAAGGAAGATGGAGGTAGTTGAATCTGCTCCGGAGAAAAAGATTGCTAGTCCTTAGAAGCTGAAGAAGAATCCTACTAAAGCAGATAAGGGAAAAGGAAAAGTAACAGAGGATGAGCCAGAAGAGAACATTGAGAAGGCACTGCGGATCTATTCGGAATAGAAGAAATCCACAGGTAAAAAAATTGGCCTTGATAACAAGTGGTTCATTACTAATGTTGCTAGAGGTCAATGGCTAGCTGGATTTGCTTCTACATCAGTTGCTTACTGCAGTATGGTTAGTGTTTCCATGTTGAATAGTATGAATCTAGAGTGTATTAAGATACTGAAGAAAAGCTCTCTTTGGTTTGTTCTAAACCCTCCAGAGATAGCCTACCCAAGACTCACTAGATTCTTCTACCTAAACATGAAACAACTCAAGACTGTGAACCTTGTGATTCAAACCAAAGTTGCTGGTATCAATATGGAATTAGATCACTCTCAGTTCGCCAATGTTCTAGGCTGTCCAAAGAGGTTTTACACAAGCAATCACCCTCCTACAAGTGAAGACCTGAAACTGTCCAAAGATGAATTCTTTCTACCCAACACCTCTACCACATCCAACCAGTTAACATACTCTGTGCTAACTGTTGAAGCTAAAATCTTATTTACAATCTTGAGGATATGTGTAGTACAAAGGGAGAACTCATAGGAGTTGATAACTGAAAGAGTGCTATACTTGATGTACTTGGTTATGCATGGATATGAGGTTGATCTTCCAAAAATTGTGATGGAAAACATGCTTTATTGGTTTTTACTACACCAATTTTCTCAAATGCTTTCTCATCAAGCATACGAAAACCAGTAGTAATAGTTTCTTCCCTATCATTTGGTGTTGAAAGAATGAGGTAAGCGGATTGGCATATGGCAAAGGATGCTTTATCTGAATTGACTGACGAAGAGCTGAAATCCAAGAAGTTTCTTAAAACCAAAGCCTCGACTCCTACCTCAAGCCAAACCACTCAGCCTCAGCCCTCTCCTTGGTTCTTCAGAAACTTGATGGACTTGAGAAGGACATGGATGAACTTAAGGAGAATTAGCATGAGATTGGAACTGAGTTCAAACAGGTGAAGTACATGGTTGAAAGCATCTTCAAGAGCATGACTTTACTTGATGTGGAAGAAGAATTTTCTCAAGCTGCAGAGGCATCCAAGAAGGTTGGATAAACCAAGGAACTATCTAGTGACCATTCAACTCATGATGATATTGCTGAGTGAAGGATAAAGGTAAGCAAGTGGTTGAAGAAAAAGGTGATGAAGACCAAGAGAAAGATTAAGCTGACAGTCCAGATTCAGGAATGCTGCTTAAACATGTTAAGAAGAATCAAAACAAGCCAATCATTCCAGAAATAGTGACTGGAGCTGATTTGTTTGAGGGAGAAGGTGAAGCTGGTGATAAAGTGGCTCAAGAGGAAGAACAGGATTATGAAAATGATGAAGATGATAGTGAGGAAGAAGATGCACAACAGCAAGGAGATGGAGACCCAACCCCTTAACACTTGCCAATTCTTTCTATCTTTTTTAAGTCCTTAGAATTATTTTCAAAGTCTTGAAAAATTCTATCTTTCAAACAGTTTTCAAAACTTATTTCCGAAACTTTGATCCAACATTTTCACATTCTTTTTTTATGAAAGTCAAAAAGGGGGAGAAATTTGAGGTGTTTTTATTTTTACTTCCTTTTTTACAGACCTGGTTTTGGTCAATAGGATTATCTGAAACCTTGCTGCACTTAGTTGCTTAATAAGTTGGATTATTTGGATACCTTGTAGTTCAGATTATTGGTATGATTATTACGCTATGTTCTAATGAGTATTTGTTTACATAAACATAGTCCTTAATAGATTATGGTTTTGTCTTTCATCAAGAAGAAGATTTTAAGTTTAGCTCAAAGGATTGAAATATCCAGTCTATTTCAAGGCCTTGAAACAACTTTGAAATCTTTGAAACTGAAAGCACAGTCTTAGCATGAACTTAAGGGAGCTTTCTGATTCCATTCCAACTCCTATTCTCCTATACTTGATTATATGTTATTTGATGATGAAAGACAAATTATTTTGACACTCTAATTCGTGACTAATCCATATGTTTGACTAAGCTTTTGCAGAGATATTATGTTTCCTATTTTGTAGGAGTTGTTTCCTAAACTTTGTTTTGCAGGAAAGGAAATTGGATTGATAAAGTGATTTGTGCCAGATCAATCATGCCTAAAGTTTCCAAATATCTCTCTAACAAAGATCAAATCATATCATGTGCAATTAGCCGTTGAGGATTGTTGTTGAAGAGTCAAGATCTTGTGCAGGTTTGTAAGGAAGTTTGTTACAATGAAGATCCTGAAGATCCTCAAATTCAAACAGCTTCATAAAAGGTGGGATAGCTTGAAGAAATAACAACGGGACTTTTAAAGAAACTCTCAAGCACTCTACAGAGATTGGCAAGCAACAAAGAAGAAGATCAAATCATCCAATCCAAGCATCTGAAGAACACTGCATACTCACTGCAGACTTAGTTCTAGTGTTCTTTTTCTCTTATGCTTTATTTGTATATCATTCTGATAAAACTTCCAGTTCTTATTCTCGTGGATTGTTCAAAGTGAACAATAGAGAATTCTTACTTAATCAATTAGCTAGAGCAGGTACTAGATAGGTTAGTGAGAACCACAAGCTGTAACAGAGTAAGTATCTCTCTGTGCTTGAGATCTAGGGCTTAGCTTTTGATTAATAAGAATTGAGTTTAAAATCTTGCAGGGATTAAATCCGTGAGATAGAGATGTAGGTCCAAGTGGGCTGAACTCTATATATCTTGTGTCTGTTGCATTTACTTTTCAGTTCTATACTTAGCTTATTTGTAGCAAACAAAACAGGTTTTATTTCAAGGGTTTGAAACTCATTTCAAGGCCTTGAAATATACTTAGCTTTTCTACAACAAATATTTTGATTCCAAGGACTTGAAACTCTTTCAAGGACTTGAAATCCTCTCTACTCTTTACAAATCATTTTTTTGAAACCACTCTTTGCAAATTTAGCAAAATTTGCCATACTCTATTCAACCCCCCCCCCTTCTAGAGTATTTATCATGTATTACTGTTTACATTACAGTCCTTCATGCATGAACGGCCTGATCACCCAGGAGTGCTACAGACAGGATCGGGTGCGCGAGAGTGGTCAGGAGAGTTAGGAAGAGAAGACAGAATTTAGTACCCTGCCTTGATGGACCGAGAGGAGAAAAGAATCAGAAGTCTAGCCAAAGAGAATTAGACCAACTGCTAGACGTTTAGGGGGAGACCGAGAGGAGAACATGTAACCCTAGAAGCCTTAGAACAAACCCGCAGATCTAGGTGGACCGAGAGGACCCGAAAATCTGCAGGAGAGTGATAGGTGCATGAGACCGAGAGGAGATTGCATAACTGGTATGCTGGCATAAATAAAACCACTGTGTGTTTCTGAAATCGTGACAAACTGTAAAGCTGAATAGTAAACATAGGGGATACTGGAGCCTGGATTTTTAACTCATCAGTTTCAGACTTAGAAAATATTCTCAGAAAATTCACACAAAAAATAAGTACTTTGTTTACAGCTTTTTATTTACTGCACTTTAGTTTAGTAATCACAAATCCCAAACTACTCCTCCCTTTTTACAGCTTTACTATTAATTATGATTCTCAAAAGTAAAATCTACACTGTTCTCATGGGTTCGATCTCTGAGTTTCAAATATACTACTCTATATACTTGATCGTATACTTGCGGAAAAAGAATGCCAAGATTTACGTGTCAATGTTCCATTGTAGGATCAGTTCTTTGTGGTTCTTGAACCTCTTTAAATTCTAGAGTCCTCCACCTGGCTTCTTCAGAGACAAACTCTCTTTATCAAAACACGCTAGTCCGAGAAACTAACGTGTTGCCCTCAGTTGAATTGTAGAAATAATATCCTTTCGTTTCCTTCGGATATCTCACAAATTTACACTCTTCTGACTTGGTCAGATTTTATATGATTGTAAACTCTTTACATAAACCTCGCAACCCCAAATCCTCTTACGTGACACTATGGGACGCCTCCCACTCCATATCTCATATGGTGTCTTCGTGACTGATTTGGATGGAACACAATTAAGGGTAAAAGTTGCAGTTAATAGAGCATGGCCCCAAAACGAAATTGGAAGATCAGTCTAACATATCTTAGATCGATCCATGTCCAACAGTGTTCGATTCCTCCTCTCGGACACACCATTCCATTGTGGTGTTCCTGGTGGAGTGAGTTGGGACATGATCCCACACTCTCTAAGATATTCATCAAACTCTTGGCTTAAGTATTCTCCTCCATGATCCAATCGTAAAGCCTTAATACTCTTGCCAAGTTGCTTCTCTACTTCATTCTTGAATTCCTTGAATTTTTCAAACGATTCAAATTTTCTCTTAATACGATACACAAATCCATATCTACTAAAGTCATCAGTAAATTTAATGAAGTAAAGATATTCACATCTGGCAGGCGCGGCAAATGGTCCACATACATCAGTATGTATGAGTGCCAATAGCTCACTAGTTCTCTCACCTTTCTTATTGAAAGGGGAATAAGTCATTTTTTCCAATAAACAAGCTTCACATGTCTCATATGAATCATAACCAAATGAGAAATCCATCCTTATGGAGCGTAGAAATGCGTTTCTCGTTTATATGACCTAAACGACAGTGCCATAGGTATGTGGTATATAAATATTTATATTTAATCCTCTTAGTATTTATGTTGTAGACGAAATTATCCAGACCAATGCTATATAATCCATTAGACAAAAGAGCATTACAATAATGCATACTCTCAATATAAACCGAAAAACACTTGTCTTTTATAATGACAGAAAAACTTTCTTGTCAATACAAGAAAGTGCCATAATGCTCCCACTCATAGTAGGGGCATAAAAGCATTTGTCTAATTCATGGATACTTTCCAGAAGGTAGAGACACGTGATAAGTACCTACGGCTAATTCGGCAACCTTTGCTTCATTGCCCAACGTGTAGGTGTATCTCTCCCTTATCCAATGGTCCACATCTCTTCAGATCCTGCATACTTCTATAAATATGATATCCCCATCCAGTATCTAATACCCGTGATGAGATAGACACATTGTCTTTATAACAAACATACCCTGAGTGGAATTCACAATTTCGGTCTTATCATCTTCCAGTTACTTTGGGCAGTTCCTCTTCCACTATACCACCTTTTGGGTATTAAGGCAGACTCCTTGGTTTTAGCAACAAACATGCTTCTACCTTTTGCGTTTTCGGGCAAACCATTTTTCTCTTCCCCATTTAACCATAAATATGGTTTTGCCATTTCCAGCGGTTCTAAATCATATTGAGTAAATTGCTTTTGAACAAACTCTTGGCACTTCAAACCCTTCATGTCTAGCTCGCTCTTTTAAATAAATTCTTAAATTTATGATCATATCATATGCATCCATGTACTCACATTTCTTCTGAAGCGCAGAGTTCTTGGCAGATAACATGAGGCAAGTCAGATCCAAAGAATCATCTTCTTGTGTTCCTTTCTTTAGGTTATAGTGGCGTTGGTAGTTGGTGGAGAAAAAAATTTATGCTCTACTATATACAGCTCTTCTAGCATAATAATTAAAGTGTGTAATGTAGAGTAAACACGGGATCTAATACTCTAGAAGGGGGGTTGAATAGAGTATGGAATCTTTTGCTAAAATTAAACTATTAAATTCTAACAAAAGCAAATAATGAAATCTCGAGTCTTTGGAAAACATTGGAAAGAGTTCAAAAAGTTTAGAACTAACTAAAGCTTCAAAGCTTTGAGATGGAAAATTATCCAAAGCTTTGGAGCAACCTGTTTTGTACTTGTCTGGTTTGCCAGAATGAAAGAACAATGCATTAAAGTAAAGAACACAAGGATTTTAACAGAGTTCAGCCACAATTGGACCTACACTATGCCAGAGGGACTTGATCCCTCCAGGATTTGAACACACTTCTTATTGATCACCCTGATTTATCCCTAGATCTCAAGCCCAAGTGAGCTACCTTACACTTACATAGCTTGTGGTTCCCAACCTATCTAGTTCAATCTACAACCTGATGAAACAATAAGAACCTCTTGTTGTTCACTTGAACAACTAACTTCTAAATTTGGTGAGGTTAAGTAACACTAAAGAATATTACAATGAAAGCACAAAGAAGATCACAGAATACAAATAAGCAGTGAATGCTCAGAAGTGTTCTTCAGATTCGGGATGATTTTATCTTGTTCAGCAGTTGAATCCTTGCTTGATTTGAAGAGCAGTATGTGTTGATCTCCCACGAATGAATAACTCTTCCTTTTTCAGTGATAATCCCTCTCTAAATGTCTCTAATTCACTTTGAAATACAAACTTCCTTTAAACACAAACTACTGTAACAACCTGAGAGATTTCAGGAACAACCTTCCTGAAAATCCTCTCCCTTTAACAGCTTCTTCAACAGCTATGTTTGAATAGCTTTTCAAATTTATTTGGAAAGTTTGAACGACGAACAACCCTGCAACAACTCAATCACAAGATCACAAAAAATACAGATAATATAATATTAAGAATGCTCACTGTTTGGCATATCAGTTTAGCCAATAAACTGAGCTAATAATCCCATAATAATCTCCAGAAGAAATTCCTGAAAATAACATGTGATAAATAATAATAACATGATTACGACTCATAACAAGTCAATAATCAATCACATAGACAGTTGTAACATCCTGCAATAAGAATCATATAAGAATCAGAATAAACTGTCAAAGCTTAACATAGTCCTCCAAAGCTTTGGTGCTTAAAATATCCTTCAAAGCTTTGGCCTTGAATATGCTCTTATCGTTGATGCATTCATACTCAGAGATCTATTAGAGTTAGAAACACAATAAACTAGCTTAGAATATTTTCAAGAGACATTAAAACATTATCTAATCCAATGCCAAGCCTTCAATATAGAAACAGTTAGTTAATAGTTAACAAGGTCATAGTAGGCAATAAAGTATCTTCAAAGCTTTGGAGCTTTGAGACATGTATATTTAGAAACTATCTTTCATCATCTTCAATATATAACCTGCCCCTGAGTTCCTACTTCTCATTCATCCAGAGGGATTGAATTATCAATCTCCCCCTTGATGAAAGACAAAACAAATATTATTGTTATCTCAGTATCCTGCAGCTTAAAACACAATAAAAACAACTATTACACATAGCAAAAAAAAAAAAAAAAAAAAAACTTAACACTTATGAAACCATATGAAGAAAAAACTAAACTGCCATAGATATGAATCCTACAATATCCAAAAAATATTACACATTGTAGCAAATTGTAGCAAATATCCTCTTCCCCTTTTTGAATTTCATCAAAGAGTCGAGGAATGTAAGATCGTACTCAGCGTTTTTTAAAAAAAACTTTAAACAAATTAAAACAAAACTTCAAGGCTTAAAGAAAGAAAAAGACATAAATAGATAGAAGAGACAGAAGGTTTCAAGGATTTGGGCTCATTTTGCAGCTTCCTTCTTGATTTTATTCTTTCATTCTTTGACTTTTCCTTTGTCAGCTTCAGTTTCCTCTGGTTCCTCTTCTGCTGATCCTTCCTGATCTGAATTTTCTTCATCTCCTGAATTTTCTTCAACATTTTCAGCTTCAACATAAGCTACCACTTCAGCTATAACCTCATCAACCTTCTCAACAACTTTCTCAACGGTTTATTCAGCCATTCCATCAGCAACTTCTCTAGCAACTTCTTCAGTAACTTCTTCACCATCAGCTTCATCATTAATTTTCTCAAACAAATGCTTTGAATTCAGAACCACTAGAACCTTCTTCTTCGTCTTCTGTTTCTTCAGAACTGTTGGAATAGATGCCCTAGAGGCAATCTAGTTTAGTATGAATTTGTATTTGGCTAGAAAAATTCATTTATTATTTATTGGATATTTAATATAATGAAGTCCTTAGATTTACAATCGTGTTGTTTATCTTAAATATCCCTAGTCAAGTATAATGATTAAATGGGACAATCATTTATAGACTAGTATGGGGTTGGATTGATATGGAGATATCACGATCCAACACATAGGTGTGTATTACGGAATGTTGCACTGGATTGACCCATCACCGAGAAGGCTACATACACGTTATGTTAAGTCACAAGTGCTTCTCGGGTACAATGGTATTGTCATCCTTAGACTTGAAGTCACTAGATATTCTAGTTGTGGATCATTGTGATCTTGGTAGCGTTAAACGCTACGCCGTGACTGGGTAGTTATAAAGGCGTGTACTGGATACAATGAGAAGCAAGCTTAGAGATCGTAGTGGATGTAGAGAGGATTTGCCCCTCCCACATAACGGGAGCAAATATCCTAGGCCACTCGAAGGATAGTGCTTATAGAATGTCTGGCCAGACTCAAATAAATCAATATATGGGATATTGATATTATTTGCACGAATAAGGCTATTCCATGGATCGAGAAACTAGGGATTGGATATACGAGTGTGACTTGTATGTCTCGTGTCCAATCCGGATATGGAGGCAAAGGGATGAGACAATTACTTGTACAAGGTTGTCTAGATGACTATTCTATTAGTTGGCTAGAATGGATGTTTTGCTAGAAACCGCTCCATGTTAGCAAAGAGTTGCTACCAACTAGATAGAACCTATGGGGTCACACGCTATATAGAGTTGTACTAGATTTGGGAATTAATTAATTGGATTAATTAATTAGAAGGATCACTTTGCAAACCCTTGCAAAATTAGTAGGGACTAATTTGCAAGGAAGGGACTAAATTGAATTCTAGTAGGACTAGAATAAGTCCTTTAGGTAGTTAACAAGGAGTTGTTGGACTATATAAAGGACCCTCCTTCCTTCCTTCCTCATAACTTATGCTCTAAAGAAAACATAACAAGAGTGGGAGAGAACAAAGGAGAGAGAGAGCAAGCAACAAGGAGCGACGCCGCCCCTTGCCGCCGCCCCTCACCCCGTCGGCCAAAAGGAAGGGTCGAGCCCCTTCTTTTGTCTCGTTTTGCGTGATTCCTTCACCCTCCTCTCATTCCGGGCTAGCACCAAGGAGATTGGAGATCTAGGATCAACTCTAGGCGTGGATCAACTATAGAGAACGTGACACTATTCGCGTTTGAAGTCATCAAGGAGAACCCAAAGGTGTGTTTATGATTTCTTACCTTCACTATCGTTATGCATCTAGACTTGTGATCCTTGGAGGGTTTTGCATGGTTGTTTGTTTGATTATGCTTCCGTTTGCGCGATCCATGAATCAAAACCCTACAGTGGTATCAGAGCCACAGGTCATAGAGCATAAACGTAGTTTATGTGTTACATTCTTGTTGTTTTACACCTTAATTTGTTGATTATCGCGTAAAACAAGACAAATCAAGAATGGGATGCAATTTGTCAATAATTAGATCATAACAAGACCCAATTTTGCACTGGATGCATGAATTGGTGAGTTTGAGAAATTTTAGGATCTTAGATCTAGGGTTTGGGCATCCTTGGGGAAGAAGGAGTTCTCCCAAAACAAGGAAACAACCAAACTTGGGCTCCAAGCAAGGAGGTTGTTTTGGAAACAACCTCCATAAGGAGGTTCGGCCCCCTAGGGGACCGCCCCCCCTTGCTTGCCGCCCAAGATTGGCGCCCTAAGGGGCCGGGCGGCCCTAACCCGCGGGCCTAACTTGCGGGTTTTGGGCCGGGCCGGCCCTAGGGCCTTATGGTTCACTTTGTTTGGGCCCGGGCAATTGGATTGTTGGGCCCATGGACCGTTTTAACCCTAGAAATCCTAAAATCAATTAAAATTGACCAAGCGCGTTAAAATTGGATTTTAACTGTTTATGTGCAAATCGCATGGTGATTGGATATGGCCTTAGGATGTGGTTTGATGTGGATGTTTAATTTTGTGGTTTGGTTTTACGGCCTGCGAGCTGATCAATTAATTGTAATAATTAATTAGGGTTTTATGGCCTGCGTGCCATTTTTTTTTCTCAACTTGTGAGATTTATTTTATTTAGTATAGATATTAGCTAGTGCTAGATAAAGTAGATTGTTAGCCAAGATTGAAGAAAAGAAGCCCAAAGCCAAAGAAGCCACAAAAGATGGAGCATTGAGCATGGAGCATTCCACATGACTATTAAGGATGGACCAAAAGATCAAGACGCATGGAGATGTGTTTGCTTAGGGTTCATAGATAATTTCATTGGCTTGGAATTATCTTAGTCTAGAAAAGGCCATTTTCACATCACGTTTAATTTCTGTTTTGTGGTTGTTTATTTATTGTCTTATTATTTGTGTGGTTGGTGTATGGATGATGCATGCAATTAGGATAATAAGATAATTAGACAACCCGGATCTATTATTTGGAGTTGTGCCCAAACTCAAATAGATAGATTAGTTGATATTGATCAACAAAATAATTAAAATTGAAAATCCCTCAAATTTTAAATATTGTGTTCTTGCCTTCTCGTTATTTAAACACTCATTATCATCATTATTTATCAAGTTCGTGCGTGCCAAAGCATGGCGACTTGGTTCATAATAATGGAATGCGATGGCACGTAACAATGTGCAATTGTTTAGATAAGAGGTTGAACACAACTAGGCTATTAATTTGATTAAGAAACCTAGAGGCAATCAATTGGGATTATCCATATGGATGGATAAATAAGGAGTTATTTGCCCGATTGAACCAAGAGTTGCATATGGGATGCAATTGGAAATTGTTCCTACCTAGAAGTAGTCGAATTATGGGTGACTTGCCAAAGCAAGCTCATAAGGAGATGAAAAGATGGATCTTGGCCCACTAGAAAATATAAGGATATTTTCCGCATTAATATCTTGAGGGTTATTAATCCGTAGAAAAATAGTGGGAGCTATATTTAATAAACTAGCCATTATTAAATATAGTCAAAAATTCACAAATACTAAAACTTGCGTATTTTCCTTTTGTAGAATTCCAAATGGCAAACAACTCATCGAGTTCACAACATTCCCTACGATCTATCCTTGAGAAGGACAAGCTCTCTGGAACCAACTTTCTTGATTGGTACGGAAACTTGAGAATTGTTCTCAAGCAAGAGAAGAAACTGTACGCAATAGAGGAGCATGTTCCAGAAGGTCCAGAGAACCAGACACCTGCTGCCTTAAAGGCGTATCAAAAGCGTGTTGATGACGCTAATGATGCGGCCTGCCTAATGATTTGCACCATGACCTCTGAGCTTCAGAAGCAACATGAGAACATGAATGCTGTCGATATGATCGAACATCTAAAGCAGCTCTTCCAAGAGCAGGCGAGGGTAGAGAGGTATGAGGTCTCAAAGGCACTGTTCAAATGTCATCTGACAGAAGGGAACCCGGTGGGACCCCATGTACTCCGAATGATCGGGTACTTGGAGAATCTCGCCCGGCTTGGATTCCCGGTCGGCCAAGAGTTGGCAACCGATCTCGTGTTGCAATCGTTGCCTGAGAGTTATGGACAGTTCATTATGAACTATAACATGAACGAGATCGTTAAACCACTGCCTGATTTGCTCAACATGTTGAGGACGGCCGAACAGAGCATCAACAAGGGTAAGGGCAAGGCCATTATGATGGTGCATAAAGGAAAGGGCAAAAAGTTTGTCTCTTCCTCCAAGGGCAAAGACAAGTCAGTTGCCAAGTCCAAGGAACAAGCCCTTAAGCCTGTTGGTGGCATTGCCAAGGTCGTGACTAAGGGTGAATGTCACTACTGCAGTCAACCTGGACACTGGAGGAGGAACTGCCCAAAATATCTGGAGGACAAGAGGCTTGGAATAGTGATTCCACCACCACCAGGTATTTTTGTTGTAGATGTCAATTTAACTATCTCTACATCATGGGTAATAGATACTGGATGTGGATCTCATATTTGTCGAAATATGCAGGATCTAAAGAGAAGTAAAAGATTGGCTAAAGGGGAGGTAGATCTACGCGTTGGGAATGGAGCAAAGGTTGCTGCGTTGGCCATAGGCGTGTGCGAGCTATCTCTGCCTTCAGGATTAGTTTTAGAATTAAATAATTGCTATTTTTGTGCCTGCTATGAGCAGAAACATTATTTCTATTTCTTGTTTGGACAAGGAAGGTTTTATTATTTCAATAAAGAACAATTGTTGTTCCTTTTATTTGAATAATATTCACTATTTTAGTGCGCAATTATTTAATGGACTTTATGTCCTTAATCTAAGCAATCCTTTCTACAACATTAATACCAAGCGGATTAAAATAAATGATTTAAATCCTGCTTATTTATGGCATTGTCGTTTAGGCCACATATATGAGAAACGTGTATCTAGACTCCATAAGGATGGATTGCTAGACTCATTTGATTTTGAATCATATGAGACATGTGAGGCTTGTTTATTGGGAAAAATGACAAAGTCCCCTTTCAATAAGAAAGGTGAGAGGACTAGTGAGCAATTGGCGCTCATACATACTGATGTGTGTGGGCCATTTGCCACGCCTGGCAGGGGTGGTTATGTCTACTTCATTACATTTACTGATGATTACAGTAGATATGGATTTGTGTACCTTATGAGGGCAAAATCAGAATCCTTTGAAGTGCTCAAAGAATTCAAGAATGAAGTAGAGAAGCAACTTGGCAAAAGTATCAAGGCTCTACGATCGGATCGTGGAGGAGAATACTTGAGCCAAGAGTTTGACGACTATCTTAGAGAGTGTGGGATCGTGTCCCAACTCACTCCACCCGGAACGCCACAATGGAATGGCGTGTCTGAGAGGAGGAATCGAACCCTATTGGATATGGTTCGGTCTATGATGTGTCAAACCGATCTTCCATTATCATTTTGGGGATACGCTCTATTAAGTGCAGCTTTCACCATTAACCGTGTTCCATCTAAATCAGTCATGAAGACACCATATGAGATGTGGAGTGGGAGGCGTCCCACACTGTCGTTCATGAGGATTTGGGGCTGCGATGTCTATGTAAAGCGTTTACAATCAGACAAGCTAGGGCCTAAATCGGATAAGTGTAAATTTGTGGGGTACCCTAAGGAAACTAAGGGATACTACTTCTACAATCTAACCGAGAACAAAGTGTTTGTTGCTCGGACCGGCGTGTTTCTAGAAAGAGAATTTGTCTCTAAAGAAGCAAGTGGGAGGAATGTAGAACTTGAAGAAGTTCAAGAACCACAAATCACTGAACCGATTATGGAACATGAACAGGAATCACAAGCAGTTGTGGATCCACCTGTTCAGGTAACACAAGAGCTTCGTAGATCTAGTAGAGTGCGCCAGGAACCCGAGAGGTACGGACTTCTCGTAACTGATTCCGGTGACACGATGCTCATAGATGATGAGCCTACTACCTATGAGGAGGCCATGAATGGCCCAGACTCGCAGAAGTGGCTTGAAGCCATGAGATCCGAGATGGAATCCATGTATACCAACAAAGTATGGACTTTGGTGGAACCACCTGATGGGGCGCGGCCCATAGGGTGCAAGTGGGTCTTCAAGAAGAAGATCGACATGGATGGTAATGTGATTACCTATAAGGGCCGATTGGTGGCTAAAGGATTCAGACAGATTCATGGTATTGACTATGATGAAACCTTTTCACCAGTCGCTATGACCAAATCCATCCGAATCCTACTTGCAATTGCAGCATACTACGACTATGAGATTTGGCAGATGGATGTCAAAACAGCATTCCTTTATGGGAATCTCCTCGAGGACGTGTATATGATACAGCCGGAGGGTTTTGAGAATCCAAAGCAAGCCAACAAAGTCTGTAAGCTGCAACGATCCATTTATGGATTAAAGCAAGCTTCTAGGAGTTGGAATCGACGTTTTGATGAAGTGGTCAAAGAGTTTGGCTTCATCAGAAACGAAGATGAGTCTTGTGTCTACAAGAAGGTTAGTGGGAGATCTGTAGCTTTTCTGGTCTTGTATGTAGATGACATACTACTCATTGGAAACGACATTCCCATGCTGCAATCTGTGAAAGATTGGCTAGGAAAGTGTTTCTCAATGAAAGACTTAGGGGAAGCAGCCTATATACTCGGTATAAAGATCTATAGAGATAGATCTAAGAGGTTGCTAGGCCTGAGTCAAAGTACATATATTGACAAGGTGTTGAAACGGTTCAACATGCAAGATTCCAAGAAGGGATTCTTGCCCATGTCACATGGAATCACTCTTTCGAAGAGTGGTTGTGCTTCCAATGAGATTGAGAAGGAACGCATGAGTAGGATTCCCTATGCCTCGGCCATAGGGTCTATCATGTACGCCATGTTATGTACTAGACCAGATGTGTCATATGCCTTGAGTATGACAAGCAGATACCAATCCAATCCAGGTAAGAGTCACTGGATTGCTGTCAAGAACATCCTAAAGTACTTGAGAAGAACTAAGGATGCTTTCTTGATATTTGGCGGTGAGGAAGAGTTGCGTGTAAGGGGTTACACTGATGCAAGCTTCCAAACCGATAGAGATGACTTTAGATCACAGTCGGGATATGTGTTTTGCCTGAATGGAGCAGCGGTGAGCTGGAAGAGTTCCAAGCAAGAGACAGTGGCTGATTCTACAACAGAGGCTGAGTACATTGCTGCAAATGGCGCAGCAAAAGAGGCTGTTTGGATCAGAAAGTTTGTTTCTGAACTTGGTGTGGTCCCTAGCATTGCGGATCCAGTGGAGTTGTTCTGTGACAACACTGGGGCGATCACGCAATCAAAGGAACCCAGATCGCACCAGAAGTCCAAGCATGTGCTCAGGAAGTTTCATCTGATTCGAGATATTATCGATAGAGGAGACGTTCGGATATGCAAGATTCCTACAGATGGTAATCTGTCAGACCCGCTTACGAAGCCTCTCACGCAGTGGAAGCATGAAGGGAACACTAGGAGTATGGGCATACGAGATGCGCCAGATTGGCTCTAGTGCAAGTGGGAGACTGTTGGAATAGATGCCCTAGAGGCAATCTAGTTTAGTATGAATTTGTATTTGGCTAGAAAAATTCATTTATTATTTATTGGATATTTAATATAATGAAGTCCTTAGATTTACAATCGTGTTGTTTATCTTAAATATCCCTAGTCAAGTATAATGATTAAATGGGACAATCATTTATAGACTAGTATGGGGTTGGATTGATATGGAGATATCACGATCCAACACATAGGTGTGCATTACGGAATGTTGCACTGGATTGACCCATCACCGAGAAGGCTACATACACGTTATGTTAAGTCACAAGTGCTTCTCGGGTACAATGGTATTGTCATCCTTAGACTTGAAGTCACTAGATATTCTAGTTGTGGATCATTGTGATCTTGGTAGCGTCAAACGCTACACCGTGACTGGGTAGTTATAAAGGCGTGTACTGGATACAATGAGAAGCAAGCTTAGAGATCGTAGTGGATGTAGAGAGGATTTGCCCCTCCCACATAACGGGAGCAAATATCCTAGGCCACTCGAAGGATAGTGCTTATAGAATGTCTGGCCAGACTCAAATAAATCAATATATGGGATATTGATATTATTTGCACGAATAAGGCTATTCCATGGATCGAGAAACTAGGGATTAGATATACGAGTGTGACTTGTATGTCTCGTGTCCAATCCGGATATGGAGGCAAAGGGATGAGACAATTACTTGTACAAGGTTGTCTAGATGACTATTCTATTAGTTGGCTAGAATGGATGTTTTGCTAGAAACCGCTCCATGTTAGCAAAGAGTTGCTACCAACTAGATAGAACCTATGGGGTCACACGCTATATAGAGTTGTACTATATTTGGGAATTAATTAATTGGATTAATTAATTAGAAGGATCACTTTGCAAACCCTTGCAAAATTAGTAGGGACTAATTTGCAAGGAAGGGACTAAATTGAATTCTAGTAGGACTAGAATAAGTCCTTTAGGTAGTTAACAAGGAGTTGTTGGACTATATAAAGGACCCTCCTTCCTTCCTTCCTCATAACTTATGCTTTAAAGAGAACATAACAAGAGTGGGAGAGAACAAAGGAGAGAGAGAGCAAGCAACAAGGAGCGACGCCGCCCCTTGCCGCCGCCCCTCACCCCGTCGGCCAAAAGGAAGGGCCGAGCCCCTTCTTTTGTCTCGTTTTTGTGTGATTCCTTCACCCTCCTCTCATTCCGGGCTAGCACCAAGGAGATTGGAGATCTAGGATCAACTCTAGGCGTGGATCAACTATAGAGAACGTGACACTATTCGCGTTTGAAGTCATCAAGGAGAACCCAAAGGTGTTTATGATTTCTTACCTTCACTATCGTTATGCATCTAGACTTGTGATCCTTGGAGGGTTTTGCATGGTTGTTTGTTTGATTATGCTTCCGTTTGCGCGATCCATGAATCAAAACCCTACAAGAACATCTCCAATCACTTCATCAGAATCAATACTATCCTCACTGCTCTTGGAAGATGGAACCATTCAAACCTTTGATAATCACATCCAACTTCCTATTCATAAAACTCATCAAAGCTTTGAATTTTCCAAAATCATTAGACAGATCATACAGACCTTGCCTCAAGTCTTCAACACCATCTTCCAAAACCTCAGCTCTGTCAATGATGTCGCAGAAATTCAAATTTGTTGAAGCCTGTGGTGTGGTTGCAGTCATAGGCTTAATGAAACTTTTTTCTTTCAACTCAGCAGCAGACAACTCTGAGTAAAACTTCCAACTCCCTTTTTCAGTCTGAACAACTCCAATCCTTTGGAGAGAAACTTCGTCCACCAAACCAAACCCAGTAGTAATCTTCTCCTCATTCTTCACAGAAATCCTAAAATACATAAACAATAATGGAAAAAAATTTGCATAAGGCAAAGAATGATTCCTAGTCCTAGTCCCACACTACACCATATGCTCCATGATCACACTAGGTAAATAAACTTCAAAGCCTTGACAGATAAGATACATCAAGATCAAAACGATGTCAGTTACCAACTCCTCTGAATGCTCCATTGGCACAACACATCTCATGATGATAGAAACTAGAATCTTAGCTTCACAATTTAACACGAAATGTGTCAATTGTATGCGTCCAGTTGGTGTACCCTATAAGAAAAGCATGGACTTAGCCTTTTCCAAACATTCCTTTCTCTCATGATGTTCATGGACTTTGTACTTCCTAGGTATACCCAAAACTTTGTAAAACACTTTGTGATCTAGTCCCATATAAACACCAGTAATCCTGAATTCATATCCAAGATCTTTGTACTTCTTAGATATTTTGTGATATTAAGAGTAAATCATTGAGTAAATCAAATATTATACAATTATATATTAAGATAATGCATAAAAATTGGTGATCCAAATTTTCGAACAAAACAGACATGTTTTCTCCAAAGCTTTGAAGAACAACTCCAAAGCTTTGGGGAACAACACAGTTTCACAAAAACTTCAAATCTTTGAGGCATACTTCCAAGGCTAGGAAACTATGATCTCTATGCTTTGAGATTTCAACACACAAGAACATACATGATACAATAATCCCCCTAAACCAAATCATCCTTGTTTAGCATACCCAATTCAAGCCTTAGAGATGCAAACCTTTCATATGGAAAAGGTTTAGTAAAATTATGATCAACTTGCTTAGCAGTAGATATAAAATATAAAGACACATCACCTTTCTCAGCATGATCTCTTATTAAATGGTGTCTTACATCTATATGCTTAGTTTTGGAGTGCTGCACATGATTCTTTGTGATTGAAATGGGACTTGTTTTGTCACAGTTGATAGGAACATTTCTGAATTCATATCCAAGATCTCTTAGTTGTTGAGCAATCCATAGTACTTGTGAACAACAAGCACTAGTTGCAATGTATTCAGCTTCTGCAGTTGACAAGGCTACTGAATTCTGCTTCTTTTAATGTCAACTAATTAGTGATGAAACAAGAAATTAACAGCATCCTGAATTACTTTTCCTATCCACCACGTACCTGCAAAGTCTGCATCTGAATAACCACTCAACAAGAAATTAGTTCTTCTTGTATACCAAAGCCCCAAGTCCTTGGTTCCATTCAAATATCTAAAGATCCTTTTAACAACTACTAAGTGACTTTCCTTAGGATCTGCTTGAAACCTTGCACACATACAAACACTAAACATAATATCTGGTCTACTATAAGTTGAATACAATAGTGAACCAATCATACCTTTGTACTCCTTTTGATTCACACTCTTACCATTTGTATCCTTGTCTAAGGATAATTATGAACTCATGGGAGTTTTGACTACCTTGGACTGAGACATGTTGTAATTATCCAGCAAGTCCTTGGTATAATTTCCTTGATGCACAAAAGTTCCTTTCTTCATTTGATGTACATGAAGTCCAAGAAAAAAAATTAGCTCTCTCATCAAGCTCATTTCAAATTTCCTGCACATTAGACTTGAAAACTCTTATGAAAGAGCATCATCAATAGCACCAAACAGTATATCATCAACATGGACCTGTACTACTAGTAGGTCTTTCTTATTAGTCTTATTGAAAGTGTTTTGTCTACTAGGCCTCTCTTAAAAATATTGCCAAGTAAAAACTTTGAAATCTATCATACCAAGCCCTTGGAGCTTGTTTAGGCCATAGAGGGCTATGTCAAACTTGTAAACATGATCAGGGAAATTGTAATCTTCAAAACCAGGTGGTTGAGCAACATTTGACATCAATTTGAAAAACCTTTTTATGTTTACGGGATGCAAAATCAATAAGTATTTTGATAGCTTCTAACCTGGCAACAGGAGCAAATTTATCTTCATAGTCAATACCTTCTTCTTGATTATACCCCTGTGCCACAAGTCTGGATTTGTCTCTGACAACCTTACCAATCTCATCAAGTTTGTTTCTAAACACCCATCTCGTTCCAATCACTGATTGTGTCTTTGGCCTAGGAACCAGTTTCCAAACCTTGTTCCTTTCAAATTCATTCATCTCATTCTGCATTGCAATGATCAAATTTGCATCTTCCAATGCCTCCTTTGCACTTTTAGGTTCAATACACAAAAGCACTAAAAGCACACAGGTTCTTCAATTTTTCTCTGGTCTATGTACCAGTTGATGGATCTGCGATAATATTGTCTATTGGATGAGTTGACAAGTACTTTAACCTCTTCCTTGGTGTCCAGGGTTCTAATTAAGCAGATAAATTTTCAAGTATTTGAGAACTTGATGCAGCAGCATGAGCACTTTATGTTCTTTGAAGCTCAGTCTCAAGGCTTTGAGATTTTGAGTCAGAAGGATGTTCAAAGCTTTGAGATTCTTCTGGATGTTCATGGAGATTAGTTTTACTTCTTTCCTCCTTCTCACAATCATCATCAACCTCATATTTATTCAAATTGAGATATGAAAAACCTTCACTCAAGGAATCATCAGTACTTTCATCAAAAATCACATGAATACTCTCCTCCACAATCTTAGTTCTCTTATTGAAAACTATATATGCTTTGCTAGTTTGAGAATAACCAAGAAATACACCTTCATCACTTTTAGCATCAAATTTGCCAAGATTATCCTTGCCATTATTATGCACATAACAAGTACAACCAAAAGGATTAAAATAAGAAACATTTAGCTTCCTACATTTGAACATTTCATATGGAGTTTTCTTCAAAATAGGTCTAATCAAACATCTATTCAGCACATAGTTGGCAGTGTTAAAAGCTTCTGCCCACAGATACTTTGGCAAATTACTTTCAAGAAGCAATATTCTAGACATGTCTTCGAGTGGCCTATTCTTCCTCTTGACTACACCATTCTGCTGAGGAGTTTTAGGTGCAGAAAATTTGTGTGAGATGCCATGCTTTGCACAAAATAAATCAAAATCAAGTTGATTAAATTCTCTTCCATGATCACTTCTAATAGATGCAACAGGTAACTTTTTCAAAGTTTGAAGCTCATTACAAAGCTTTGAGAATTCAGATAATTCTTCAGATTTATCTCTAATAAACATAACCCTTGTAAATCTAGAGTAATCATCTACCACAACAAGCATATACCTCTTACCTCTAGGATTTGAACTCTCGTAGCACCACACAAGTCCATATGCATCAATTCTAAAGTTCAAGTGGTACTTGCAAAGTTCTTTAGCTTAAATGAACTCCTTGTCTGTTTACATTGGGTACATGCCTTGCAAATCTCATCATCTTTGAATTTAAGGGTTGGTAATCCTCATACCAAGTCTTTTGAGATGAGCTCGTTCATTGTATGCATGCTAATATTCCCAAGTTTTCTATGCCAAAGCTTTGGGTCTTCCTTGAGAGCTTTGAGACACTTTAGACTTTCACCTGCAACTTTGTTAGTACTTAAAGCATAAACATTGTATGACTTAGGAGTAGTGAGTATGCAATTGCCATATTTCTCTTCTTGCACCACACAATTCTCCTTGTCAAAAACAAATTTATTAACTCTATCACATAATTGAGATATACTAAGCAGATTATACTTCTAACCTTTAACTAAGTAAACATCAGAAATTGAACTTGCAGAATCGTTACAATACTACATGTACCAATGATATTGAATTTTGCTTTGTCACCAAGTGTGATTGTTTCTACAGATTGCCCTTTAATATCAGTTCATAAAGATTTCTTTCCACTCATATGCCTGGACCAACACCTGTCCGAAATCCATTTCTGATCCTTCAAAGATTTGGTGACAGCATGCAAAATTCAATCAATGCCTTAACAGGCTATTATACCAAGTGTAGAATTTGGATTCATACTCATAATCAACAATGTTAGGAGGTCGTATTCCTTTCGGAACTCAAATCGGCTTTACTTGTCCCTTGAGTTGATAAGGATAAGTGTTCCTCATTATGTGAGGTTCTGTCCTTCTAAAGGGACAAGTTAACTTCACATGACCAAGCTTTCCACAGTAATGACATTTTGGAGAATGTATGCTTCCTGATTTCACAAAAGTGGTTTGGCTTTTCTTTGGAAAATTTGAATTATAGTCAATTCCACTCTTGTGCATAGACTGCAGACTTCCCCCCAAGAATGAGATTGAGATTATGTTCTGAGCCTGCAAACTTTGATAAAAGCTTTCTGTAATCTTGATGTTTCTTAGTCAATGAAGTTATTTGTTTTTTCTAAATCACCTGAATGAATTGTTAAATCAACAAATTTATCAATTAAAATATTGTTTTGATCCACAACTTATTTGACCTATTCCTTCAAATATTTGAACATGCTATCCAAGGCTTTGAAGTTACTGTCAATTTTTGACTTAGATACTTCCAGATTTTTGTTGATAAAAACCAGATCTAAATTTTCTTTTGCATGCTCATGAACTTTAACTTTTAAAGAATCAATCTCATTTTTGTAACTTTCCTCATTCAAAAACATGCTGTTGAGGATTTTAGGTAGAACATCAGAAGGACTAGCAAGAAGATTCTTCACCGTTTCTTCAATGTGTTTGTCTGGGCCTTTTTCTTCTTCATGCTCAGCCATTTGGCACAGATTGCCTTGATCTTCATATGATTATGAGTCTGTTGATGAATCAGAATCACTCCATGATGCCACTATTGCTTTCTTCCTCCTGATGTCATTTTCCTTCTTTGAAAAACTCATGTTCTTTTTCTTTTGACGACAATCCCTCGCCAAGTGATCTGCATCTCCACATTCAAAGCTATTCATCACTTTCGGTTTATGTAAATGTGAAGATAACTTACCTTTGTGATCCTTTCTTCTTGAGGGCCTATATTTTCTCTGTTGTAATCCCTATTTCCAAAGTTTTTCTTCATCTTCAGAATTCTGGTCAAAGCTTTGGAGATTAATTCTAAGACTTCCTCATCATCATCTTGTTCAAGGCTTTGAGATTTTTCATTTTCTTTTTCCTTGAGTGCCAGGTTCATACTGTTGTCACTCAGGTCATCATCCAATTCCTTCATGGACATCTCATAAGTGAACAGCTTGCCTTGCAGATCATCTAACTCCAGAAGACTCAAGTCCTGAGCTTCCTCGATAGCAATTGTCTTTGTCTCTCACTTGGCTCTTGGCAAACTTCTCAAAATCTTTCTCACATTTTCTTCATTTGAGAAAGCTTTCCCCAAGGATTCCAGATATTCACAATGTCTGTGAATCTTTTGAACATCTCCTTGATTGATTCATCATATTTCATCTTGAAAGACTCATACTGCCACATAAGGATATTGATATGTGTCTGTTTGACTTGAATATTTCCTTCATAGGTCACAATCTGTTTGTCCCAGACTTCCTTGGCACTTTTTCAGTTTGATACTCTGTTGAACACATCTGCACTAAGAGCACAATACAAATTCATAGCTTTATATTTCTTTGATACCTTTTCCAATTTTGTAATTGAGAGATCTTCCTCAGTTTTGACAGTCCTGATCCCATCTATAATGGTGTAGTACACATAAGGACCATTAAGAATGATTGACCACAGTTCCATGTCTTGATCTATGATGAACATCTTCATCAATTCTTTCCAGTACATGAAATTGTCAACACAGAACAATGGAGGTATGTTGTATTGGGAATCGTACTCAAAAAGCCATATTTATGGTTGAATTAATAATTCTTAATAGATAACTATTTGCATCTTAATTTAGCGAACACGTGGGTATGCAAATGCTATTTATATTTTCCATATAAATATGCATTATAAAGTCCAATGTTCCATACCTATGACAATCGGACATGCAGACGAGTTCCGACATGCGCGAGATTGATTGTCAGTTATTTATGGAATATAAGTAAGGGTTCACAGTCTAGATGATTGTGGACATATCATCGGAACGACTGTAGTGTAACATTATAGTGACACATCTCGGTCAAGGAAACGGTATAGTTTCAACTTGTTACACTAGCATGCTTTGTATATGTTGAACAGGACCGCCAAATGAAATATAACTATCTCGGATTGACCGAAGTGAGATAACATAGTATTTCATTGTTATTGGTAATATTGGAAACTCTTAATCTATGATTGTTTATGTGGGCACAAATCTTGATTAATCATTATTTTGATATATTGAGTGAGATTCAAATGTGAGTCAACAATCCTGGTATATTGGATAATGATTGTTATGATTTGGTGAAATCTAAACGAATCATGTAATCCACGTCTCGTATGATAATGATGTACCCTCCTGGGAGCTCACTAGGTTTTGTTATGTCAAGTCTGGCCAGCTGGTTATTTGTAATCAGACATAACGAATAAGGGTTGAGCGGTTTAGATCAGGGAATACATAAGATGTTGATGAGATCAAAATTGTCAGTAAGAGTAGATCAGCATTAACGGGTATATGTAATCTTAACATGGGGAGTTATAATAACAGGAGCTCATACATAATGATGAGAACAAATGTCGGAGTGCAATTGTAGTTTTATGGTGGAGTAAACTATAATTAATAATTAGATTTGAATTTAGTTCGGGTTGGATTATGAGTTCAAATATATTATTGGGAGCTGATTATTTATTTTCTCCAGAGGTCCCTGACGTAGTCCAACATAAGTGTGATCATGTGAATCACAAGTTTTTTTGAGTCTCAAGTGTGTGGAATGTAAATTGAGATTATGTTTGGTATTTTATAGTTGATGGGTATTACTATAAACCAAACGATTAGGACATAATTGCAAGCTACACTAAATTTTGTAGGGAGGGACTTGCTATGTAAAATTTTCCCACAATGGACTTGTGTGCAATTATGTGTATTCCTAATACTAGGGTTAGTAATATGTCTCTATAAATAGTCAACCACAGTTCTTAAGTAATGATGATTGATCTTACATATTTTTCACACAAGAGAGAAAATTCTAACTGTGCATCCAAGAGCTTTTCATGTTAGAATCACCATCGAACTTGAATCGGAGCTTAGATCATACGTTGGAAGACTTCCGGACATACCAGATTCTGTTTTTGGGTGTTTAGGCCTAGATAACGATCTCGGATCGCTTTTGATAAAACACGAAAGTTGTAGACCTCGAAAAAAAGAAGAGACAGGAAAAAAAGGTGCGTCGATCGGAGTTGTAGAACTCCAGATATTTCCGGTCAAATTTTCTGGTCCGCAGTTGATTTTCAGCAGGATCTGAATTCGGTTTTCAGAGCATAATTGGAGCTACAGATGTCGGATGAAGACAAGTCATATATGAAAATCGAGTATCTCGACAAGACCGACGCAATGGCACAGGTCCCGGTGTCCGATTCAGAACAGAGCTTCATCAGTGGCTGGTCACAGTCTCGGTATTCGCGTCTTCCTAGTCTGGATGGACTGTGGTAAGTTTTATTCCGCAAGCTAACTTACTACAAACGCCTATGATTAATTATCTGCGTAAATCACGTGGTACGGGATAAATCTCGTCAAATTTCCCTTCAAGTGGTATCAGAGCCAACGTTGATTTTATGCTTAGATTAATCTAGCCATGTTGTCCAGCTAAAATACGGTAATTGTGTCAATGGACTGCATTGTGCTAACGTTTTTTTTCAGATTCACTGTTATTATGGCCATATTAAAATTGTATTTTATGTTTGTGGTTGTGGTTTTATTGCCAAGTTTTTGGCACTATTTTGGGTTGTAATTAATTGTAAAGTATCCGGTTTGTGGAGAATAGTAAATTAATTAGTAGCTTGTTTTTCAATTTTATGTAGTCTAGATCCATGTAGTAGGATAGGACTATGTAATAGAAATTGAAGGAACATGGTGGACCCAAAAAAAATTTGGACGAAGATGATGGAGCATTCAAAGCTTGTAAGCGACTATCGAGTTTATGTGTTGATCCCATAATAGCAGTTTATGTGTTATTTTTGTTATGTGGATGGATGTTTTATTATGTTGTGCCGATTGGTTTATTATTTGTTAATAGTCACTAATCAAGATATCACGGACAACATGGATATTAAAATGGATGTTTGCATGTCAATATCAATCTAATTTTGTTTGAATTTTATTTTATTAATGAATAATTATTCGCTCATTTGAGATCAAAATTGGTCACAAAATAATTGTTTGTTTAAACTAGATATTATTTTGTAAATTTGGGTGAAGTCAAATAAGGAGTATATTTTTCAATTAATAATATAAGTATTTCAAACAAAAACATTAAGTGGATAAAGGGTTTTCTTTGGCAAATTAATGAAGCCCGAGGATCCATTACTGATTTGGAAACAATGTAATTGATATGAGTGTCCCATCGGTACCATGGTTAGTTACAGATTGTTTGGCAAATCTCCTTACAAGGATAGTTGTTGAATCTAGTTTTGTTGGACAAGTCTCTCCATCGGAGCTGTTCTATAAAACTAAGAGATTCAGTTCAGTACGAAGTAATGGTTAAATCACTTAACAATAAAGTTGGTAGTATCCTCCCATCGAGTTCTTGTTACTAATTTTGTTGGGCCTAAGAATCGCCTATTTAGGTATATTGGACAGGTAAATGTCCAGATAATAAATCTAAAGTGACGTTGTCTGTTTGATTTATTTCCAAGTCGAGTGGCCCATCGTCACAAGCAGTTAAAATGGAAATCGAATTGTCGATGACTTCAAATATTAGTTGAATTTAAAGGTTAAGCATACTATGGACATAAATATTTATTATTTATAGTGTTTTTCAGATAATTAAAGATGTTGTACCCAGGATTTGATTCTTGAATAATATAAATTAACTAGAACTACTATAGTTGGAAGAGAATTTTAAAAGTTATCTTAACTGAGAAGGAATACAAGTGTGTGTTGACCAAGTTTTTCACTTAAGACCTAGTGATGAGGGGGGGTGTAAACACCCAGGCCTATCAAAGGTAGGATAAGGTTGGTGAGATGTCGCTGGTTACATCTTGGCATATGTCAAATGTAGGGCAACATCAGCATCAACCGGTGTCAGATGCATACGATATGGTGCAAACATGTAAAGATGTTGGGCATCAAGATCGGGTTGCAATGTAAGTGGAAATAAGGGCGTTAATGAACACATATCTGAGATAGAGCCCCGCACGTAATCATGTTCTAAGGATATTACATCTTTTGAGTGAACATATGATCAAGGGATCTCAGATCGATAGTGAAAACTAGGTCGGTCAGATAAAGAGGTCCCATATAATTCTTTTAAGCAATTTTGAATGAATACAACATTGATAGGTTGTGTTATTCATTGACAAAAATGCTAATTGAATTATTTTCTGGTGAAAGACTCGTCAGGAGTACAACTAGTATATTGGTGAATGAAAATTGGTTCTACTTCTAAACCATAAGGTAGTATGAAGTAGAAATATATTCAAAGCTCCAATTAAGGTTGTTGTTTTTATTTCTCGGATGTGATGCTAATAAAGCCGAAAGGAAAGAATTTTATTTGCTATTAGAAAAAACACCAGGAAGAAACAACTTAACAATTTAAGCCAAGGATGAACAGCTCCTGTCTTGTACACTATTCGTCATATCATGTTTAGTTACTCGTTCAACCAATCTTGTTTTGTAGGTACGAGATAAACTAATCATGTTTGGAATTCCTTATGAGGGTTCAGAACAAGTAGACGATTTGGTAGTGTAGAGACATCATGACAAGAGATGCTCTGAGAGTAGGTACTCTTGCAGTGGGAGAATTTTATGGTAGAACTTTAGTATCGAGAGATTGTCTTATGTGCTAAATTTGAGGTAAGTTTTTTTTTTCCGAAGGTAGTTTTAGCATAGTGGTGACAATTATATATTAAAGTACCACAATATTTCCTAATACAAAAATATTAGTCGAATAACATCACTGACAGAAGAAACATATTTTTCATAGATATTATCGGATCAGTGAAGAGAAGTGAAGTGTTATTCAATTATTTTGTTATCGTCTTAAGATTATTCATTAGAGACTATTTGATACTTTTGAATTTTGCGCACTCTAAATTTATCATGACTACATCCATGGAATTGTAGAAAAGGGTAAAATCTTTTCTAGACACTTTCAGGTATGGAGAAGTCATTCCGATAAGTTAGAAGATATATTAAAAGTATGTCTCTTGGTTGAATATTAGAAGGATAAGAATGTTACTTATTTATGATCTTAAGGATCAGCAGGTTATTGTCGGTACAATACCTTATTCTTGGAAAAGGGAATCATATGAATAAGAAATTGTAACATAGAGTTGTTTTAAAGGATCTTAAGGAAGATGTTCAAGTTGTTAGTTTTGAGATAACACAAACACAAGAAGTATAAATTTATGTTGTTTTGAATACACGAGAAACGAGAGATCTTTGTCGTAGTGGGAGAGTTATATGAAAACCTCATAGGTTGAGCTACTTGGGATAAATTGAATCCCGGATAAGTTTTAACTCGGTCCTAATACTATGAAGAGACAATGAATGTTGAATATGCAGAGTCATGACATTAGTCTGTAGCATCTGAGATAACATTCATGTAGTATAACTACCTTTTGGACATTGTAGATTTGCAAGATGAGATAAAAATCATCGGTTGCAAATGGACCTACAAGAGAAAGATAAGATTAGACGGAAAGGTGAAAACCTTAAAATCTAGGCTGATTATTCCGGTAGCTATATAAAGGTATATTCAGATTCTCGTTCATATTTGCTGCTCATTTCAGTAATGAGATATGTAAGATGTATGTCAAGATGTATTTCCTCATTGGAATTCTTGATGGATGCATCTACATGAAGCGACCAAAGGAGTTAGTTGTGCAAGATAAGGTGAAATACAAACTTAAGATGTCAATTGACATGGGGATTAAGCTAGTATTCAGATCTTGCAACATTCGTTTTGACCATGCAATCAAATATCACAGTTTTATTCGTGTCTTAACGAATCTCGCGTGTATAAGAGATGCAACGAAAATTGGTAATATTTCTTGTGCTACATGTTGAGGATGGCTCATTTGAAACAATGTTGGATATACATCTTCAGTGAATGTGTGATTATCTAGTAAACGTGATATGTGGGATTAAGGTGAAACCATTCAGATTCTTGGTTGAGCTCTCGCGTGATCGGGAGAATAGAATTATGGTTGTTTCTAAAGTCACATATATCAGTAAAGTTCTTTCATGTTTCAAGTATAAAAAGACTCTAAGAGAACGTCATTGCTTATAGCGTGTGGAGTTTCTCTGTCTGAGAATCAGTGTTTTGTACACGTGATTAGATGGAGAGGGAAAAGGCATTTCCTCATGCTTTAGCAGGTGGAGCCTCATGTATACTATGTATGGTATTTGACAGGATAACTATTTTGCTTTTAGCATGGATAATAGTTTTAAGTCACTTACAAGGAAAGAACACTAGTGGACTGTGATAAAAGCATACTCGGGTATCTGAGAAGATTTAGAGTAGATATGCTAGTTTATCACATAAAGTCTACACATAGATTCATACTTCCGATTATGAAGGGTTTCTAGATTGTTAATTTATGGCTTTGAGAATAAGTGGGAGATTATTGGGAATCGTATTCAAATAGTCATATTTATGGTTGAATTAATAATTCTTAATAGATAACTATTTGCATCTTAATTTAGCAAACACGTGAGTATGCAATTGTTATTTATTATTTGCCATATAAATATGAATTATAAAGTCCAATGCTCCATACCTAAGACAATCGGACATGTAGACGAGTTCGGGCATGCGCGAGATTGATTGTCAGTTATTTATGGAATATAAGTAAGGGTTCACAGTCTAGATGATTTTGGACATATCATCGGAACGACTGTAGTGTAACATTATAGTGACACATCTCGGTCAAGGAAACGGTATAGTTTCAACTTTTTACACTAGCATACTTTGTGTATGTTGAACAGGACCGCCATATGAAATATAATTATCTCGGACTGTCCGAAGTGAGATAATATAATATTTCATTGTTATTGGTAATATTGGAAACTCTTAATCTATGATTGTTTATGTGGACACAAATCTTGATTAATCATTATTTTGATATATTGAGTGAGATTCAAATGCGAGTCAACAATCCTGGTATATTGGATAATGATTGTTAGGATTTGGTGAAAACTAAACGAATCATGGAATCCACATCTCGTATGAGAATGATGTACCCTCCTGGGAGCTCACTAGGTTTTGTTATGTCAAGTCTGGCCAGCTGGTTATTTGTAACCAGACATAACGAATAAGGGTTGAGCGGTTTAGATCAGGGAATACATACGAAGTTTATGAGATCGAAATTGTCAGTAAGAGTAGATCAGCATTGACGGGTATATGTAATCTTAACGTGAGGAGTTATCTAATGTTAATAATATGAGCTCATACATAATGATGAGAATAAATGTCGGAGTGCTTAATAGTTTTATGGTGGAGTAAACTATAATTGATAATTAGTTTTGAATTTAATTCGGGTTGAATTATGAGTTCAAATATATTATTGGGATCCGATTCATTTATTTTCTCCAGAGGTCCCCGACGTAGTCCAACATAAGCGTGATCATGTGATTCACACGTTTTTTTGAGTCTCAAGTGTGTGGAATGTAAATTGAGATTATGTTTGGTATTTTATAGTTGATGGGTATTACTATAAACCAAATTATTAGGACTTAATTTCAAGCTACACTAAATTTTGTAGGGAAGGACTTGCTATGTAAAAAAAAATCCTACAAGGGACTTGTGTGCAATTATGTGTATTCCTAATATTAGGGTTAGTAATATGTCTCTATAAATAGTCCACCATAGTATTTAAGTAATGATGATTGATCTTACATCTTTTCCGCACAAGAGAGAAAATCATAATTGTGCATCCAAGAGCTTTTCATGTTCGAATCACCATCGAACTTGAATCGGAGCTTGGATCATACGTCAGAAGACTTCCGGACATACCAGATGCCGTGTTTTGGTGTTTAGACCTAGATAACAATCTCGGATCGCTTTTAATAGAACACGAAATTTGTAGATCTCGAAAAAACAAAGAGACAAGTAGAAACGGCGCGTCGATCGGAGTTGTAGAACTCCAAATATCGCCGGTCAAATTTTCTGGTCCGCAGGTAATTTCCAACAATCTGAATTCGGTTTTCGGAGCATAACTGGAGCTACGGATGTCGGATGAAGACATGTCATATATTAAAATCGTGTATGTCGATGAGACGGACGCAATGGCACAGGTCCCGGTGTCAGATTCAGAACAGAGCATCGTCAGTGGCTGGTCAAAGTCTCGGGATTCGCGTTGTCCCAGTCGGGATGGACCGTGGTAAGTTTTATTCCGCAAGCTAACTTACCACAATAATTTTTTGAATGCGTATGATTAATTCTCTGCATAAATCACGTGGTCCGGGATAAATCTCGTCAAATTTTCCCTTCATGTTGCTTGCTCTTCCCTGTGAGAATCCTCCATCACCTAAATTACTCATTGTTACAAGATGTTTAGGTCTTATATAGTGATCCATGCTCTGATACTAATTGAAAGTGTGTAATGTAGAGTAAACACAGGATCTAATACTCTAGAAGGGGGTTGAATAGAGTATGGAAACTTTTGCTAAAATTAAACTTTTTAACTCTAACACAAGGAACTAATGAAATCTCAAGGCTTAGGAAAAGATTGGAAAGAGTTGAAACAGTTAAAACTAACTGAAGCTTCAAAGCTTTGAGATGGAAAATTCTCCAAAGCTTTGAAGCAACCTGTTTTTTGCTTGTCTGGTTTGCAGAATGAAAGAACAATGCAGTAAAGTAAAGAAGACAAGGATTTTACAGACTTTAGTCACAATTGGACCTACTCTCTTCCTGAGGGACTTGATCCCTCCAAGATTTGAACACACTTCTTATTAATCACCCTGATTTAGTCGTAGATCTCAAACCTAAGTGAGCTAACTTACACTTACACAGCTTGTGGTTCCCAAGCTATCTAGTTCCAGCTACAACATGATGAAACATTAAGAACCTCTTCTTGTTCACTCGAACAACTAAATTTTAAAGTTGTTGAGGTTAAGTAACACTTAAGAATATTACAATAAAAGAAAAAATAAGAACACAGAATACAGATAAGCAATGAATGCTCAGAAATGTTCTTCAGATTCTGGATGATTTGATCTTGTTCAGCAGTTGCATCCTTGCTTGAGTTGAAGAGTAGTTTGTGTTGATCTCCCACGAATAAATGACTCTTCCTTTTTAGTGATACGCCATCTCTCTGTGTCTCTACTTTACTTTTGAAATTCAAACTTCCTTTAAACACATACTGCTGTAACAACCTAAGAGATTTCAAGAACAACCTTTCTGAAAATTCTCTCCCTTTAACAGCTTCTTTCAACACCTCTGTTTGAATAGCTTTTCCGATTTGTTTGGAAGGTTTGAACGACGAACAACCCTGAAACGACTCAAACACAAGATCACACAAAATCCAGATAATATAGCATTAAGAATGATGACTGTTTGGCAAATCAGTTTAGCAATAAACTGAGCTAATAGTCCCAGAATAATTCCTAGATAAATAACCTGTGATAAATAATAATAATAACATGATTACGACTCATAACAAGTCAGTAATCAATCACATAAACAGTTGTAACATCCTGTAATAAGGTTGGTGAGATGTCATAACTGGAAAATTGGAGTAGAGCAGGAGCACGGAGCAACTACATTTTCAGCATAAAATCGTTTGATCTATCTTCTCTTTATTTTTATGAAATTCTATTTTTCAATAATGTACGCTAGCTAAACTCTTTACCTAGGTTCTCGGTGAACCTAGGGTTTATGAATTCAGCGACTTAGTTTGTTTTGATTATCAGATTCATGACTTATTTGTCTTAATACAGTAGAGGTTTTTTTATTATTCTATCTTTGGTTTTTACTTTTATGCATGACCGGCCTGATCACCCAGGAGTGCTACAGACAGGATCTGGTGCGCGAGAGTGGCCAGTGAGAGTTAGGATGAGAAGACTGAATTTATTTTCCTACCTTGATGTACCGAGAGGTGAAGAGAATCAGGGACTAGCCTGAGAAGCATTAGACCAACTGCTAGACGTTTAGGGGGAGACCCATAGGAGAACATGTAACCCTAGAAGCCTTAGAACAAACCTGCAGATCTAGGTGGACCGAGATGTCCCGAAAATCGACAGGGGAGTGATAGGTGCATGAGACCGAGAGGAGATTGCATAAATGGTATGCTGGCATAAACAAAACTGTTGTGTTTTTCTAAACTCAAGATAAACTCTAAAGCTGTATAGTAACCCTAGGGGATCATGGAGTCTAGATCTTTTATTCATCAGTTTCAAACTTAGAAAATATTCCCAGAAAATTTAAACCAAAAAAATAGTTTCTTTATTACAGTTTTTATTTAATTCTTAATTAAGCAATCACAAATCCCAAAACATTTGGTGTGATATGTGCGTTTGAACACAACAGTTTTAGATCTTACTATAAGGTTTCTCGTGGGTTCGATATGTGAGAAGGATTGCGTTCAAACGCAGGACAGTTGTGTTCAAACGCAAGAGGCCACGTCAACAAGAATTGTCAGAAAAGAATAGTCATAGCCAAGAGTCATGCGTTCAAACGCAGCAAACCTGCATTGAAATGCAGATGTGCGTTCAAACGCAGAAGGATTGTGTTCAAACGCAGAAACTCCAGCACGGCACAGAGGGAATTTTTGAACACATCAGACCTGCGTTCAAACTCAGAAAGACTGCGTTCAAACGCCGATCAGGACAAATCTCAGACGATCAAGTCTCTATTCAAACGCAGAGAGATTGCGTTCAAACTTAGATCACTTAGCCTGAAAATTTTTAGAGAGAAGTTTGCGCTCAAACGAAGAAGGGCTGCGTTCAAACCATAGGCTACTATTCAATGAAATTTCTAAAAGAAAGAGTGTGCCTTCAAACGCAGAAGCTTTGTTCAAACGTAGTTCTCCGGAAAATTGCAGAACCCATAAATGAAGCGCTGCGCTCAAACGTAGTTTATCACCAGCCTAGAAATTCCCAGAAGTTAAAGCGCCGCGTTCAAATGCAACGGTTGCGTTCATAATCTCATAAATATCTGAAAATTTTCCAGAAAGTTAAGATCTCCGTTCAAACGCAGAAGGTGCGTTCAAATGTAGAATGGGCGGGATCGGAAAAATTTTGAAAAATTTTGAAAAATTTTGAATTCCATGGGCTAATCTACAATTTCAAAAAGTTTGCCTATATATATTGTACGGCTGACATAACTCATTTCCCTTCAGTCAAAACATTTTCAACTTTCTCTCTCTCGAAACCCCTCTCTGCCCTACTCCGCTGCCTGCAGTTCTCATCCGTCAGGCCAGCACCAGCGACCACCGCCAGACTACCAAGAATAGTGTGAGGGTAACCAGATTAGAAAAATCAGGCAGTATCAGATCTGCTCCTGATATGAGTTTTCGGATATGTACCCGTAAGATTTACTCCGGATACTCAGGTCTTGTTTTCTCTCTCTCTTCGCATATTTAGTTTTTTCTGTCTTTTCATTTTTCTGCAATGGAAGTTGACCAACCATTCATGCAACCTGACCGAGCTATTTCCCCTCTGAACATTATAGATGTTAGGTTGTTAAGGGAGAACTATTTCTGCGATTATTGGTTTGTTAACAAGGATGCCCACTTTCTTTCTGCAAGATCGTAAGACCAAGTATGATGTCCCAATTGAGCGGACCTTTCACCGTGACCCTATGACTATGGGACAGGAGCTTTTTGAATTTTGACAATACGGAACTCGGTCAGTTTGGGGATTTATTCACCAGGTTTACTAGCTTTCAGGCGAGTTCTATACTCGCCAAGGAGATTTACAGTAATCTCCAATAGTGCATGCATAGTGAGGCCCAGTCAATTGACTATATTTACTGTAGGAATACGTGGGTTAGGATCACTCCTGAAACCATCCATAAGAGCCTAGGGATTATTTTGGTGTTAGAAGACTATCAATTTCAAGAGTTTAAAACCCAATCTTCTGAAGAGCTTAGTACCCAGATTCTCCGGACTCTTTGTGCGGGTGTACCTGGGGCTGCGTGGTACTACCCCGAACGGAGTCTGGCTCAAAGAAAACTCCCTGCTACCTACCTGATTCGGGAGGCCAGATGGTGGACTGAGTGGGACAAAAACCGAATTGTGGGCATTAAGCACATGACTCGGTTGGACTATGACGTAGCGCTGTTGGTTTTTTTGTCTCATGAGGCGAGAACCCATTGACCTCCCTGAGATTATTTGTGCCTATTTCAGGGTAAGTATGGATACTACTAGTAGGAAGGGGTTGGGACTTTTGGGGATGTTGACCAAAAAAAAATAGGTGGGATTTTTTTTCATTTTATTTTAATTTTTGAGTCAGCACGTTTTTTTTTTTTTTTTTTTGAGTCCACCCACCTATTTTTCTGACCTTGCATTTAAAAAAAAAATCAAAAAAAATTGAGAAAGGGCAATTGAAATAATTTGAAACTGGGGAAGAGTTCGGTGATAAAGTCTCCAACGGGAAGGAAAATTTGCACCGAGGTGTAGTAGTTTGGTTTTTTGTTTGGTTGGTTAGATCCAGTGTACCCCAGAATTTTCCGGTAGTTGTACACTGGGCTAAGGAATCCAACTAGCTGTCACACCACCGTCACTTAGGTAGTCGACAACCTGCCCAAGGGCGCCATCACGGTCACTACATTTTTCAGTGGAGTGTTTGCCTCATAACGGACCTCACGTCCTGTTTCTCAGCCTTAGGTCCAAATAGTCAACCCATTTATAGCCATTTAGCCCTTTATTCATAGTCACTGTAGCCTAGTAAGCCTTATTTGTGACTTTCATCACTTGTTTAGTTGGCTAGTCCTACGCGTTATGACAGAGGGAGTGAGTCAGGGAGGGTTTCAGATGAATGAGTGCTTCGTATCAGATCAGTTTCGGACAGCTTTGAGGGTGAGACAGGGTGAGTTAGAGGCGACACCATTAATTTGCAGGAGGTGATTCACTACATCACACATTGATCACAGGTGGAGTAGTCGCGTGCGAGGAATCTTTACGCACAGATTGGGGTCTAGGGGTTGTTAGTATTAATTGGTGGTCGTGCCTATTTCTACATCTTTGGTGATGAGGAGGTTTTGTGGGACTTCACAATATTTCTGGACTACAGGGATCTGCGCTTAACAACTATTGTGAGGGTGCCGCAGACAATTGATAATTTTCACACCCCACGACTTGGATTTACAACACTCAGCTTAGTTATGTTTTTGTTGCATTAATGTATTTTATTTATTATTATATAAAGATAAAAAAATGAGAAGAAAAATAAGAAGAAACAAAAAGAAACAAAAAAGAAAGTCAGATGGTGTTCTTGTTTACAGTTAATATCAATTTATTATTTTCAAATTAATAAAGTAAGACTGAGTTGAGTAGGTGACACTGTTTGGACTTCGCACTACTTCACATTGTGGCCGCAAGAACGAAAAATCATCTCCAGGATATCCGGGAATTGAGACACAGGGACTTAGTTTTTCTGGACAGTTTCCAGGGACTTGGTGAGGGGTATGAGGTGGGAACAGTGAGATGTCATAACAAGTAGAATTAGCTTTACCGAACATATATCAAAATCCTACCTGCTTAGACTTAGGATCCCTTGATCGGAAAATAGCTCGGATGGTAGGATAGCTAGGGATTTGCTCAGGTTACGTACCAAAGTAACATTAGGGGGTGCTAGTGCTTATTTTCCACCCTTAAAACTGAACGTGCTCACCGATCGCTTGTCGACCGGTACTTTCTGGAGGATGAGTGAGGACTCAGTGACACACCGGTTTGAGTTTTGGAGATTGCCCGATCTCCACCAAAAATCTTTGTTTTGTCATATTTTAGTTTTTGTACATTCGTTGTCTAAGTCAGTCAAATAGTTGAGTCTTCTGGTCTACGTTCGGAATCTGATGGAGACTCGGAAGTATGAAAAACAGGACATGCAAAGAGGAAGTATGCAAGGGTCTGCTCGGGACGAGCATAGTTCAGTGTGGGGGTATTTTTTTAGCTCTCAGGTAGAGTTATCCTGGGACGTCTTTTACCATTGGTTTTGGCCCTGTTGAGTGTGATTTTGTCTGTTTTTAGTCAGTTTTTGCCTTGGTACAGGAGAGAGAATGCTGAGCTTACACTTTTTATACGTGAGTAATTCCATGCATGATTTCGTTTATTTGGATATGATCATAAGTACCTGCTGTGTTGTGCAGAAAAACACGTGCCGGAAATGCATGGAAGAAGCTCGGGAATGGAGGAAGAGTACCAAGGAATCAAAGCATAACAAGTGCAGAAAATCTGGCTGCATTCACACGCAGCATCCCAGCATTCAGACGGAGGTTTCCAGAAGCAGCATAAAGGAGAAAAGGAAAACTGGCCAGAAGACTAAGTAAGTTGTGTTCAGACGCAGTTATACTGCGTTCAAACGCAAAAAGTTCAACACTGCAAGAAAAGTCAGCTCAGGAAAAAGTCAACCAGAAGACCAAGGAGAGATGCGTTCAGGCGCAAGCAGGTCTGTGTCCATACGCAGCCTGCGTTCATACGCAAATCTATGCGTTCAGACGCTGAACGCCGGGAAGGAAAATTCAACGAAGGTCAAAAGGTCAAAGTCAAAGTTCAATGGTGGTGAACCTTCCTGAGGCGGTCTAAACATGGGCAGAATAGGAATTTAAGGCATCAGTTTTAGAAACTATGGCAGCATAAATAAGAGGCGTCCGTGGCAAAGAAAAATCATCAATTCATCAAGTCAGAACCGGAGAATTGGAGCAGAGCAGGAGCACGGAGCAATCTACGTTTTCAGCACAAACTCGTTTGATCTATCTTCTCTTTCTTTTTATGAAATTCTATTTTTCAATAATGTACGCTAGCTAAATTCTTTACCTAGGTTCTCGGTGAACCTATAGTTTATGGATTCAGCGACTTAGTTTGTTTTTATTATCAGATTCATGACTGGTTTAGTCTTAATACAGTAGAGGTTTGTTTATTATTTTGTCTTTGGTTTTTACTTTTATGCATGATCTGCCTGATCACCCAAGAGTTCTACAGACAGGATCTGGTGCGCGAGAGTGGCCAGTGAGAGTTAGGGAGACAAGACTGAATTTAGTTTACTGCCTTGACGGACCGAGAGGTAAAGACAATCAGGGACTAGCCTGAGATGCATTAGACCAACTACTTGACGTTTAGGGGAAGATCGAGAGGAGAACCTGTAACCCTACCAGCCTTAGAACAAACCTGTAGATTTAGGTGGACCCAAAGGACCCGAAAATATACATGGGAGTGATAGGTGCATGAGATCAAGAGGAGATTGCATAACTGGTATGCTGGCATAAACAAAACCGTTGTGTGTTTCTGAAATCAAGATAAACTGTAAAGCTGGATAGTAACCCTAGGGGATCCTAGAGCCTAGATCTTTTATTCATCAGTTTGAGACTTGGAAAATATTCCCAGAAAATTTACACCAAAAAATAGTTGCTTTATTACTGTTTTTATTTACTGTAATTTAATTAATCACAAATCCCAAAACATTCCTCTTTTTTACAGCTTTGGTATCAATTTTGATGGTCTGCAGTAAGACCTAAAACTATTCTCGTGGGTTCGATATCTGAGTCGCAAATACGTTACTCTACTACTTGATCGTATACTTGCGAAAATAAGCATGCCTAGATTTACGCGTTAGCGTCCTAGATTGTGGGTCCTTATCTTCACGTGGTTTCTTTAGTCTTCGATCTTCTTCTTCATGCCTTGACTATATTCTATCTATCTAATTCTAGCTAGCATCTATAAACTAAATAGAGGAACCTCACAGGCGAGGGAGAAGACGACACACACGCCGTAAAATTAATTTCAATAATTACATCAAAACCAAAACCAACCACATTAAATAAACAACCACACAATCTAAGGCCACATCCATCCACCATGCGATAAAAATACATAAAAAAAAAAAAGTAAAATCCAATTTTATCGTGCTAGTTCTAATTTTAGTTAAATTGGGACAATAGGGTGAAAACGGTCAAAAATTTCGCGACAGTTTCACTAGCCGAACCGAACTGACTTGCCGAACCGGCCCAACCCGGTCGGACCAGCCTACCCGGTCGAACCTGTCTGGCTGGTCGGCTGTGTCCGCGCCCAAGGAGGGAACAGGCTACATGGCTGAACTCCATAGTGGGTTAAAATAATAAAAAAAAAAAAAAAAAAAAAAAAAAAAAAAAAAACCTTGTGGGTCGATCCTCAATTGTGGGACAAAAACACATTTTTCTTCCCCAATTGTGCCCTAACCTTAGCTTTGTGGTTCCAAGCAATGCATACATCATATTTTTATGAAATTCACTCATTTTTACATAATATGTAAAATTAGCTTATTTCTTATTGAATCATATTCAAATCGTATCATTATACGTATATCAGTTTTACGCGGAAAAATACAGTACGGTGTAAACTGATAAAGCAGGCAAACACATAAATCTCATTATGCGCTATGACATGTAGCTCTGATACCACTATAGGGTTTTTAATGCAGGTTACGCAGCGGAAATACAAAATTTTCCTGATCAAAGCCCTCCATGAATCGCAGGATGAGCTCTCATAATGTGATATAGGACATAGGGTTACCTTGTAACTTTGTGTGATCACAACGTATAATGATATCCACATCTCTACCGGTATCCACACCATATGATTGCGAACTAGAATCTTCTCTACGAATTGTTCTAGCAGCGTAGGAGAAGGAATCGCATAGGAGCTCGATCAAATCAAGCGGATCACGCAACGAAGAACCAAGGAGATCGAGCCTCTTGGTGTCATCGGGTATGGGGGTGTTCGAACCTCTCTTGGTCTATCTCCTTGCTCTAATTATTTCATCTTATGAAATAATGAGCTTGGACTAGCCTTTTATAATCAATGACTCCTTATTGATTACAAACCTGTCCCAATACTAATCATGTCCATACACGAATTAGTCTAATAGCCTAATCCTGCTCATACACGGATTAGTCCTATAGCCTAATCATGTCCATACACGGATTATTTCACTTTGCAATTTATTCCAACTAAATTTTCATGTTGTTGCGCTTTGATTCTAGATCCTTTTAAATTGTTAATTATTCCTACTAATTAATATCAATATTCAGTTTAATCCATTTGGTGTGTGACCCTGCAGGTTCCTATTAAGTTAGCAGTAACAATTACAAACATTGAGCGGTGTCTAGCAACACATCAATGCTACCCAACTAATAGAAATAGTCAGTGTTCTGACAAACCTATGTGACCAATGTTACCGTGTTGTGTTTTCCCTTTGTCACAATATCCGGATTGGACACGAGATATAGATGTCACACTCGTATATTTAATCCATAGTTTCTCGATCCTGGGAATAGACTTATCTGAACAAATAACAACAATATCATATATTGATTAATCTGAGTCGGGCCAGACATTCCATAAGCTCTACCCCTCGAGTGGCCACGGATATATACTCTCATTATGTGGGAGGGACAAATCCTCTCTATATCACTACCATCTCTCAGTTTTCTTCATATCGTGTCCGGTTACCGCCTTTATAGTTACCCAATTACGGTGTAACGTTTGACGGGATCAAAACATGATAATTCACAACTAGAGTATCTAGTGACTTCAAGTCTAAGAACTATAACACAATTGTCACTACAAGAAGTACTTGTGTACATTCACATAATTCATATGTAGCCTTCTCGTGGTGGGTCAATCATGTATGCCATTACTCCTAATGCACACCCATGTGTAAGACTTGATATCTCCATATCAATCTACCCACATACTAGTCTCCATGCATAGTCATCGTCCTACTAACCAATATACTTGATCAGGGATATTTAAGATAAACAACAACTGCAATGTAAGGACTTCATCATATTAATATCTCCATAAATAATAAGCTAAATATTCTAGCCAAAAACAATGTTCATACTAAAATAAGATTGCCTCTAGGGCATCTAAACCAACATCTCCTCCTTTATCCAACATTCCTCCCCCTTCTTGGAATCCTTGTCAATGGTACTCACATCAAACTCCGGTGCCTTCATGTGAAAGGCTGGGAAAGCCAAGATTGGTTCAGCATCAAACACATGAATATTGGCCATGGAATTCCATGCGGAGTCTTTGCAACCCCCCTCCCCTGTGGCATCACCTTCATCTCATCAACGTTAGGATTTCTCTCCATCTTTTGGTAGTGGTGATTGGGAGCATGATCCGTTCTCCAGTCTCTTGACAGTCAAAAATCTTCTCCAACACCACTTCCTTTCCTTTTAAAGAGACTAATGTCTCTACCTTGGGGATAGAGGAAAGGCCATATGCTGGTTCATGCATCGATGTAGGCGTTATGGCATTGAAAGAGATTGGTGATGGTTCATGAAGGGGCTGGTGAGGGGTCCCATTTACTGCAGACTGCTGAATTACCCTCTGAGGCGATATGTCTCCTGATGCAATTAATTGTTGGAGGAGAGTGGATCCTTGTTGCAGCGTATCTAGAATAGAGTCAGGTTTATGTGGTTGGGAGTGATATTGGAGGGGATTGAGGAGACAGTAAGATGTTGGTGAGTGGGTAAGTAAGTGGTTTGGTGAGTTGAGTGAGCTATGAATGGAGTGGAAACTGTCTAAATGGGTATCGAAAGAAGAAGAGTCCATATTAATGACAAGATGCAAATTTCCTTGTAGAAAAGAAGGTGACAGGGGTCCCAAGGATTCGTTCGGATCTTGAATCCAAATTTTGGTGGTTCCGTTCGGTCCGTAGAGGCGAAAGCTCTTAGTCTAGGAGTAAACAGAGGGGACTCATTTTCAATCATAAGGGGAATTGCATTCACAAACCCTGCTGCTTGAAAACGATCATTGAGGTTGTTTATTACTGTCCATTCGTTCCAATCACAATGATTTAGCTTATGCCCAATCCTCCCACACTTCATGTATATTTTGAATAAACTCTCATACCTGAAAAAGACCCATATGGGTTCTCCCTCCATTAGGTGAATGTGAGCTCCTCGAATGAGAGGTTCACTTGGGTATAGGCGAACCTTGAAATAATCCATGTTCACAACCCTAGTATGACTCCATTCAATTTCCATGATCTCTCCTGCCAACCTTCCTAGATCTTCGGCCCGTTGAAAAACAAATACTCCATAGGGACCCCATGAACATGAAACCAGACGTCAATGATGGGAAAATTAACATCTTCAAGAACTGTGTTTGGCAACCTATCTTTTATTAACAAAGTTTTTCCCTGACATAGATCAAATTTTCTGTAACCTTGCCTCCTTGTCATGTGGATTTAGATAGTGAAACAGGTATACATCCTATTTTTTGTCGATACCCACAAGGTTTAGGGTTCCCTAATGCTCATGCACAGCTTCTTGCATAGCAGAGAGTGGTGGTGGATGATCTTTTAGGAGTTTCCCTATAAAAGTGTTGGACCAGAGGTTTCTGAGAGAGGTAACGGCATCCAGGTTAACAAATAAAGTAGGTCCTTGTCTAGGTAATGGAACAAAGTTAGGTTCAAATACATAATATTTCGGGTTTCAATCAGAAGAATGTTGTTCCACGCTGACTAATCTACCAGAAACACAAAACACATAGAGGATGCAAAAACATAGGGGATGCAGGACAGAAGTTATGAACTACATCAGAGATAGACGGAGAGAATAAGAACAATGTAGAGAAGAGAGAAGGAAGTGACTAAGTGATATTCATGCAAAACCTAGGTACTAAGCTACCTAACAGTGATTGGTGGAAAGAACGGCATGCAAGACCTAGAAAGACCCTAAGCCTGTGCAATCATGGGAAAAGTAGCTTTCAGCCTTGCAATCTGATAACCGAGGCGGGTAGAAGCTGAAGCGCTCACTGGTCTCAAAATGAGTAGATCACTGGAAAGTGGGTAGTGATGAAGATGAAAAAGTGGTGGTGAAAAGGTGAAGTTTGTAGTGGTATTGATTGAAATGGTATGAATTTAGTGTGAGATAAAACTTATGAGAGAAAGCTCCAGGGAGAGCAAGTATTTTTTTCTTGGTTTGGGTGAATTGAATTTTTTTTTTCTCTTTAATTCTCTGTGTTAATGGAGAATTATGGGCAATCTTGGAGGGATAACGCTTAGTAACAATAATGCAATTATTGAATCTGATAGTCAAGAAACTATTGATCTGGTCAAATCTGACTTTGCTGATCAACCTTTCTAGCATCTGGTTTTAGAGATAAGAAAACTTCAGGTAAGCACAGCAAGTTCAATTTCAAAAATTTGGAGGGAAGCTATCTGTTAAACATTGCAATAAAGAGAACATGAGGGGTCAGTTTGTAATTATTGAAAGTAGTTAGCAAACTACTTATATGCGACTGATTAGTTGGTTAGTCAATTAATGAAATTCACATTTCTGTTAGTCTTCTCTCTCACTTCATCTTCTTCTTGTAAGAGGCCATGTAGAAAGGCATTATAGACATCTAACTACCTGACATTCCAGTTAGATTTCATAGCCAAAGTCAAGACTACCCTTATTGTTTGATGTTTGACAACTGGATTGAAGGTTTTTGAGTAGTCAATACCTTCTTTTTGATGAAACCCCTTTGCCACTAATCTAGCTTTGTATCTAGAAATTGTACTATCTGCATTCTTCTTGATTCTAAACACCCATTTACAGCCTATGGATTTTCTGCATGGTGGAAAATGTACCAAAGACCAAGTGTGTTGTTGAAGTAAAGCATGGTACTCTTCATTCATAGCAGTAACCCAATGAGGATCAAGAGAAGCTTCTTGATAGGTAGTTGGTTCTGTGGGGGAAGGGGTCATAGTGACAATATTACAATACTTGGGATTGGGTTTAGTTATCCCAGTTTTGGATCTGGTAATCATGGTATGTGATGGTGGTGGAGGTGGGCTAGAGGAGGAGGAGGTAGATGATGTAGAAGAATGTAGGGAAGATGAATTGGATGGTGAAATGATATGTGTGATGGATGGAGTGGTGGAATGAGCTGGACTTGATGGAGTAGTAGTAGGTGAAGAGATAGGAATGGTGGAAGAGCTAAGAAAAATTGGAGTGAGAAAGCTCCACTCAGATGTGTAGTTGGTGGTTTGTGAAGAGGAAAAATCAGGCATGGAGGAATATGGAAAAACCGTTTCATCAAAGACAACATGTCTAGAAACATAAACTACCTTAGTGTGAAGATCCATACACCTGTAGCCTTTTGTGGTGAGACAGTAACCAAGAAAGAGACAAGGAGTGGACCTAGTGTGTAACTTAGAAGGAGTGTATGGTCTTAACCAAGGATAGCACAAACAGCCAAAGGTTTTGAGAAGAGAGTAATCAGGTTGATGATTGTAGAGAAGAAAATGAGGAGACTTGTGATTAAGATATGGCTTTTGTAATTTGTTGATCAAAAAATTGGCAGTTGTGAGAGCTTCTAGCCAAAAGGTTGGAGGTAGGTGAGCTTGAGTAAGAAGAGCTATAGCAGTTTCTACAAGGTGTATGTGCGTCGTCTCTGCCTTCCCATTTTTTTCTGGGGTATAAGTGCAGGTGGTTTGATGCACAGTACCTTGAGATTGTAAAAAGAGAACAAAATCATGATTTAAGTACTCAATGCCATTATCTGTTCTGAAGATTTTGACAACTGAAGAAAACTGAGTTTTAATAAGTGCAGAAAAGTGTAAGAATGCAGCATAAGCCTGATCTTTAGACTTAAGAGGATAAAGCCAAGTGAACTTGATAAAATCATCAAGAAAAAACACATAATATTTGTAATGTTGAAAAGATGTTGAAGGAGAAGGTCCCCAAACATCTGAATGTACAAGCTGAAAAGGCATAGTAGATACAGCAACACTAGAATTAAAATACATTTTATGTGATTTTGACACAGCACAAGAGTTACACAAAGATGGAGAATGATGAAATTTGACATTAAGAGTAGTTGATAAAGACTGCAACACAGCTGTGTTGGGATGGCCCAGTCTCTTGTGCCAAAGAGAAGTTGCTTGGGCATTGAGATTTGAGAAGAATGCAGCAGGTGAATTAGGTGAAGTAGTTGTATGCAAGATAGGAGAGCTAGAGAGTGCATATAAGCCATTGCTACATGGGCCTTGGTGAATAACAGCCTTGGTAGTATTGTCCTGGACACAGAATCCCTTAGAGTCAAAAGACAAGGTGCAGTTGTTATAAGAAGCAAATTGATGAACAGATATGAGATTATGTGAAAAATGAGGAGAATATAAAATATTTGAAAGACTTAGAGAAGAAACAGGTAGTTGAAGTTTACCAGAACCACTGTATTAAATAGGAATCTCAGTACCATCACCAATGTGCACTAAGTCAGTGCCTTGATATAGAGTAGAACATGTCATGGTGGAGAGACTGTTTGACACATGATGAGTAGCACCTGAGTCAATAGCCAAGGTTGCTGTGAGGTAGAAGGTGTACTCATTCCAGAGTTAGGTGGTGCAAAAGATGATCCAGAGTATGTATTATACACTCTCTTAGGAGCAGACTTCATAGCAAATCTTGAAGTGTCAAGTCTATACCAACAATCTCTAGCAGTGTTTCTTGTTCTTCCACATATTTGACAAGATATGTCTGAAGAGGTAGGAGAGAAAGTATCACCACTTCTGGGTTGAGAGACAGCATTAGAGTGATATGGTCCAAGAATAGATGTGTTCTAAGGATTTTGTTTCTTAAAGTACTGAGATGTTTGAATAGATGCCCTAGAGGCAATCTAGTTTAGTATGAATTTATTTGTGGTTAGAAATTCATTTATAATTTACTGGATATTTAATATAATGAAGTCCTTATATTTACAGTTGTGTTGTTTATCTTAAATATCCCTAGTCCAGTATAATGATTAATGGCACAATTATCTATAGACTAGTATGGGGTTGGATTGATATGGAGATATCATGATCCAACACATAGGTGTGCATTAGGGGTAATGGCCCACTGGATTGACCCATCTCCGAGAAGGCTACATACACGTTATGTTGAGTCACAAGCGCTTCTCGCGGTGCAATGGTATTGTCATCCTTAGACTTGAAGTCACTCGATATTCTAGTTGTTGATTATTGTGATTTTGGTAGCGTTAAACGCTACACCGTAACTGGGTAGTTATAAAAGCATGTACCGGATACAATAAGAAGCAAGCTTAGAGATCGTAGTGGACGTAGATAGAATTTGTCCCTCCCACATAACGGGAGCAAATTTCCTAGGCCACTCGAGGGATAGTGCTTATAGAATGTCTGGCCAGACTCAAATAAATCAATATGGGATACTGATGTTATTTGCACGAATAAGGCTTTTCCCATGGATCGATAAACTGTGGATTGGATATACGAGTGTGACTTGTATGTCTCGTGTCCAATCCGGATATAGTGACAAAGGGATGAGACAATTACTTGTACAAAGGTTGTCAAGATGACTATTCTATTAGTTGGCTAGAATTGATGTTTTGCTAGAAACCGCTCCATATTAGCAAAAAGTTGCTACCGACTAGATAGAACCTATGGGGTCACACGCTAGATAGAGTTGAACTAGATTTGGGAATTAATTAATTGGATTAATTAATTAGAAGGATCACTTTGCAAAACCTTGCAAACTTAGTGGGGACTAATTTGCAAGGAAGGGACTAAATTGAATTCTAGTAGGACTAGAATAAGTCCTTTAGGTAGTTGGCAAGGATTTGTTGGACTATATAAAGGACCTTCCTTCCTTCCTTCCCGCACTTATGATTATTAGATCATAACTTGAGTGGGAGAGAACAAAAAGGAGAGAGAGCAAACAAGCTAAGGAGCCGCCGCCCCCTAGCTCGCCGCCACTCGTCCCCTTCGGCCACAAGGAGGCCGAGACCCCCTTGTTGGTCTCGTTTTGCGTGATTCTTCTTCCTCTTTCCGGGCTAGCACCAAGGAGTGGGAGATCTAGAAATCAACTCTAGGCGTGGATCAACTATAGAGAACGTGACACAATTCGCGTCTGAAGTCATCAAAGGAGAACCCTAAGGTGTGTTAATTGATTTCTTCCTTTACCATCGTTATGTCTCTTGACTTGTGATCCTTGGAGGGTTTTGCATGGTTAATTATTGTTTCCGTTGCGCATCCATGAATCAAAACCCTACAGTGGTATTAGAGCCACAGGTCGTAGAACATAAACGTGGTTTATGTGTTACGTTTTGATAGTTTTACACCTTAAAATTGTTGTTTATCGCGTAAAACAAAGACAAATCAAGCATGTGATGCAATTTGTCAATAATCAATCATAACAAGATCTAGTTTTTGCATTGGATGCATGAATTAGTGAGTTTGAGAAATTTTAGGATCTTAGATCTAGGGTTTGGGCATCCTTGAGGAAGAAGGAGTTCTTCCCAAACAAGGAAACAACCAAACTTGGGCACCAAGCAAGGGAGTTGTTTTGGAAACAACTCCCTAAGAGTTTCGGCCCCCCTAAAGGGACCGCCCCTCTTGCTTGCCGCCCAAGCAAGGCCGCCCTAGGGGCCGGGGCAGCCCTAGCCCGCGGCCTAGCTGCGTGGGCTAGGGGCCGGCCGGCCCTAGGGCCTTGCGGTTCAGTTTTTTTGGGCCCGGGCAATTGGATTGTTGGGACCAATGGACCGTTTTAACCCTAGAATATCCTAAAATCAATTAAAATTGACCAAGCGCGTTAAAATTGGATTTTAACTGTTTATGTGCAATTCGCATGGTGATTGGATATGGCCTTAGGATGTGGTTTGATGTGGATGTTTAATTTTTGTGTTTTGTTTTACGGCCTGCGAGCTGATCAATTAATTGTAATAATTAATTAGGGTTTTATGGCCTGCGAGCCATTTTTTTCTCAACCTGTGAGATTTATTTTATTTAGTATAGAAGTTACCTAGTGCTAGATAAAGTAGATTGTTAGCCAAGATTGAAGAAAAGAAGCCCAAAGCCAAAAGGAGCCACAAAAGATGGAGCATGGAACATGGAGCATTCCACATGACTATGAAGGATGGACCAAAAGATCAAGACGCATGGAGATGTGTTTGCTTTTAGGGTTCATAGATAATTCCATTGGCTTGGAATTATCTTAGTCTAGAAACGGCCATATCCACATCACGTTTTATTTTTGTTTTGTGGTTGTTTACTTTATTGTCTTATTATTTTGTGTTTGGTGTACGGATGATGCATGCAATTAGGATACTAAGATAATTAGACAACCCGGATCTATTATTTGGAGTTTTGCCCAAACTCAAATAGATAGATTAGTTTATATTGATCAACAAAATAATTAAAATTGAATTTAAAAATCCCCCAAAATTCAAATATTGTGTTCTTGCCTTCTCGTTATTTAAACACTCATTATCATCATGATTTATCAAGTTCGTGCGTGCCAAAGCATGGCGACTTGGTTCATAATGATGGAATGCGATGGCACAAGCTAGTAATGTGCAACTGTTTAAATAAGAGGTTGAACACAACTAGGCTATTAATGTGATTAAGAAACCTAGAGGCAATCAATTGGGATTATCCATATGCATGGATAAATAAGGGGTTATTTGCCCAATTGAACCTAGAGTTGCATAAGGGATGCAATTGGAATTGTTCCTACCTAAAGTAGTCAAATTATGGGTGACTTGCCATAGCAAGCTCATAAAGAGATGAAACATGGATCTTGGCCCACTAGAAAATATAAGGATATTTTCCGCATTAATATCTTGAGGGTTATTCATCCGTAGAAAAATAGTGGGAGCTATATTTGATAAACTAGCCATTATTGAATATAGTCAAAAATTCACAAATACTAAAACTTGCGTATTTTCCTTTTGTAGAATTCCAAATGGCAAACAACTCATCGAGTTCACAACATTCCCTACGATCTGTCTTTGAGAAGGACAAGCTCTCAGGTACCAACTTCCTTGATTGGTACAGAAACTTGAGAATCGTTCTCAAGCAAGAGAAGAAACTGTACGCAATAGAGGAGCATGTTCCAGCAGGTCCAGAGAACCAAACACCTGCAGCCCTAAAGGCGTATCAAAAGCGTGTTGATTACGCTAATGATGCGGCCTGCCTTATGCTATGCACCATGACTTCTGAGCTTCAGAAGCAACACGAAAACATGAATGATGTCGATATGATCGAGCATCTGAAGCAGCTCTTCCAAGAGCAGGCAAGGGTTGAGAGGTATGAGGTCTCTAAGGCACTGTTCAAGTGTCATCTGGCGGAAGGGAACCCGGTGGGACCCCATGTACTCCGTATGATCGGGTACTTGGAGAATCTAGCCCGACTGGGGTTCCCGGTCGGCCAAGAGTTGGCAACCGATCTCGTGTTGCAATCGTTGCCCGAGAGTTATGGACAGTTCATCATGAACTATAACATGAACGAGATCGTGAAACCACTGCCAGATTTACTCAATATGTTGAGGACATCTGAACAGAGCATCAACAAGGGTAAGGGCAAGGCCATTATGATGGTGCAGAAAGGAAAGGGAAAAAGGTTTGCCTCATCCTCCAAGGTCAAAGGCAAGTCAGTTGCCAAGTCCAAGGAACCTGCCCTTAAGCTTTTGGTGGCATTGCCAAAGGTGTGACTAAAGGTGAGTGTCACTACTACAGTTAGCCTGGACACGGGAGGAGGAATTGCCCAAAATATCTGGAGGACAAGAGGCTTGGAATAGTGATTCCACCACCAGGTATTTTTGTTGTAGATGTCAATTTAACTGTCTCTACATCATGGGTATTAGATACTGAATGTGGATCTCACATTTGTCGAAATGTGCAGGATCTAAAGAGAAGTAGAAGATTGGCTAAAGGGGAGATAGATCTGCGCGTTGGGAATGGAGCAAAAGTTGTTGCGTTGGCCGTGGGCGTGTGCGAGCTATCTCTGCCTTCAGGATTAGTTTTAGAGTTAAATAATTGCTATTTTGTGCCTGCTATGAGCAGGAACATTATTTCTATTTCTTGTTTGGACAAGGATGGTTTTATTATTTCAATAAAGAACAATTTTTGTTCCTTTTGTTTGAATAATATTCACTATTTTAGTGCTCAATTATTTAATGGACTATATGTCCTTGATCGAAGCAATCCTGTCTACAACATTAATACCAAGCGGATTAAAATAAATGATTTAAATCCTTCTTATTTATGGCACTGTCGTTTAGGCCACATAAACGAGAAACGTGTATCTAGGCTCCATAAGGATGGACTACTAGACTCATTTGATTTTGAATCATATGAGACATGTGAGGCTTGTGTATTGGGAAAAATGACAAAGTCCCCTTTCAATAAGAAATGTGAGAGGACTAGTGAGCAATTGGCGCTCATACGTACTGATGTGTGTGGACCATTTGCCACGCCTGCCAGGGGTGGTTATGTCAACTTCATTACATTTACTGATGACTACAGTAGATATGGATTTGTGTACCTCATGAGGGAAAAATCTGAATCCTTTGAAGTGTTCAAATAATTTAAGAATGAAGTAGAGAAGCAACTTGGCAAAAGTATCAAGGCTCTACGATCGGATCGTGGAGGAGAATACTTGAGCCAAGAGTTTGACGAGTGTGGGATCGTGTCCCAACTCACTCCACCCGGAACGCCACAATGGAATGGCGTGTCTGAGAGGAGGAATCGAACCCTATTGGATATGGTTCGATCTATGATGTGTCAAACAGATCTTCCATTATCGTTTTGGGGCCACGCTCTATTAAGTGCAGCTTTCACCATTAACCGTGTTCCATCTAAATCAGTCATGAAGACACCATATGAGATGTGGAGTGGGAGGCGTCCCACACTGTCGTTCATGAGGATTTGGGGTTGCGATGTCTATGTAAAACGTTTACAATCAGACAAGCTAGGGCCAAAATCGGATAAATGTAAATTTGTGGGGTACCCTAAGGAAACTAAGGGTTACTACTTCTACAATCCAACCGAGAACAAAGTGTTTGTTGCTCGGACCGGCGTGTTTCTAGAAAGAGAGTTTGTCTCTAAAGAAGCAAGTGGGAGGACTGTAGAACTTGAAGAGGTTCAAGAACCAAAAATCACTGAACCGATTATGGAACATGAACAGGAACCACAAGCGGTTGTGGAGCAGCCTGTTCAGGTAACACAAGAGCTCCGTAGGTCTAGTAGAGTGCGCCAGGAACCCGAGAGGTATGGACTTCTCGTGACCGATTCCGGTGACACGATGCTCATAGATGATGAGCCTACTACCTATGAAGAGGCCATGAAGGGCCTAGACTCTCAGAAGTGGCTAGAAGCCATGAGATCCGAGATGTAATCCATGTATACCAACAAAGTATGGACTTTGGTGGAACCACCCGAAGGGGCGCGGCCCATAGGGTGCAAATGGGTCTTCAAGAAGAAGATCGACAAGGATGGTAATGTGATTACCTATAAGGGCCGATTGGTGGCTAAAAGATTCAGACAGATTCATGGTATTGACTATGATGAAACCTTTTCACCAGTCGCTATGACCAAATCCATCCGAATCCTACTTGCGATTGCAGCATACCACGACTATGAGATTTGGCAGATGGATGTCAAAACAGCATTCCTTTATGGGAATCTCCTCGAGGACGTGTATATGATACAGCCGGAGGGTTTTGAGGATCCAAAGCAAGCCAACAAAGTCTGTAAGTTGCAACGATCCATTTATGAATTGAAGCAAGCTTCTAGGAGTTGGAATCGACGTTTTGATGAAGTAGTCAAAGAGTTTGGCTTCATCAGAAACGAAGATGAGTCTTGTGTCTACAAGAAGGTTAGTGGGAGCTCTGTAGCTTCTCTGGTCTTGTATGTGGATGACATAATACTCATTGGAAACGACGTTCCCATGCTGCAATCTGTTAAAGATTGGCTAAGGAAGTGTTTCTCAATGAAAGACTTAGGGGAAGCAGCCTATATACTCGGTATAAAGATCTATAGAGATAGATCTAAGAGACTGCTAGGCCTAAGTCAAAGTACATATATTGACAAGGTGTTGAAACGGTTCAACATGCAAGATTCCAAGAAGGGATTCTTGCCCATGTCACATGGAATCACTCTTTTGAAGAGTGGTTGTCCTTCCAATGAGATTGAGAAGGAACGCATGAGTAGATTACCCTATGCCTCGGCCATAGGATCTATCATGTACGCCATATTATGTACTCGACCAGATGTGTCATATGCCTTGAGTATGACAAGCATATACCAATCCAATCCAGGTGAGAGTCACTGGATTGCAGTCAAAAACATCCTAAAGTACTTGAGAAGAACTAATGATGCTTTCTTGATATTTGGCGGTGAGGAAGAGTTGGGTGTAAGGGGTTACACTGATGCAAGCTTCCAAAACGACAGAGATGACTTTAGATCACAGTCGGGATATGTGTTTTGCCTGAATGGAGCAGCGGTGAGCTGGAAGAGTTCCAAGCAAGAGACGGTGGCTGATTCTACAACAGAGACTGAGTACATTGCTGCAAATGGCGCAGCAAAGGAAGCTGTTTGGATCAGAAAGTTTGTTTCTGAACTTGGTGTGGTTCCTAGCATTGCGGATCCAGTTGAGTTGTACTGTGACAACACTGGGGCGATCGCGCAATCGAAGGAACCCAGATCACACCATAAATCCAAGCACGTTCTCAGGAAGTTCATCTGATTCGAGATATTATCGATAGAGGAGACGTTCGGATATGCAAGATTCCTACATATGAGAATCTGTCAGACCCGCTTACAAAGCCGCTTACGCAGTGGAAGCATGAAGGGCACACTAGGAGTATGGGCATACGAGATGCGCCAGATCGGCTCTAGTGCAAGTGGGAGAGACTGTTGGAATAGATGCCCTAGAGGCAATCTAGTTTAGTATGAATTTATTTGTGGCTAGAAATTCATTTATTATTTATTGGATATTTAATATAATGAAGTCCTTAGATTTACAATTGTGTTGTTTATCTTAAATATCCCTAGTACAGTATAATGATTAATGGGACAATCATTAATAGACTAGTATGGGTTGGATTGATATGGAGATATCATGATCCAACACATAGGTGTTCATTAGGGGTAATGGCGCACTGGATTGACCCATCTCCGATAAGGCTACATACACGTTATATTGAGTCACAGGCGCTTCTCGCGGTGCAATGGTATTGTCATCCTTAGACTTGAAGTCACTAGATATTCTAGTTGTTGATTATTGTGATTTTGGTATCGTTAAACGCTACACCGTAACTGGGTAGTTATAAAAGCGTCTACCAGATACAATAAGAAGCAATCTTAGAGATCGTAGTGGACGTAGATAGAATTTTTCCCTCCCACATAACGGGAGCAAATATCCTAGGCCACTCGAGGGATAGTGCTTATAGAATGTCTGGCCAGACTCAAATAAATCAATATGGGATATCTATGTTATTTGCACGAATAAGGCTTTTCCCATGGATCGAGAAACTGTGGATTGGATATACGAGTGTGACTTGTATGTCTCGTGTCCAATCCGGATATAGTGACAAAGGGATGAGACAATTACTTGTACAAAGATTGTCTAGATGACTATTCTATTAGTTGGCTAGAATGGATGTTTTGCTAGAAACCGCTCCATATTAGCAAAAAGTTGCTACCAACTAGATAGAACCTATTGGGTCACACGCTAGATAGAGTTGAACTAGATTTGGGAATTAATTAATTGGATTAATTAATTAGAAGGATCACTTTGCAAAACCTTGCAAACTTAGTAGGGACTAATTTGCAAGGAAGGGACTAAATTGAATTCTAGTAGGACTAGAATAAGTCATTTAGGTAGTTGGCAAGGATTTGTTGGACTATATAAAGGACCTTCTTTCCTTCCCACACTTATGATTCATTAGATCATAACTTGAGTGGGAGAGAACAAAAAGGAGAGAGAGCAAGCAAGCTAAGGAGCCGCCGCCCCCTAGCTCGCCGCCGCCCGTCTCCGTCGGCCACAAGGAGGCCGAGACCCCCTTGTTGGTCTCGTTTTGCGTGATTCTTCTTCCTCTTCCTCTTACCGGGCTAGCACCAAGGAGTGGGAGATCTAGAAATCAACTCTAGGCGTGGATCAACTATAGAGAACGTGACACAATTCGCGTTTGAAGTCATCAAAGGAGAACCCTAAGGTGTGTTTATTGATTTCTTCCTTTACCATCGTTATGTCTCTTGACTTGTGATCCTTGGAGGGTTTTGCATGGTTAATTATTGTTTCCGCTGCGCATCCATGAATCGAAACCCTACATGAGATTTGTTGTAGGTAGGTGAGTTGCCATATTTAGGTTTATAAGAGGCATGATAAGTTGTCCTGACTTCTGAAGGAGTTATAGAAGAAATGGATGAAGCAGAAGTAGTGGAGGGAGGCACAAATGACCTAGATGCATCAGTTTGATGAAACAATTCTTCAGAGATAAACAGAGTACTAAGTTCATTTCACAGAAATTGGAACACCTCTAACTCGAATTGTAGACTTGGAATGATCATATTCGGCAGGTAAACCTTTGAGGATGTATAGTATGAGATCTTCATCACTAATAATCTCATTTACTTGAGCTAACTGATCTGTATGTGCTTGATCTGATCAAGATATGCAGTAATAGTAGATGATCCTTTCATAGCAGATGATAGACGCCTTTTAAGCAGATGAACATGAGAGCGTGAATGAGATGCATATCTTGTCTCAAGTGCAGTCCAGATATGGTGAGCATGTGTGAGATGAAGAATGACTGGAAGAACAGATGCAGAAATTGAAGCCAGCAAAGCACTCTTAAGATGTTGATCGACCATTAACCACTTCGTATACAACGGATTGACAGTATTTGATGCAGATTGATCGGAGCTAGGGTTTGCAAAAGGGGGCGGAATGTTCTTACCAAGAACATGATCAAGAAGATCATTGGCTTGAAGAATTGTTTGCATCTGCGCCTTCCAAATTATGTAATTCGCATCGTCGAGACGAACTTGAACCAGCGAATTGAGGTTGGAGATGAAGAATTTCAAGCTCGCTGGGATGGAGCAATCGATTGAAGACGATACAGGAGGAGACGCCATTTTCAGTGAAGATCGGTGATGGAGAGGTTCAGAATAGAATCAATGTAGAGCAACGAGCTTCATTGAAGCTCTGATACCATGTAGAAAGTGAAGATTCAAAAGAAATCAACAATGGAAGATTTTACAGAAGAAGAAGATGAAGAGAGAGAGTAGAGAGAGAAGAATAACAGAAATGTGAATTTCATTAATTGACTAACCAACTAGTCAATTGCATATAAGTAGTTTGTTAACTACTTTCAAGAATTACAAACTGACCCCTCATGTTCTCTATCTTTGTTGCTGACAAAATAGAGTTGATGTATTGACAAGAATCGTAGTAGGATTGTAGGAAGGATGTACGTACTGTTAGACTCATTATGTAAGAGCTTTGCTCTCCTGGTTAAAACCTAATTAAAAAAATAAAGATTAATCCTTTTATCGCAAGTTCATGGATATTTATGAAAGAGAGCATTTTTTCGTTCTTTGAGTATTTTAGACTCAAGGATGTTCATGCATAAAGGATCTTTTGGTGCCTACATAGACCTTTTCACAAGAAGAAATATTTTATAAAATTCAAGATATATTATAGAAATACTTTCATGTTTTTTCTCCCCGACTTGGACTTGGTGTCACAGTTTAGCCTAACGAGATGGTTGTTTTGGGTAGTGTCCACACCACACATGATAACGGCTGATTAAGTGCCATAACTCGGGAAGTTTATGTCATTTAGTCGGTAACAAATGTCAAATTCATCTCACCTACTGTCAGTGATTCTAAATTCGGGTGATTCTAAATTCAAAACAGCACGCATCCAATTATGTCCGGGATTCTAAATTCGGGTGCTTTTATCTAGAATCACAACACCTTAAGAGCAACAAGGTACACAACTTGAATTTACAACCCAAATTTTAGATTTACATACCTCCATTGCGATATATTTCTCTGATTGCCTTTTACATTCGGCAGTGTTTACATTGTATTTTCATTGCCCAACCGCAATCTACGAAACATACAACACCGAAATTAGGGGCCTGCATTTTGCTCCTTGAAAATTATGGAACCCGGGATTTTCATGATTGTTTGTTTATCATGAACAAAAGATCAGAGTAGAGTTCTTGAATCTGCACATCATGCTCAACACCATCCAATTATATCATGTACTCATGGGGGATTTTTATTGGCACCAACAAGAACATCCTTCTCCTCCGAGTCAATTTCATAGGTTGACAACAGCTTCCTCTGCACAAGAAAATGACTGTTTAAGCCATTGCAAAAGAGCTCAAGAATGTTCTCGCTACTTAAGTTTAGGTTCCTCTTTCGACTTGAGCTTTTTAATAATAATAATAATAATAATAATAATAATAATAATAATAATAATAATAATAATAATAATAATAATAATAATAATAATAATAATAATAATAATAATAATAATATGATTTCTCTAGATACAGAAGCAATCAGATATAAAAATATGGAACTGTTAGGCACAGAAGAAGAAAGAAAGGGGAGCATTAAGCAATCAGCTCTTAAAGATATGGTGATGAGAATTCTTTCTCAACGAACTTAGGAGTTAGGACCGTCTGGTCCATCAATCAAGAAAAGTTCTTAATTCAACAGAACATAGAAAACTCAGTCCATTTCAGTCAGCTTACTTACATGCTCCTCAAAGTCTGGACTAGCCAAATTGATGGAGAGGTTCCGCATAAGCAGTAGCACCTGCACACATGTTAAAGAAAGGTAATGAGCTTGAATGCAACAAACCTGGGCATAGATGTCATTGATATTATCAAACAGAGGTTATTGCATCCTGTTCACATCTAAAGTCACTGCTGGAATATCAATATATTTTTCTATCGTACCATCCTCTACGACACTGACACAAGACATCCACACATGCTCACGTCACACTCACACATACAATCAACTAGACTTACTATACATGTCCTAATCTATCAGATGATACCCAGGCGAGCCCCTTCCTAATTTTTCAAATCATTTTCCCTAACCTAGTGGTGACTAGAGCTTCATATCCGGTTACCCGGAACCGGAACCGACCCGGTTTTTCCGGTTCGGTTATAACCGGTAAATACATTCAACGGTTCGGTTAAACCGAAACCGAAGTATTTTCATAACTTGAAACCGAACCGGGACCGGCTAACCGGAACCGGTACTTTGGTTCGGTTTGGTTAACCGGTTCCGGTCCTTTACCGATATTTTTTTATTTATTTATTTTTTGTTTGGGTTGTTTTGTGGTGTAAAAAATAATTAAAAAACATTAAAATAGCCAAATAATTCTCGGTTCCGGGCCCGGTTTCGGTTCGGTCCGTAACCGGTTCCGGTTCGGTTCGTAACCGGTTCCGGTTCGGTTCGTAACCGGTTCCGGTTCGGTTCGTAACCGGTTCCCAAATAACGAAACCGAACCGCGACCGTACGGGTCCGGTACCGGTTTCGGTTCCTCACCTCGGTTCGGTTTTTCGGTTCGGATTTAACCGGGAACCGCCGGTTTAACCGAACCGAATGAAGCTCTAGTGGTGACTATACTAGGTCAGTTAAGCCCATAAATTCATTTAACAAAATCACTGGTATATGAAAATATTAGCATGATACTTTGCATTTCAACACATGCTTAGAGAATAGTATTGCATGCTATGTTACACCAACACTCCAAATATTTTCTGGTTCGCGTTTCAGACACTCCGACACGCAGAAACGTCTCCGACACTCGGCCTAAACGTCTCCGACACGCCAGGTGGCGTTTCGGTTAGAAAAACAGAAAAAAATTGCGTGTCTAGCCGTCCGACACGCGGGAGACACGCGTGTCTTAAACCGGAGACACACGTGTCTGGAATTTTTTAAAATTTCTTGGGGTTCGTTTTGTGATATATTAAAAATTAGAGGGACTGTTCTGAAATTGTCAAGTATCATCTTCTCAATACATAGATCCTTAACCCTAGCCGCACACTATCTCAAATACTCATCAGGGATGCGAAACAAAGAGAAAAACGCGAAGAGGCGAACACGAAAGAAGAGAAGAATCGAAGACCTACCTGTAGTGTCTGAAATTATTTATGCTTTGATCTATTTGTACTTGGTAGTGACTAAAATTGTTATTGTTTTAATGTCTTAATTGTAGTGCCTTATGACTTTACCTTGATATATATATATATATATATATATATATATATATATATATATATATATATATATATATATATATATATTTTTTTTTTTTTTTTTTTTGCGTGTCCGCTTATCCTGATTTTCAGAAAATTGGCGCGTCGGCGTGTCCCGTGTCTTGCCGTACCCGTACCCGTTTCGGTGCAACGTAGATTGCATGTAATGAGACTTAATTATTAGTTGTAAAATAACTTGGACCAAACTTCAATAACAGTACTTGTGGTTTGTCTCGAATCCACTATGTGCACCCGTGGTTTACTTTGGATCAAAACAAGTATCAGGGCTATGGAGGAACGTTTTCATCCAAAAAAAACCTAACGGTGTCGGTAAATAAAATGCCACGGCAGCCCCTTTTGTCAACAGTTTTAATTGAAAATATTTATTTGTCAAACAAAAAAGAAAAGAAATGTAATCCCAACCCAATAAACAAAAACCCGAACATGTCGTAATTTATACTCCTGCGTCTTTTGTTTTCTTTGGGAGTATAAATAACGACATGTTTAGGTTTCGTTTATTGCGTCCGGTAGTGAATGTAGATTGTTTTTGTTTTCTTTCTCGCACTCGTGTACTCGTGTCTTTTTTGTTTTCTTTGGGAGTACAAATCTACGACATGTTTGGGTTTTTGTTTATTGGGCTGGGTAAGTGAATGTAAATTGTTTTCTTTGACAAATGGAGCTGCACTGGTATGTTTTTTAATCGACGCCGTTGAATTTTTATGGAGGAAAACATTCCTTCATAGCTCAGGTACCTATTTTGTTCAAAAGTAAACCACGAGTGTACAAGGTGGATTCGAGACAAACCACAGGTACTGATTTTGAAGTTTTGGCCAATAACTGATTACTACTATTAAAGAAAAGAAGTTCTCCAATGCCTTGCTAAATTGAACCGCATTACACATGATGATAGGATAATTTACACTAATAAAACACATTAGTACGAGATAAAGCTGCTTACAGGATATGGCTTTTTATAAATTTTAAGGAATATGATTAGAATTCTGTACAACTATTAAAGAATATGATTAGAGTTCTGCACAACTAAATTGATAGTTACAGTAAGAAAAACAGTTGTTGAAGACCAGAAGCGTTGCCATAATGTGGCATAAAATGAAAATCTACACATGATAACTGGATCTTGCACTGGAACGCGTCAAAGGAAAAAGTCAAAACTCAAGATCATACAAGTTGTTGTCATCTACTCAGATGCGAGAGTTGCACCGAAGTTATTCCTTTTGTTTTGATGCGGTACCAAAAACTTTCAAATTTCAACACCGGTGGTACCCAGGTTTTGATTTTTTGCTTCAACCGCGTAGCACCCAGCCTTGCAACTCTCAAACAACATACCCACACCTCCACCAATACAACTATAATCTACATTAATCAATTAAGAAAACAAATATATATAAAACCCTGCGAAAAGCCTGTTTGAGGAGAGATCATTCTTTCGACAAAAATGGGTGATTTTTTTTCCTTTTTACCATTGTCCTCTCTAATATTCTCCCTCCTTCCCTGCTCTCGCTTTTTACCCACCAATGCTGGAGGTGAGGTCTCCCTCTGGTCTCCATCTGTTGCCACAGCCGAACGTCTCCACCACAATTGAGCCAGAAGAAACCACATTTCCAACCACCATTCAATACCCGCCACCCTAATTATTCTATTTCTCCCTCATAATCTGTGATTCAACTCTAAGAACAGCAACGTGACAACAAGTGGCACATTCAATCAACAAGAGTGCCCGCAATGCTCATCTCCACTTCGTAAGTTATCCCTGGACTTCGATGCGGGTGTCATGCCGGGTGTGCATCGGAAATCGAATTTTCCTACTTGCTGAAATTTTGGATTTGTGCTCGGCAAGGAGTGTACAATTTGTTTACAAGGGTGCAGGGATATAATATATGTTCTACTTTATGTTCAAGTCATTATGTACATCATCCATCCAGTCCGCATCTTTTAGCAAAAGGAAGGAGTCTAAGGGCCTGTTTGGTACAAGATGAAAATTTGAGAAAATTGCTTAAACCAACGTGAGCACATAAGCTGGCTTAGAATCTCAAAAATCTGAAAATCCAAAAACTGTATGGTATGACCAAAAATACGCACAATGAAGATAATCCGCAAAAATTGGAAATTAATAATTTTCCTATTTTCATTGTAAAGAAAAAAAAAAGTCCCAAGTCCAAAAGTCTCGCAGACAGAATTAAATTAAAAGGACAAATTTAAATCTTTCTTGATAGATAACAAGAAAGCACTACGGGCCTCTTTCTATCATGCCAGCAACCAGTTTTTATGAGTCTCCCTTGACTTTCCACGGATATCAAGGAGAGAAGTTTGACTGGAAAAATGACACAAGAATCTCTTAGTTCTTTTAAAGCTTTATTTGTAAGATAATTTTTAATGCGAATCATGATCTTGAATATGAATAATGGTAGAAAATTTTGAATCCGCTTCTTTTAAATGACAGTCATTTTGGGGAAAGAAAGACACATAAAACAGGACAGAACATAGAAGGCACCGGTGATGCCCAGCGAGATTTAGACTACAACGACCCAACGTCAACTTAGAGCAAGAGCAAGTCAATAAGATGAATGAGAAATAGGCAAAGGAGAAATCAAAGTAACACCTTGCACTCTGACCATAGCCAACAACCTTTGAGTGTCCAAAGGCATGCAAACAAGATGCAAAACATTCCATGCGCTTATTTGGGAAGTATTGAGTTGACGCGGGTGTGTCCAGACAGATGCAGACAAGATTCGACACAGATTCGATACCCCCTTGACTAACTGAACTGTTCGTTGACTTAGCAATGGACATAAAATGGTGAGGTCAGCATATGCACCCTCAAAATACCCAGTACGCCTTTTTGAAAGAAGACTATATCATTATTCATCAAATTACTTTTAGCTCACCTTTCATATTTACTGTCTTCCACCACCTGCATTGCTATCATGGCCGTCGTTCACCATCACAAACCACCGTAGTACTTACAGCCAACCAGCCACCAAAAACCTAAAACTCGGTTACAAGCACACTCAAACCCAAATTGTCACCAAGCTCAATCGACGAAATTGATAATGCAAATTCAACATTGGGAAGATCACTTAAACCATGACCATACAGGCATACACGGACTCAAAACAAATACTCCAAGTCTAAGATCAAATAGGAATTGGACGAATGATCTGTTTCCGCGTTAAATTTTGGTAATTTAGTGATCCGTAATGGTTGAAAGAAAATAGATGGTCTAGGTGGTGATGGATTATGAGGTATATCTTATGTGGAGAGTGACTGTTTTTGGCCCTCGGGTGAGAAAAACCTCCACATTTGAACCACCATCCACCTAGCATAGCCACCACCGATCACTACAGCCACTACTCTCCATCAGGGAACACAGCCAACAGCCTCCACAACCTCAACCGCCAGGAAAATGAACAGTCTTCACCGTCGGACACCGTCTCATACAACCCGAACATAGGTCCACCCATTTGAATCAGCGAACAACCACCACACTTTCTCATACGTGAATCATTTTGTTGGGAAGTGTAAAAGTTTGAAGGAAACCAAAGGAAAAGTTAACAACTTCATTTGGTTTATGACATAATTTGGGACATCCAGAAAGGAAGCCAAAGGAAAATTAATTACTTTTGTCGGTTTATGACAGTCTGAAACTGCCATGAACGAAAGGCAGATATTGAAACCAAAAGAAAAGTTAACAACTTCTACTGGTTAATGACATAAGCTGGAACTTCCGTGAAAGGAAGGCAGATATAGAACAGAGTGGAGGGAGTATATGATAGAATATAATAAGAAGAATATTAATGAGTGTTCATAATAACCTAAGCTATTACAGGAGCCTTTATATAGGCTTGAGAGAACTACGGAGAACATAAACGAAATCGTCAGATCAATCTATACTAGGAAACATAATAATATCAATCACTAATATAGAAACTAAATAACCTAACAATATTCTACTATAACGATAATGTCTCTAACTATATAGTCAATTGTATGTTCCAGGGAGTGCAAATGTAATGAGGGAGTAATATATCTGCTGGTCATTATGGAGTAAATATTTTTCTTTTCTATGACTGTAAAAAACTTATTAGTTGGTTAAGTGGCAAGAATATAGGTTTATCACGAGATAGGTTTATCACCAGAAGGTCACATGGGTGGGCCATGGTTCTGAAAGGAGGTGTTGGTTATCGCATAGTCGATATTAAATAGATCTTGACCCTCATTACGCCCGATACCTACAGATGCAATAGAGTTCACCTGCGTATCATCCCATATTTTATTATACACTCTGACACATAGTAAAGTCAGATACTTGCCATAAATCTACATGTTATTCACCCACCACTCTATTGTTTGGTATTATTTTCTTTCATATCATAAATCATAGATACACAAATATGTACAGACGTCAAGGTTGATTAGCAACTAGTAAAATCACCTTGAGTAATACTCCTATGCTCAAAAGTATAATATTTATTTGGGATTATTTTGTATTTCCAAACGTCTACAGAAGTTTTTACTCCTTCGGTTGTTGATTTCTATAACAGAGTGCTCAATATTAGCAATACCGTTATACCGCACGGCTATACCTGCCGATACCACCACATGAAACCATGGTTTGAAACTCCCAGGAATATGAATTGTGGAGTCTCTGTTTATTTCAGAGAAACACAGAGTTTCAAAATGATCCGAATACCAAAATGCCCAGAATTGAACAAAATGTAAAATTTAATAAAATTACACGGAGAGATGAAAAACACCCCGAAAAAAATGGAGCAGTTCGGCCTCTTATCGCTACTAAAGCTGAAGCACAGGTAGCTTAGCAATCAACCCTAGTTACTTAGTTTATATGCCAAAGGGGCTTTCATAGCAGAATCCAAAACCAAGAAAGCCACTCCAAAGATCCGAGACTGGAATCAGTTATTCATAGAAACACCGGCATCATCTTTATCCTATTCAGATCAGTTTTCTGCAGTTCTTAGTCTGCCTTTGTTTTGTAGCTTTTCAAACCATGCTCTTCGATTTACCTATCCTTACTACAACAGGCTTTATACATAATTATCCATGACCTATGAAGAAAATAATAATAATAATAATAATAATAATAATAATAATAATAATAATAATAATAATAATAATAATAATAATAATAATAATAATTGAAACTAATTCCTAGCATTTAACAGTGGATAACAGTGACATGGGCTATAGTGAACTAGAACAGAATAAAAGCAAACAGAAGAATATAGATTAAAACATACAGTTTCAACATCAATCCTGTCCATCTTCTTTAAGCCGTGTAATGGGTCGAGCGCGCCTGGGTCAAATACACTGCCGATGAAGCTGTATACTTGAGCAAAGTCTGGAAGAACTGTATGAACAGAGCACACCGATCTCAGTGACAAAATCAGGACCACCAAATGAATGAGATACAGAACCGAACAGAAAATATAACAAATATGATCTCCACGGTCGGTGAGCAGGAAAAGGATGGAAAACATGCTCAAATTGTAGAAGATTTTCAATAGCCTGAAAACACTACAAACAAACAACATCATGACATAACTGCAGCAACACTATCATTGAGATTCATAAGTATCGTGTTTGACATTCTAGTTCCCTTCAGAACAAAGAGCACGTATTTGGACATGCATACTTCCGTATTTTCCAATGAGCTTTGCTGATAAATTACCTTTTTATTCAAGTAGAGTGTCCACATGGAAAAATCCACAATATATGTAGTTATGTACAACTTCACTGGTTCAACACCAACGTTCCATCTTTCTTATGTAGCTCAATAGAACAAACTATTCAACCCTCAAGTCAGGAGCCATTTAAGTTCTTAACTATATGTGTGGTTTCAAATACCTTGACATTACAGATTCCATTCTTGTTTCAATTGTTTAGATAACATGTGAAAAGTCAATATACGTACTATGCAATGTTGAGATTGGAGAGAGGTGTCAATTCAGCCCCTAATGTGCAATTTTGGTCAAGAAGTATATGAACAGTTTCGGGGCAAAATAAAGTAATCTCATAAAGAACCCTCAAGTCACGCAGGCTCACAGATTGAGTAACAAGCATAGAATCCCCTACTATCCCGATCTTTAAATTTTGCAATGAATATATAATAACCAGAGTAATTTTTAACACTCCCATTCAACTATGGGTCCGACCAGATCTCTCAAACTTCTGAATCACCTTCAGGATAACAGAAGCGTGTACAGACAACCAAAGCTGGTGTCTCCTTAAACCTCAACGTGCTCACAATCTGCTCAAATTTTCTTTATCTTCGAGGGAAAGCGAACCCCAAGAACTATAAAGTACAGAAACAGGTGTAGGGAGCACATGCAGGTGGAGCAAGAAGGTGATCTTGTATATTTTTCACTTTACTCTGTTATAAAATAATATATGTATCCTATTCAATAATCGATATTCATCTATCGACTATGAGAAATAAATATAATAAATTATGTTTAACTAAATTCAAACAATTTTATGATGTCCGATTCACATCTTAAGAACAATATTTTTCTTAGAGTTTTGCACATCAACCATGTTTTATCTTTCCCTGGTTCATCTTTCGGTTTCCAGCATGCAGTCGGTGCGAAATTTGCATTAAGTTTCAGCGTCCTACTTGCCTTAACCTCACGCATGCTCAATACGTCAAAAGGTAAGAAACAGAAAAAAGATACGTAGAGACTGCACCTCATGAGTCAGAAAGTTAAAGAAAAATGTGTGCATCCTAAAAATCCAACAGACGGTGCAGCATCTAGGAGAAGCACGCATGTTTATAGGCCTCAGTAGACAAATCTCAAGTGAGATGGACAGGGGCGGACCTATGTGGGGGCAGGGGAGGGGTGGGGGGGGCAGTTGCCCCCCCTGAAGTTGGAGAATTTCTACTAGTATCCCTAGTTTTATAGATTTTTTATGACTGAATCGAAAGGAATGTAGAATTTTACACCCCCCCCCCCCTAAAATTTGTAACTACCTAGTTGCCCAAGTGGTTAGTTGTTGTAGTTGGCAAATTCTTCTACACAAGTTCGATTCTACTCCCAATCAACAATTTTTTTTCATTCTTTTTTTTTGCCAATTTACCATTTACCATTAAAAACTCATTGTCTCCTCGAATTTTCATTCCTTTTTTTACCAATTTACCATTTACCATTAAAAACTCATTGTCTCCTCGAAAAAAAACAAATTGTGACTTGTGAGTATTGTGTTATTTATAATTTACCATTTACCATTAAAAACTCGTTGTCTCCTCGAAACAAAAAGAACAAATTGTGACTTGTGAGTATTGTGTTCATTATTAATTTGATGTTTGTGTGCATAATTGCTTATGAAATATAACGACTTTTGACTGTTGACTTTGACTTTTAACTTTGACTTTTGACTTCGCGAATCTTGCCCCGGCTGACTTGATTTCCTGGCTCCGCCACTGGAGATGGATGATCAGCCAACATGTTCCTTCGCTTACTCGCCGAATTCGGTATTAGGTAGTTAAGATTTTTTTGTTGGTCCATTGTATACAAGAATTAAAAGCTATCCAGATAGTAAATCTTTCTAAGGAAAAAATTCACAATTAGGTTTAAAAGATTGATACTCCAATGAATTAAAATATAAATAAAAGTTAATTATAACGATCCCCATATCTGTGGCAGGCTAGAAATCAAGATGAGCCAGGGCACAATTTCATGTTGTGCAGTTGCTTAGAAGGGTTCATGTTACGTGTATAGAAGTAACTTGAATAGAAATTCTAATTTAGAAACAAAACTAGCATTTAACCCGTGCGATGAAATTTTTAAATCCAAAAAACATCAGTAGTATTAAAATAATTCATGTCTTCAGCACCTTTTGGCAAAACAAATACCCAAAATAAATTCTCACATTTTAGAGTTTAATCCATATAGTGTACGTATAAAAATTGAAGTAATCAAAATTTAGCACACTCAATTGTGACACGATTTTTTTCTGAATAAAATTACTGCATTTAACTTTTCCGGGAGAAGAAGTCAATTTGAGAAATGTTACTATCAGAGTTTTGTTGCGTCCTTAGAAATTTAGAATTAATGCACTTCATTATCTTTTATTCATTTTAATAGAAGAAACTATCATGGAATTGAAAAGGTATAATGCCTTACTTTGGGAAAGATAGATTATTGCATAGATTATTGAATGTGTGGTGTAGACGAGGAGAGAGACAAAAACACTTCATCTCAACCACTCATTCAATAATCTATCTAATAATCTATCTTTGCCAAACTAAGACAATGAATTGTTCATGGATAAATGAAAGCAAGTTACATCAAAGAGATGGTCACAAGAAATGAAGGAGGGAACGGAGACTGATTTCCCTAAAAACTATATTTTTCATAACAAGTATCAAACAAAAATAAAAAAATTTGGTCTCAAACCATAATTATTTTGCTGAATCAATTTATCTTAATTTTCCAATCACTTTTTTATTATTTGGTAAACAAACTTTGACATGTATTCATTTACTTTTCTTTGATACGGTCTAAGGCACATCCCATAGAAATTTATGATAAATTTCTCAATTTCGCCTTAAATTTGTATTCTAGAAATTGATCATTCGACTTTCTTGAGATGATTTGATCTGTAACATAGTAACTTGATTGGTTTGAGAGAATACATTTCGCTTTATTTGTGAACATTACCTTTTATTCATTTAAAAAAAAAACGACATTCAAACTTGACTCACTTATCAATCCTTTTATTCAAAATCATGCTTATATATTCACTAATCAGTTCATAGATAAATTTTTCGGTACAAATTACAGAAAATTGAAAGAAAATCTCAACAACACGTAACTAAACTTAGCACCCTCAATTGTGACGTGCATTTTTTTCTAAATAAAATCAGCGCAATTTCTTTAGGGGTGGGGGAAGAAAAAGTCATAAGAAATATTATTATCAAAGGTTAATTGCTTGCTTTGGTTTTCCAAGCAAATGCATTTCATTCCACCTTTTATTTTAATTGTTGGATTGTTGATTTAGCTATAATTCAAATTACTAAAACTCATAAAAATACAGATAGTGACACGCTGAAAGCTACCATATCAAGAAAAACCCAAAAATTCCCTGTAAAATAATATATGAAGCTGATATCTACGCAGTCTAAGCATTCCTACTTTTTTAGTCTACCAACATTAATTTGAGGTAATATTGACTTGAAGTCAATCTATAGTTGAAATAAATTTAGATTCCGATCAACCTTAATTTGAGGTCGGCCATCATGACAAATAACGGATTTTGGACACTTGCGTAAGTAGTCATTATGCCTTCTAATTTGAAGACGTTCTAAATTTGTGGTTTTATTTTTTTACCTTTCTCTGGCCCAATTATTTCAAGTCCAGCTATTATAACCCTAATGCTCTCTGTACTTCAGTCTTATCTTAGAATTTCTCCTAGTTGTTTGCAGCTGTATTACTTGGATTCATGTCCGTTCATGATTATCCATCATTTACATCTTATGTATTTATTGGGACCACATTAAATACGGTGGGATTCATCAAAAAATTGAAGCATTTTAGTGGAGGTTGGTTGTTAATGACCACATCTATTCTGAGTTTAACATGTTCTATTCTTGGTTTTTTCTTTATTAATTTTGGCACTATCACCGATTTCATACATATTTTTTAGAGAAATGTTAGGGATCACACCAACATCTCCCACTCGTCTTTCATATTCCTTCCACACAGATGTAATCATACCAAATGAGTATTCACGCTGCCACAGAATGTTTCACGTGAAGTGAAAGGGGGGCAATAAAAGTTGAAAAGGTCCAACGAATACCAATTCCTACTTAGTAGCTACACTAACAAAGTCGCACTTTCTTTAGAAGTTTCTGTACTTATTAAACAATAATTCACAAGGTGGCAATTATAAAAACGAAATAACTTTTAACCTCTCAAAGGCCCATGGTTCCCCTGATCATTTGTTTCTCCCGTTAGCCTTGTTATGGGAGTACTCTCAGTGCTAGTGCAGCAGTCATTCGACAATGGTTTTCCTGCATAACCAATAACAGATATATGAACGATGAGAGAAATTGAAATTCAGGAAACTAATTTGCATGATAACAAACAACATTCTTTCTGTGAATATAAGGATGCAGTGAACCATGAAGGATAGAGAATACTGGACCTGTTTTTGTTTGTGATAAACCCACTCTTTGTACAGAACTATTATTCCAGGCAGATAGAGCAGCGCCAGTGTCTGGATTTGAATGTAATGAAGAAGCATCGGAAATCCTTGCAAAACCAGGTTCAGGTGGAACAGGCGAAGTTAGAAAGGATTCCGATAACTGTGAGAGCCCAGGAGCTGCAGATATGAGACAGGGTTACGTCTAGTTTGCCTCAAGAACCATAGCAACTAGGCACGGGATAGGAAACTAGTTCTCACCATTTTTTGTGGCCTTTTGAGGGTAAGGATGGGCAGCTTTCCTCTTTGGACGAGGAGGAGGGAGATGTTCGTTAGACCCACTCTTTTGCGCCTTAAGAAAGTACTTCTGTGCATGACTACGTATCTGCAGCAGTTACAGTCCATAAGCTCTCCTCTTTTTAATTATATAACCAATTTCAACATTTGAGATGACAAAACAGAATATGACGGAGAAATTTAGTTTTGGCAACGATCCAAACAATTCTCACTTCTTCGGCATTAAACAATAACTTTTAGACTACATTACGAGGAAATAAAAAGTTGAAATTTTCCAAACAGATAATTAAATTTATTAAATAATCTAACGACAAATGACACTAAACCTATGAAAAATAACCCCACTTCCCCACCCCACCCCCCCCCCCCCCAAACACGTATAATTTGTTGAGCAGAATTAGGGGAAAAGAAGAATTTTCCTCTATCTCTATCTTCCTCTCTCGATCTTTCTTTGTTCAATTCATCTCTCTCTTTCTCAATCTCTCTTCTCTCGCAATATCTCTCTGTAAATTGACGGAGAATGTTGTGGCTATGGATTAAGGGGTTAGATCAGAGAGACAAAGGAGAAGGGGTGGTGGTGGTGAACCATGGCAGAGGAGTGGTGGCCTCAATGGCCGGAATGAATGGTGGGTTTGTGTTGGTTTGGTGGCGACGGTGCTGGGTTTGCGTTTGGTTGGATGATAACTGAAGTTTGGAGATTGATTGGGTTGTGGGCAGTTGATTGATGTGGTGGTTCAGTTAGTGGGTTTGGGCACAGGACGATGGATGCGGTGGTGGCACTTGGTGGTGATGGAGGCTGTGGTCGATTTGTGGGTGAACTGGGTGGTGAACTCAGGTCTGGTTCTGATCGGAGTTCATGGTGATGGCGTACGTTGAGTTGGGGATTGGGTTCAGCGATGGTGGACTCTGGGTTTGATCGATTCGCTAGTGGCCAATTGGTGGCTTAAAGGGTACCGGCAGTGACGGAAGAGGCTAACTTTGCCAGAATCAATGGTCAATATGGTGGTCTGGGGTCTCAAGTTGGTGGTCTGTTAATTTGGTTAAGAACTGGTGGTCTGTTCGATTTGCAGACTCAAAATATATTAAATCAGTCAAATTCTATCTCTCTGAAGGTAACTGCTCCGTTATCAACTACGAAGCCTGGACACTCCAAAACAGGGGCTGTATCCGTGTCGGATACTTCGGACACTAGACGACACTCCAAAATATGTGTTAGACACTCAAGCTGACGTGTCCGGGTAATTTAGCGAATTTTATTAGACTGGACACTTGAGAGACACTTAACAAGAGACGACAGTCGCCCCTTTGAGTTTACTAGACTTTCACACGGGTTCTTTTATGAACTATTGTAACTTTAAAAACAGGTTAAAATATATTACTGCTAAAGTAGATACAATATAGTACTATATGATTAACTGACTGCAATATATGAAAAGGTTGCTCTTTTGAACAAAAAGTTCAAGCAAGGTTTTAAGTTCTCACATGCGACAAGTTCAAGGGCTTTCCCAGACACAACTCGTCAAACTCGAACCCACGGAAGCTACTCCTCTTTCTCATACCATTCTTATACTTAACCTATGATTTTACCTGATATTTAAGCTATAAATATTAAAGAAGTTGGAACCAATATTTTATCATCTTTTAGTATAAAATTCAAAACATATATATATATATTATATTAATAATAATGTTGACGAATCAGTCCCGTGTCCTATCCTCGTTTTTTTTAGAAAATGAAATCCGGTGTCCGTTCCCGTATCGTACCAGACACCCGTATCCGTCCTTCTTGGGTTATCAAGCTCTCTCAGTCCGCCAACGATTGTCCAGCCCAGATATAAGAAACAGGAGAGAGAGAGAGAGAGAGAGAGAGATTTGGGTTTTCTGGGTTTTATTTCTGTTCATAGCAGAACAAGTTCAGATCTTACTGGGTTTGTCTGTGCAATTGTAGAGTTTGTAATGAATTGGTATGGGAGATCTGGGGTGGGTGAGAAAGCGAGAGGCTGAAGAAAGAAAGAATGAATGGAGCATCCATGAGAGATTCGGGCTTCATTGTCGAACTATATCTGTTTCTTACCTTACTTCATTGGTTTTCTCATCCTAAGTTCCATCAAAGGTCAGACTCAATTTCTTCTTCAATGGCAAATCAGACAGTGTTAGGGATTCAGAGAGAACAAAGAGAAATTGAGAGAGGGAGATAGAGGGAAGACTTTTCTGCCCCTACTTCTGTCCAACAAATCAGACGCGGTTAGGGGATGAGGTTATGGGAGAGTCGGGGTTTTTGAGAATAAATTGGTAGTGAGGGGATTTTGTGTTGCAAGTGCAGATGGGTTTAGTCAGAGGCAGAGCTTCTAAGGGGCACAGGGGGGCAAGTGCCCCACAGAAGATCCAATTAATACAAAATTACCCTAATTTTCCAGCATTATTCATTTGTGCCCCTGAGTTTTTTCCTTAATGTGCCAAAACACCAGCAGATTCTTACAGGCGCCCCAAAAAGTGAGTACTTTTTTTTCTAGTGGACCCTTCCAAGAAAATTCAACAAGGTCTCTATAGAATTAAAAATAACATTATCACCCCATGTAGTTATAGTAATTTCAGTGTCTTTTGTATACGTAAGATAGTAGCACAAACTGTGCCCCCTCCTTGGAAAATCCTGACTCCGCCACAGGGTTTAGTGTCATTTGTTTATAATCTAATTTACCACACTTTTACTTTCATCAACAGTAAATTGCATCAAGAATCCAACCTCTTGAACACTTAATACTAATAATGAGATAAAAGAAGAAACAGAGACAAAAGATAAGTTTTAATATTATGCTGTCCAATATTAGACATAAATATTATTACTACTATTAGTAAGCTGTCCAATATTGTGGGTACAGTATTTGGTACAAAGAAAGT